>CP125977.1:524184964-524490280 GCA_030063025.1 Avena longiglumis
ACATGTATCGGGTCTTAAGGTTGCTTTAAATAGCCCTAGAACCATAAAACTGTGGGCAATAGATCATGAAAACGGCCATAAAACAAGAAAACGACGAGTTTCTGGTCATATCTTTCCAACATGTATCAGGTCGGAAGGTCACTGTAAATCGCCCTAGAACCCCTAAACTGTGGGCAATAGCTCATGAAAACGGCCATAAAACGCGAGAACGGCGAGTTTCTGGTCATATCTCTCAAAAATGTAACGGGTCTTACATGCCTTGCAAATCCAATTCGAACGAAAAACCGTGGGCAATAACTCATAAAAATGGCCAGAAACATGAAAAAGACAAGTTTTTAGGCATAACTCTCAAACATGTATCGGGTCTTAAAGTCGTTGTAAATCGCCATAGAACCCCAAAACTGTGGGCAAATAGCTCATGAAAACGGCCATAAAACGCGAGAACGGCGAGTTTCTGGTCATAACTCTCAAACATGTCAGGGTTCTTTCGAGACATGCAAATCCGGATGAACCCAAAAACTGTGGGCAATAACTCATGAAAATGACCATAAAACACGAAAACGACGAGTTTTTAGGCTTAACTCTCAAACATGTGCCGGGTCTTAAGGTTGCTTTAAATAGCCGTTGAACCATAAAACTGTGGGCAATAGTTCATGAAAACGGCCATAAAACAAGAAAACGATGAGTTTCTGGTCATATCTTTCCGACATGTATTAGGTCGGAAGGTCACTTTAAATCGCCCTAGAACCCCTAAACTGTGGGCAATAGCTCATGAAAACGGCCATAAAACGCGAGAACGGCGAGTTTCTGGTCATATCTCTCAAACATGTCAGGGTTCTTTCGAGACATGCAACCTACCGAAACCCAAAACATGGGCAATAACTCATGAAATGACCATAAAGACGAAAACGACGAAGTTTTAGGCATAACTCTCAAACATGTACCGGTCTTAAGGTTGCTTTAAATAGCCCTAGAACCATAAACTGTGGCAATAGCATGAAAACGGCCATAAAACAAGAAAACGACGAAGCTCGTCATATCTTTCCAACATGTATTAGGTCCAAGGTCATCAGAATCGCCTAGAACCCTAAACTATGGGCAATAGCTCATGAAAACGCCATAAAACGCGAGGACGGCGAAGCTTCGTCATATCTCTCAAACATGTCGTGGTTCTTTCGAGACATGCAACTGCCGAAACCCAAAAACTGTGGCAATACCTCATGAAAATGACCATAAACCACGAAAACGACGAGTTCTTAGGCATAACACTCAAACATGTACCGGGTCTTAAGGTTCCTTTAAATACCCCTAGAACCATAAAACTGTGGGCAATAGATCATGAAAATGGCCATAAAACAAGAAAACGACGAGTTTCTGGTCATATCTTTCCAACATGTATCAGGTCGGAAGGTCACTGTAAATCGCCCTAGAACCCCTAAACTGTGGGCAATAGCTCATGAAAACGGCCATAAAACGCGAGAACGGCGAGTTTCTGGTCATAAATCTCAAACATGTCAGGGTTCTTTCGAGACATGCAAATCCGGCTGAAACCCAAAAACTGTGGGCAATAACTCATGAAAATGACCATAAAACACGAAAACGACGAGTTTTTAGGCATAACTCTCAAACATGTACCGGGTCTTAAGGTTGCTTTAAATAGCCCTAGAACCATAAAACTATGGGCAATAACTCATGAAAATGACCATAAAACACTGAAAACGGCGAGTTTCTGGTCATATCTCATGAGAAGAACCATTTTTCTGGTCGATTCTCAACATGTATCGCCGGAAGGTCATGTAAATCGCCTAGAACCCCTAAACTGTAATAGCTCATGAAAACGGCCATAAACGCGAGAACGGGCGAAGCCGGTCATATCTCTCGAACATGTCAGGGTTCTTTTGAGACATGCAAATGCGCCTGAAACCCAAAAACTGTGGGCAATAACTCATGAAAATGACCATAAAACACGAAAACGACGAGTTTTTAGGCATAACTCTCAAACATGTATCGGGTCTTAAGGTTGCTTTAAATAGCCCTGGAACCATAAAACTATGGGCAATATCTCATGAAAACGGCATTAAAATGCAAAAACGACGAGTTTCTGGTCATATCTTTCCAACATGTATCAGGTCGGAAGGTCACTGTAAATCGCCCTAGAACCCCTAAACAGTGGGCAGTAGCTCATGAAAATGGCCATAAAACACGAAAACTACGAGTTTTTAGTCATATATGTCAAAAATGTAACGGGTCTTACATGCCATGCAAATCCAATTGGAACCAAAAACCGTGGGCAATAACTCATAAAAATGTCTATAAACACGAAAAAGACGAGTTTTTAGGCATAACTCTCAAACATCTATCGGGTCTTAAAGTCGTTGTAAATCGCCTAGAACCCCAAAACTGGGCAATAGCTCATGAAAACGGCCATAAAACGAGAACGGCGAAGTTTCTAGTCATAACTCTCAAACATGTCGGGTTATTTCGAGACATGCAACCGGATGAACCCAAAAATCGTGGCAATAAATCATGAAAATGACCATAAAACACCAAAACGAAGTTTTAGGCATAACTCTCAAACATGTATCGGGTCTTAAGATTGCTTTAAATAGCCCTAGAACCATAAAACTGTGGGCACAGCTCATGAAAACGCCATAAAACAAGAAAACGACGAAGTTTACGGTAATATCTTTCCAACATGTATCGTGAAGGTCATTGTAACGCCTAGAACCCCTAAACAAAGGCAATAGCTCATGAAAATGGACATAAAACGCGAGAACGGCGAAGTTTCGTCATATCTCTCAAACATGTCGTGGTTCTTCGAGACATGCAAATCCGTTGAAACCCAAAATCGTGGCAATAACTCATGAAAATGAGCATAAACACGTAAAACGACGTATTTTTAGGCATAACTCTCAAACATGTATCGGGTCTTAAGGTTGCTTTAAGTAGCCCTAGAACCATAAAACTGTGGGCAATATCTCATGAAAACGGCCATAAAACGCGAAAACGACGAGTCTCTGGTCATCTCTTTCCAACATGTATCAGGACGGAATGTCACTGTAAATCGCCCTAGAACCCCTAAACAGTTGGCAGTAAGGTCATGAAAATGGCCATAAAACACGAAAACTACGAGTTTTGAGTCATATATCTCAAAAATGTAACGGGTCTTACAGGCCTTGCAAATCCAATTGGAACCAAAAAATGTAGGCAATAACTCATAAAAATGGCCATAAACACGAAAAAGACGAGTTTTGAGGCATAACTCTCAAACATCTATCGGGTCTTAAAGTCGTTGTAAATCGCCCTAGAACCCCTAAACTGTGGGCAATAGCTCATGAAAACGGCCATAAAACGCGAGAACGGCGAGTTTCTGGTCATATCTCTCAAACATGTCAGGGTTCTTTCGAGACATGCAAATCCGGCTGAAACCCAAAAACTGTGGGCAATAGCTCATGAAAACGGCCATAAAACAAGAAAACGACGAGTTTCTGGTCATATCTTTCCAACATGTATCAGGTCGGAACGTCACTGTAAATCGCCCCAGAACCCCTAAACTGTGGGCAATAGCTCATGAAAACGGCCATAAAACGCGAGAACGGCGAGTTTTTAGTCATATATCTCAAAAATGTAACGGGTCTTGCATGCCTTGCAAATCCAATTGGAACCAAAAACTGTGGGCAATAACTCATAAAAATGGCCATAAACATGAAAAAGACGAGTTTTTAGGCATAACTCTCAAACATGTATCGGTCTTAAGGTTGCTTTAAATAGCCCTAGAACCATAAACAAGGGCAATAGCTCATGAAAACGGCCATAAAACAAGAAAACGACGAGTTTCTGGTCATATCTTTCCAGCATGTATCAAGTCGGAAGGTCACTATAAATCGCCCTAAAACCCCAAAACTGTGGGCAATAGCTCATGAAAACGGCCATAAAACACGAAAACTACGACTTTTTAGGCATAACTCTCAAACATGTATCGGGTCTTAAGGTTGCTTTAAATAGCCCTAGAACCATAAAACTATGGGCAATAGCTCATGAAAACGGCCATAAAACGCGAAAACGACGAGTTTCTGGTCATCTCTTTCCAACATGTATCAGGACGGAATGTCATCAGAATCGCCTAGAACCCCTCAACACTGGCGTAGATCATGAAAATGGCCATAAAACACGAAAACGAAGTTTTAGTCATATTTCAGAAATATAACGGTCTTATAGGCCTTGCAAATCCAATTGAACCAAAACCTGGGCAATAACTCATAAAACGGCCATAAACACGAAAAGACAAATTTTTAGGTATAAATCTCAAACATGTATCGGGTCTTAAAGTCATTGTAAATCGCCCTAGAACCCAAAAACTGTGGGCAATAGCTCATGAAAACAGCCATAAAACGCGAGAACGGCGAGTTTCTGGTCATATCTCTCAAACATATCAGGGTTTTTTCGAGACATGCAAATCCGCCTGAAACCCAAAAACTGTGGGCAATAACTCATGAAAATGACCATAAAACACGTAAACGACGAGTTTTTAGGCATAACTCTCAAACATGTATCGGTTCTTAAGGTTGGTTTAAATAGCCCTAGAACCATAAAACTGTGGGGAAAAGGTCATGAAAACGGCCATAAAACAAGAAAACGACGAGTTTCTGGTCATATCTTTCCAAAATGTATCAGGTCGTAAGGTCACTGTAAATCGCCCTAGAACCCCTAAACATTGGGCAGTAGCTCATGCAAATGGCCATAAAACACGAAAACTACGAGTTTTTAGTCATATATCTCAAAAATGTAACGGGTCTTACAGGCCTTGCAAATCCAATTGGAACCAAAAAATGTGGGCAATAACTCATAAAAATGGCCATAAACACGAAAAGACGAGTTTTTAGGCATAACTCTCAAACATCTATCGGGTCTTAAAGTCGTTGTAAATCGCCCTAAAACCCCAAAACTGTGGGCAATAGCTCATGAAAACGACCATAAAACGCGAGAACTGAAGCTCGTCATATCTCAAACATGTCGTGGTTCTTCGAGACATGCAACCGTCAAAACCCAAAACTGTGGGCAATAACTCATGAAAATGACCATAAACACGAAAACGACGAAGTTTTAGGCATAACTCTCAAACATGTACCGGTCTTAAGGTTGCTTTAAATAGCCCTAGAACCATAAAACTGGGCAATAGCTCATGAAAACGGCCATAAACGCGAAAACGACGAAGCCGTAATATCTTTCCAACATGTATCGTCGAAGGTCATTGTAAATCGCCTAGAACCCCTAAATAGTGGCAAGAGTTTCATGAAAATGGCCATAAAACACGAAAACTACGAGTTTTTAGTCATATATCTAAAAAATGTAACGGGTCTTACATGCCTTGCAAATCCAATTGGAACCAAAAACTATGGGCAATAACTCATAAATATGGCCATAAACACGAAAAAGACGAGTTTTTAGGCATAACTCTCAAACATGTATCGGCTCTTAAAGTCGTTCTATATCGCCCTAGAACCCCAAAACTGTGGGCAATAGCTCATGAAAACGGCCATAAAACGCGAGAACGGCGATTTTCTAGTCATATCTCTCAAACATGTCAGGGTCCTTTCGAGACATGCAAATCCGGCTGAAACCCAAAAACTGTGGGCAATAACTCATGAAATGACCATAAAACACGAAAACGACGAGTTTTTAGGCATAACTCTCAAACATATACCGAGTCTTAAGGTTGCTTTAAATAGCCCTAGAATCATAAAATTGTGGGCAATAGCTCATGAAAACAGCCATAAAACAAGAAAACAACGAGTTTCTTGTCATATCTTTCCAACATGTATCAGGTCGGAAAGTCACTATAAATCGCCCTAGATCCCCTAATCAGTGGGCAATAGCTCATGAAAATGGCCATAAAACACGAGAACTACGAGTTTTTAGTCATATATCTCAAAAATGTAACAGGTCTTACATGCCTTGCAAATCCAATTGGAACCAAAAACTGTGGGCAATAACTCATAAAAATGGCCATAAACACGAAAAAGACGAGTTTTTAGGCATAACTCTCAAACATGTATCGGGTCTTAAGGTTGCTTTAAATAGCCCTAGAACCATAAAACTGTGGGCAATAGCTCATGAAAACGGCCATAAAACAAGAAAACGACGAGTTTATGGTCATATCTTTCCAACATGTATCAGGTCGGAAGGTCACTGTAAATCGCCCTAGAACCCCTAAACTGTGGGCAATAGCTCATGAAAACGGCCATAAAACACGAAAACGACGAGTTTTTAGGCATAACTCTCAAACATGTATCGGGTCTTAAGGTTGCTTTAAATAGCCCTAGAACCATAAAACTGTGGGCAATAGCTCATGAAAACGGCCATAAAACGCGAAAACGACGAGTTTCTGGTCATCTCTTTCCAACATGTATCAGGACGGAATGTCACTGTAAATCGCCCTAGAACCCCTCAACAGTTGGCAGTAGATCATGAAAATGGCCATAAAACACGAAAACTACGAGTTTTTAGTCATATTTCTCAGAAATATAACGGGTCTTATAGGCCTTGCAAATCCAATTGGAACCAAAACCTGTGGGCAATAACTCATAAAAACGGCCATAAACACGAAAAAGACGAGTTTTTAGGCATAACTCTCAAACATGTATCGGGTCTTAAAGTCATTGTAAATCGCCCTAGAACCCCAAAACTGTGGGCAATAGCTCATGAAAACAGCCATAAAACGCGAGAACGGCAAGTTTCTGGTCATATCTCTCAAACATATCAGGGTTTTTTCGAGACATGCAAATCCGCCTGAAACCCAAAAACTGTGGGCAATAACTCATGAAAATGACCATAAAACACGGAAACGACGAGTTTTCAGGCATAACTCTCAAACATGTATCGGTTCTTAAGGTTGGTTTAAATAGCCCTAGAACCATAAAACTGTGGGGAAAAGGTCATGAAAACGGCCATAAAACAAGAAAACGACGAGTTTCTGGTCATATCTTTCCAAAATGTATCAGGTCGTAAGGTCACAGTAAATCGCCCTAGAACCCCTAAACATTGGGCAGTAGCTCATGAAAACGGCCATAAAACGCGAGAACGGCGAGTTTCTGGTCATATCTCTCAAACATGTCAGGGTTCTTTCGAGACATGCAAATCCGGCTGAAACCCAAAAACTATGGGCAATAACTCATGAAAACGGCCATAAAACAAGAAAACGACGAGTTTCTGGTCATATCTTTCCAAAATGTATCAGGTCGGAAGGTCACTGTAAATCGCCCTAGAACCCCTAAACAGTGGGCAGTAACTCATGAAAATGGCCATAAAACACGAAAACTACGACTTTTTAGTCATATATCTCAAAAATGTAACGGGTCTTACAGGCCTTGCAAATCCAATTGGAACCAAAAAATGTGGGCAATAACTCATAAAAATGGCCATAAACACGAAAAAGACGAGTTTTTAGGCATAACTCTCAAACATCTATCGGGTCTTAAAGTCGTTGCAAATCACCCTAAAGCCCCAAAACTGTGGGCAATAGCTCATGAAAACGGACATAAAACGCGAGAACGGCGAGTTTCTAGTCATATCTCTCAAACATGTCAGGTTTCTTTCGAGACATGCAAATCCGACTGAAACCCAAAAACTGTGGGCAATAACTCATGAAAATGACCATAAAACACGAAAACGACAAGTTTTTAGGCATAACTTCAAACATGTACCGGGTCTTAAGGTTGCTTTAAATAGCCCTAGAACCATAAAACTGTGGGCAATAGCTCATGAAAACGGCCATAAAACGCGAAAACGACGAGTTTCTGGTAATATCTTTCCAACATGTATCAGGTCGGAAGGTCATTGTAAATCGCCCTAGAACCCCTAAACAGTGGGCAGTAGCTCATGAAAATGGCCATAAAACACGAAAACTACGAGTTTTTAGTCATATATCTAAAAAATGTAACGGGTCTTACATGCCTTGCAAATCCAATTGGAACCAAAAACTGTGGGCAATAACTCATAAAAATGGCCATAAACACGAAAAAGACGAGTTTTTAGGCATAACTCTCAAACATGTATCGGGTCTTAAAGTCGATCTATATCGCCCTAGAACCCCAAAACTGTGGGCAATAGCTCATGAAAACGGCCATAAAACGCGAGAACGGCGAGTTTCTGGTCATATCTCTCAAACATGTCAGGGTTCTTTCGAGACATGCAAATCCGGCTAAAACCCAAAAAATGTGGGCAATAACTCATGAAAATGACCATAAAACACGAAAACGACGAGTTTTTAGGCATAACTCTCAAACATATACCGAGTCTTAAGGTTGCTTTAAATAGCCCTAGAATCATAAAACTGTGGGCAATAGCTCATGAAAACAGCCATAAAACAAGAAAACAACGAGTTTCTTGTCATATCTTTCCAACATGTATCAGGTCGGAAGGTCACTATAAATCGCCCTAGATCCCCTAATCAGTGGGAAATAGCTCATGAAAATGGCCATAAAACACGAGAAATACGAGTTTTTAGTCATATATCTCAAAAATGTAACAGGTCTTACATGCCGTGCAAATCCAATTGGAACCAAAAACTGTGGGCAATAACTCATAAAAATGGCCATAAACACGAAAAAGACGAGTTTTTAGGCATAACTCTCAAACATGTACCGGGTCTTAAGGTTGCTTTAAATAGCCCTAGAACCATAAAACAGTGGGCAATAGCTCATGAAAACGGCCATAAAACAAGAAAACGACGAGTTTCTGGTCATATCTTTCCAGCATGTATCAAGTCGGAAGGTCACTATAAATCGCCCTAAAACCCCAAAACTGTGGGCAATAGCTCATGAAAACGGCCATAAAACACGAAAACTACGAGTTTTTAGTCATATATATCAAAAATGTAACGGGTCTTACATGCCTTGCAAATCCAATTGGAACCAAAACTGGGCAATAACTCATAAAATGGCCATAAAAAAAGACGAAGTTTTTAGGCATAACTCTCAAACATGTACCGGTCTTAAGGTTGCTTTAAATAGCCCGAACCATAAAACTGGGCAATAGCTCATGAAAACGGCCATAAACGCGAAAATGACGAAGCCGTCATCTCTTTCCAACATGTATCAGTCGAAGATCATCAGAATCGCCTAGAACCCTAAAACAAGGCGTAGCTCATGAAAATGGCCATAAAACACGAAAACTACGAGTTTTTAGTCATATATATCAAAAATGTAACGGGTCTTACATGCCTTTGAAATCCAATTGGAACCAAAAACTGTGGTCAATAACTCATAAAAATGGCCATAACACGAAAAAGACGAGCTTTTAGGCATAACTCTCAAACATGTAACGGGTCTTAAGGTTGCTTTAAATAGCCCTAGAACCATAAAATTGTGGGCAATAGCTCATGAAAACGGCCATAAAACAAGAACACGACGAGTTTCTGGTAATATCTTTCCAACATGTATCAGGTCGGAAGGTCATTGTAAATCGCCCTAGAACCCCTAAACAGTGGGCAGTAGCTCATGAAAATGGCCATAAAACACGAAAACTACGAGTTTTTAGTCATATATCTAAAAAATGTAACGGGACTTACATGCCTTGCAAATCCAATTGGAACCAAAAACTGTGGGCAATAACTCATAAAAATGGCCATAAACACGAAAAAGACGAGGTTTTAGGCATAACTCAAACATGTATCGGGTCTTAAAGTCGTTGTAAATCGCCCTAGAACCCCAAAACTGTGAGCAATAGCTCATGAAAACGGCCATAAAACGCGAGAACGGCGAGTTTCTCGTCATATCTCTCAAACATGTCAGGGTTCTTTCGAGACATGCAACCGCGGCTGAAACCCAAAAACTGTGGGCAATAACTCATGAAAATGACCATAAAACACGAAAACGACGAGTTTTTAGGCATAACTCTCAAACATGTACCGGGTCTTAAGGTTGCTTTAAATAGCCCTAGAACCATAAAACTGTGGGCAATATCTCATGAAAACGGCCATAAAACAAGAAAACGACGAGTTTCTGGTCATATCTTTCCAACATGTATCAGGTCGGAAGGTCATCAGAATCGCCTAGAACCCCTAAACAAGGGCAATAGCTCATGAAAACGGCCATAAAATGCGAGAACGCGAAGTTTCGTCATATCTCTCAAATATGTCGTGGTTCTTTCGAGACATGCAACCAATTGAAACCCAAAACGGTGGGCAATAACTCATGAAAATGACCATAAACACAAACGACGATTTTTAGGCATAACTCTCAAACATGTATCGGTCTTAAGGTTGCTTTAAATAGCCCTAGAACCATAAAACTATGGGCAATAGCTCATGAAAACGGCCATAAAACGCGAAAACGACGAAGCCGTCATCTCTTTCCAACATGTATCAGACGAATGTCATCAGAATCGCCTAGAACCCCTAAACAAGGCAAGAGCTCATGAAAATGGCCATAAAACACGAAAACTACGAAGTTTTAGTCATATTTCTCAAAATATAACGGTCTTATAGGCCTTGCAAATCCAATTGGAACCAAAACTGTGGGCAATAGCTCATGAAAACGGCCATAAAACACGAAAAAGACGAGTTTTTAGGCATAACTCTCAAACATGTATCGGGTCTTAAAGTCATTGTAAATCGCCCTAGAACCCCAAAACTATGGGCAATAGCTCATGAAAACAACCATAAAACGCGAGAACGGCAAGTTTCTGGTCATATTTCTCAAACATATAAAGGGTTCTTTCGAGACATGCAAATCCGCATGAAACCCAAAACTGTGGGCAATAACTCATGAAAATGACCATAAAACACGAAAACGACGAGTTTTTAGGCATAACTCTCAAACATGTATCGGGTCTTAAGGTTGGTTTAAATAGCCCTAGAACCATAAAACTGTGGGCAAAAGGTGATGAAAACGGCCATAAAACAAGAAAACGACGAAGCCGGTCATATCATTCCAAATGAATCGTGAAGGTCATGAATCGCCTAGAACCCCTAAACAAAGGCGTAGCTCTTGAAAATGGTCATAAAACACGAAAACTACGAGTTTTTAGTCATATATCTCAAAAATGTAACGGTCTTACAGGCCTTGCAAATCCAATTGGAACCAAAAAATGTGGGCAACAACTCATAAAAATGGCCATAAACACTAAAAAGACGAGTTTTTAGGCATAACTCTCAAACATCTATTGGGTCTTAAAGCCGTTGTAAATCGCCCTAAAACCCCAAAACTATGGGCAATAGCTCATGAAAACGGCCATAAAACGCGAGAACGGCGAGTTTCTGGTCATATCTCTCAAACATATCAGGGTTCTTTCGAGACATGCAACCGTTGAAACCCAAAACTGTGGGCAATAACTCATGAAATGACCATAAAACAAAACGACGTTTTTAGGCATAACTCTCAAACATGTACCGGTCTTAAGGTTGCTTTAAATAGCCCTAGAACCATAAAACTGGGCAATAGCTCATGAAAACGCCATAAACAAAAAACGACGAAGTTTCGGTAATATCTTTCCAACATGTATCGTGTCGAAGGTCATTGTAAATCGGCCTAGAACCCCTAAAAGGGCAGTAGCTCATGAAAATGGCCATAAAACAGGAAAACTACGAGTTTTTAGTCATATATCTAAAAAATGTAACGGGTCTTACATGCCTTGCAAATCCAATTAGAACCAACACTGTGGGCAATAACTCATAAAAATGGCCATAAACACGAAAAGACGAGTTTTTAGGCATAACTCTCAAACATGTATCGGGTCTTAAAGTCGTTCTATATCGCCCTAGAACCCCAAAACTGTGGGCAATAGCTCATGAAAACGGCCATAAAACGCGAGAACGGCGAGTTTCTGGTCATATCTCTCAAACATGTATCAGGTCGAAAAGGTCACTAAATCGCCCTAGAACCCCTAAACTGTGGGCAATAGATCATGAAAACGGCCATAAAACGCGAGAACGCCGAGTTTCTGGTCATATCTCTCAAACATGTCAGGGTTCTTTCGAGACATGCAAATCCGGCTGAAACCCAAAAACTGTGGGCAATAACTCATGAAAATGACCATAAAACACGAAAACGACGATTTTTAGGCATAACTCTCAAACATGTATCGGGTCTTAAGGTTGCTTTAAATAGCCCTAGAACCATAAAACTATGGGCAATAGCTCATGAAAACGGCCATAAAACACGAAAACGACGAGTTTCTGGTCATCTCTTTCCAACATGTATCAGGACGGAATGTCACTGTAAATCGCCCTAGAACCCCTAAATAGTTGGCAGTAGCCCATGAAAATGGCCATAAAACACGAAAACTACGAGTTTTTAGTCATATTTCTCAGAAATATAACGGGTCTTATAGGCCTTGCAAATCCAATTGGAACCAAAACCTGTGGGCAATAACTCATAAAAACGGCCATAAACACGAAAAAGACGAGTTTTTAGGCATAACTCTCAAACATGTATCGGGTCTTAAAGTCATTGTAAATCGCCCTAGAACCCCAAAACTGTGGGCAATAGCTCATGAAAACAGCCATAAAACGCGAGAACGGCAAGTTTCTGGTCATATCTCTCAAACATATAAAGGGTTCTTTCGAGACATGCAAATCCGCTTGAAACCCAAAAACTGTGGGCAATAACTCATGAAAATGACCATAAAACACGAAAACGACGAGTTTTTAGGCATAACTCTCAAACATGTATCGGGTCTTAAGGTTGGTTTAAATAGCCCTAGAACCATAAAACTGTGGGCAAAAGGTCATGAAAACGGCCATAAAACAAGAAAACGGAAGTTTTAGGCATAACTCTCAAACATGTATCGGTCTTAAAGTTTGTAAATCGCCTAGAACCCCAAAACTGTGCAATAGCTCATGAAAACGACCATAAAACAAGAAAACGACGAACTTTTAGGCATAACTCTCAAACATGTCCGGGTTCTTTCGAGACATGCAAATCCGGCTGAAACCCAAAAACTGTGGGCAATAGCTCATGAAAACGGCCATAAAACAAAAAAACGACGAGTTTTTAGGCATAACTCTCAAACATGTACCGGGTCTTAAGGTTGCTTTAAATAGCCCTAGAACCATAAAACTGTGGGCAATAGCTCATGAAAACGGCCAAAAACGCGAAAACGACGAGTTTCTGGTAATATCTTTCCAACATGTATCAGGTCGGAAGGTCATTGTAAATCGCCCTAGAACCCCTAAAGAGTGGGCAGTAGCTCATGAAAATGGCCATAAAACACGAAAACTACGAGTTTTTAGTCATATATCTAAAAAATGTAACGGGTCTTACATGCCTTGCAAATCCAATTGGAACCAAAAACTGTGGGCAATAACTCATAAAAATGGCCATAAACACAAAAAATACGAGTTTTTAGGCATAACTCTCAAACATGTATCGGGTCTTAAAGTCATTCTATATCGCCCTAGAACCCCAAAACTGTGGGCAATAGCTCATGAAAACGGCCATAAAACGCGAGAACGGCGAGTTTCTGGTCATATCTCTCAAACGTGTCAGGGTTCTTTCGAGACATGCAAATTCGGCTAAAACCCAAAAAATGTGGGCAATAACTCATGAAAATGACCATAAAACACGAAAACGACGAGTTTTTAGGCATAACTCTCAAACATATACCGAGTCTTAAGGTTAATTTAAATAGCCCTACAATCATAAAATTGTGGGCAATAGCTCATGAAAACAGCCATAAAACAAGAAAACAACGAGTTTCTTGTCATATCTTTCCAACATGTATCAGTCGAAGGTCATCAGAATCGCCCTAGAACCCCTAAACAGTGGGCAGTAGCTCATGAAAATGGCCATAAAACACGAAAACTACGAGTTTTTAGTCATATATGTCAAAAATGTAACGGGTCTTACATGCCATGCAAATCCAATTGGAACCAAAAACCGTGGGCAATAACTCATAAAAATGGCTATAAACACGAAAAGACGAGTTTTTAGGCATAACTCTCAAACATGTATCTGGTCATAAGGTTGCTTTAAATAGCCCTGGAACCATAAAACTATGGGCAATATCTCATGAAAACGGCCATAAAACGCGAAAACGACGAGTTTCTGGTCATATCTTTCCAACATGTATCAGGTTGGAAGGTCACTGTAAATCGCCCTAGAACCCCTAAACTGTGGGCAGTAGCTCATGAAAACGGCCATAAAACACGAAAACTACGAGTTTTTAGTCATATATCTCAAAAATGTAACGGGTCTTACATGCCTTGCAAATCCAATTGGAACCAAAAACTGTGGGCAATAACTCATAAAAATGGCCATAAACATGAAAAAGACGAGTTTTTAGGCATAACTCTCAAACATGTACCGGGTCTTAAGGTTGCTTTAAATAGCCCTAGAACCATAAAACTGTGGGAAATAGCTCATGAAAACGGCCATAAAACAAGAACACGACGAGTTTCTGGTCATATCTTTCCAGCATGTATCAAGTCGGAAGGTCACTATAAATCGCCCTAGAACCCCTAAACTGTGGGCAATAGCTCATGAAAACGGCCATAAAACGCGAGAACGTCGAGTTTCTGGTCATATCTCTCAAACATGTCAGGGTTCTTTCGAGACATGCAAATCCGGCTGAAACCCAAAAACTGTGGGCAATAACTCATGAAAATGACCATAAACCACGAAAACGACGAGTTTTTAGGCATAACTCTCAAAACATGTATCGGGTCTTAAAGTTGCTTTAAATATCCCTAGAACCATAAAACTATGGGCAATAGCTCATGAAAACGGCCATAAAACGCGAAAACGACGAGTTTCTGGTAATATCTTTCCAACATGTATCAGGTCGGAAGGTCATTGTAAATCGCCCTAGAACCCCTAACAGTGGGCAGTAGCTCATGAAAATGGCCATAAAACACGAAAACTACGAGTTTTTAGTCATATTTCTAAGAAATATAAAGGGTCTTATAGGCCTTGCAAATCCAATTGGAACCAAAACCTGTGGGCAATAACTCATAAAAACGGCCATAAAACACGAAAAAGACGAGTTTTTAGGCATAACTCTCAAACATGTACCGGGTCTTAAGGTTGCTTTAAATAGCCCTAGAACCATAAAACTGTGGGCAATAGGTCATGAAAACGGCCAAAAACGCGAAAACGACGAGTTTCTGGTAATATCTTTCCAACATGTATCAGGTCGGAAGGTCATTGTAAATCGCCCTAGAACCCCTAAAGAGTGGGCAGTAGCTCATGAAAATGGCCATAAAACACGAAAACTACGAGTTTTTAGTCATATATCTAAAAAATGTAACGGGTCTTACATGCCTTGCAAATCCAATTGGAACCAAAAACTGTGGGCAATAACTCATAAAAATGGCCATAAACACAAAAAAGACGAGTTTTTAGGCATAACTCTCAAACATGTATCGGGTCTTAAAGTCGTTCTATATCGCCCTAGAACCCCAAAACTGTGGGCAATAGCTCATGAAAACGGCCATAAAACGCGAGAACGGCGAGTTTCTGGTCATATCTCTCAAACGTGTCAGGGTTCTTTCGAGACATGCAAATTCGGCTAAAACCCAAAAAATGTGGGCAATAACTCATGAAAATGACCATAAAACACGAAAACGACGAGTTTTTAGGCATAACTCTCAAACATATACCGAGTCTTAAGGTTAATTTAAATAGCCCTACAATCATAAAATTGTGGGCAATAGCTCATGAAAACAGCCATAAAACAAGAAAACAACGAGTTTCTTGTCATATCTTTCCAACATGTATCAGGTCGGAAGGTCACTGTAAATCGCCCTAGATCCCCTAATCAGTGGGCAATAGCTCATGGAAATAGCCATAAAACACGAGAACTACGAGTTTTTAGTCATATATCTCAAAAATGTAACAGGTCTTACATGCCTTGCAAATCCAATTGGAACCAAAAACTGTGGGCAATAACTCCTAAAAATGGCCATAAACACGAAAAAGACGAGTTTTTAGGCATAACTCTCAAACATGTATCTGGTCATAAGGTTGCTTTAAATAGCCCTGGAACCATAAAACTATGGGCAATATCTCATGAAAACGGCCATAAAACGCGAAAACGACGAGTTTCTGGTCATATCTTTCCAACATGTATCAGGTCGGAAGGTCACTGTAAATCGCCCTAGAACCCCTAAACAGTGGGCAGTAGCTCATGAAAATGGCCATAAAACACGAAAACTACGAGTTTTTAGTCATATATATCAAAAATGTAACGGGTCTTACATGCCTTGCAAATCCAATTGGAACCAAAAACTGTGGGCAATAACTCATAAAAATGGCCATAAACATGAAAAAGACGAGTTTTTAGGCATAACTCTCAAACATGTACCGGGTCTTAAGGTTGCTTTAAATAGCCCTAGAACCATAAAACTGTGGGCAATAGCTCATGAAAACGGCCATAAAACAAGAACACGACGAGTTTCTGGTCATATCTTTCCAGCATGTATCAAGTCGGAAGGTCATCAGAATCGCCCTAGAACCCCTAAACTGTGGGCAATAGCTCATGAAAACAGCCATAAAACGCGAGAAAGCCGAGTTTCTGGTCATATCTCTCAAACATGTCAGGGTTCTTTCGAGACATGCAAATCTGGCTGAAACCCAAAAACTTTGGGCAATAACTCATGCAAATGACCATAAAACACGAAAACGACGAGTGTTCAGGAATAACTCTCAAAACATGTATCGGGTCTTAAAGTTGCTTTAAATATCCCTAGAACCATAAAACTATGGGCAATAGCTCATGAAAACGGCCATAAAACGCGAAAACGACGAGTTTCTGGTAATATCTTTCCAACATGTATCAGGTCGGAAGGTCATTGTAAATCGCCCTAGAACCCCTAACAGTGGGCAGTAGCTCATGAAAATGGCCATAAAACACGAAAACTACGAGTTTTTAGTCATATTTCTAAGAAATATAACGGGTCTTATAGGCCTTGCAAATCCAATTGGAACCAAAACCTGTGGGCAATAACTCATAAAAACGGCCATAAAACACGAAAAAGACGAGTTTTTAGGCATAACTCTCAAACATGTATCGGGTCTTAAAGTCATTGTAAATCGCCCTAGAACCCCAAAACTGTGGGCAATAGCTCATGAAAACAGCCATAAAACGCGAGAACGGCAAGTTTCTGGTCATATCTTTCCAACATGTATCAGGTCGAAAAGGTCACTGTAAATCGCCCTAGAACCCCTAAACTGTGGGCAATAGCTCATGAAAACGGCCATAAAACGCGAGAACGCCGAGTTTCTGGTCATATCTCTCAAACATGTCAGGGTTCTTTCGAGACATGCAAATCCGGCTGAAACCCAAAAACTGTGGGCAATAACTCATGAAAATGACCATAAAACACGAAAACGACGATTTTTTAGGCATAACTCTCAAACATGTATCGGGTCTTAAGGTTGCTTTAAATAGCCCTAGAACCATAAAACTATGGGCAATAGCTCATGAAAACGGCCATAAAACGCGAAAACGACGAGTTTCTGGTCATCTCTTTCCAACATGTATCAGGACGGAATGTCACTGTAAATCGCCCTAGAACCCCTAAACAGTTGGCAGTAGCTCATGAAAATGGCCATAAAACACGAAAACTACGAGTTTTTAGTCATATTTCTCAAAAATATAACGGGTCTTATAGGCCTTGCAAATCCAATTGGAACCAAAAACTGTGGGCAATAACTCATAAAAACGGCCATAAACACGAAAAAGACGAGTTTTTAGGCATAACTCTCAAACATGTATCGGGTCTTAAAGTCATTGTAAATCGCCCTAGAACCCCAAAACTGTGGGCAATAGCTCATGAAAACAGCCATAAAACGCGAGAACGGCGAGTTTCTGGTCATATCTCTCAAACATATCAGGGTTCTTTCGAGACATGCAAATCCGCCTGAAACCCAAAAACTGTGGGCAATAACTCATGAAAATGACCATAAAACACGAAAACGACGAGTTTTTAGGCATAACTCTCAAACATGTATCGGGTCTTAAGGTTGGTTTAAATAGCCCTAGAACCATAAAACTGTGGGCAAAAGGTCATGAAAACGGCCATAAAACAAGAAAACGACGAGTTTCTGGTCATATCATTCCAAAATGAATCAGGTCGGAAGGTCACTGTAAATCGCCCTAGAACCCCTAAACAGTGGGCAGTAGCTCATGAAAATGGCCATAAAACACGAAAACTACGAGTTTTTAGTCATATATCTCAAAAATGTAACGGGTCTTACAGGCCTTGCAAATCCAATTGGAACCAAAAAATGTGGGCAATAACTCATAAAAATGGCCATAAACACGAAAAAGACGAGTTTTTAGGCATAACTCTCAAACATCTATCGGGTCTTAAAGTCGTTGTAAATCGCCCTAAAACCCCAAAACTGTGTGCAATAGCTCATGAAAACGGCCATAAAACGCGAGAACGGCGAGTTTCTGGTCATATCTCTCAAACATGTCAGGGTTCTTTCGAGACATGCAAATCCGGCTGAAACCCAAAAACTGTGGGCAATAACTCATGAAAATGACCATAAAACACAAAAACGACGAGTTTTTAGGCATAACTCTCAAACATGTACCGGGTCTTAAGGTTGCTTTAAATAGCCCTAGAACCATAAAACTGTGGGCAATAGCTCATGAAAACGGCCATAAAACGCGAAAACGACGAGTTTCTGGTCATATCTTTCCAACATGTATCAGGTCGGAAGGTCATTGTAAATCGCCCTAGAACCCTAAACAGTGGGCAGTAGCTCATGAAAATGGCCATAAAACACGAAAACTACGAGTTTTTAGACATATATCTAAAAAATGTAACGGGTCTTACATGCCTTGCATATCCAATTGGAACCAAAACTATGGGCAATAACTCATAAAAATGGCCATAAACACGAAAAAGACGAGTTTTTAGGCATAACTCTCAAACATGTATCGGGTCTTAAAGTCGTTCTATATCGCCCTAGAACCCCAAAACTGTGGGCAATAGCTCATGAAAACGGCCATAAAACGCGAGAACGGCGAGTTTCTGGTCATATCTCTCAAACATGTCAGGGTTCTTTCGAGACATGCAAATCCGGCTAAAACCCAAAAAATGTGGGCAATAACTCATGAAAATGACCATAAAACACGAAAACGACGAGTTTTTAGGCATAACTCTCAAACATATACCGAGTCTTAAGGTTGCTTTAAATAGCCCTACAATCATAAAACTGTGGGCAATAGCTCATGAAAACAGCCATAAAACAAGAAAACAACGAGTTTCTTGTCATATCTTTCCAACATGTATCAGGTCGGAAGGTCACTGTAAATCGCCCTAGATCCCCTAATCAGTGGGCAATAGCTCATGAAAATGGCCATAAAACACGAGAACTACGAGTTTTTAGTCATATATCTCAAAAATGTAACAGGTCTTACATGCCTTGCAAATCCAATTGGAACCAAAAACTGTGGGCAATAACTCATAAAAATGGCCATAAACACGAAAAAGACGAGTTTTTAGGCATAACTCTCAAACATGTACCGGGTCTTAAGGTTGCTTTAAATAGCCCTAGAACCATAAAACAGTGGGCAATAGCTCATGAAAACGGCCATAAAACAAGAAAACGACGAGTTTCTGGTCATATCTTTCCAGCATGTATCAAGTCGGAAGGTCACTATAAATCGCCCTAAAACCCCAAAACTGTGGGCAATAGCTCATGAAAACGGCCATAAAACACGAAAACTACGAGTTTTTAGTCATATATATCAAAAATGTAATGGTTCTTACATGCCTTGCAAATCCAATTGGAACCAAAAACTGTGGGCAATAACTCATAAAAATGGCCATAAACACGAAAAAGACGAGTTTTTAGGCATAACTCTCAAACATGTACCGGGTCTTAAGGTTGCTTTAAATAGCCCTAGAACCATAAAACTGTGGGCAATAGCTCATGAAAACGGCCATAAAACGCGAAAATGACGAGTTTCTGGTCATCTCTTTCCAACATGTATCAGGTCGGAAGGTCACTGTAAATCGCCCTAGAACCCCTAAACAAGGCGTAGCTCATGAAAATGGCCATTAAACACGAAAACTACGAGTTTTAGTCATATATCAAAAATTTACCGGTCTTACATGCCTTGAAAATCCAATTGGAACCAAAACCGTGGGCAATAACTCATAAAAATGGCCATAAACATGAAAAAGACGAGTTTTTAGGCATAACTCTCAAACATGTACCGGGTCTTAAGGTTGCTTTAAATAGCCCTAGAACCATAAAACTATGGTCAATAGCTCATGAAAACGGCCATAAAACAAGAAAACGACGAGTTTCTGGTCATATCTTTCCAGCATGTATCAAGTCGGAAGGTCACTATAAATCGCCCTAAAACCCCAAAACTGTGGGCAATAGCTCATGAAAACGGCCATAAAACACGAAAACTACGAGTTTTTAGTCATATCTCTAAAAAATGTAACAGGTCTTACATGCCTTGCAAATCCAATTGGAACCAAAAACTGTGGGCAATAACTCATAAAAATGGCCATAAACGCGAAAACGACGGATTTTTATGCATAACTCTGAAACATGTATCAGGTCGGAAGGTCATTGTAAATCGCCCTAGAACCCCTAAACGGTGGGCCATAGCTCATGAAAACGGCCATAAAACGCGAGAACGGCGAGTTTCTGGTCATATCTCTCAAACATGTCAGGGATCATTCGAGACATGCAAATCCTACTGAAAACCAAAAACTATGGGCAATAACTCATGAAAATGACCATAAAACACGAAAACGACGAGTTTTTAGGCATAACTCTCAAACATGTATCGGGTCTTAAGGTTGCTTTAAATAGCCCTAGAACCATAAAAATGTGGGCAATAGCTCATGAAAACGACCATAAAACAAGAAAACGACGAGTTTCTGGTCATATCTTTCCAACATGTATCAGGTCGGAAGGTCACTGTAAATCAACCTAGAACCCCTAAACTGTGGGCAATAGCTCATGAAAACGGCCATAAAATGCGAGAACGGATAATTTCTGGTCATATCTCTCAAACATGTCAGGGTTCTTTCGAGACATGCAAATCTGGCTAAAACCCAAAAACTGTGGGCAATAACTCATGAAAATGACCATAAAACACGAAAACGACGAGTTTTTAGGCATAACTCTCAAACATGTACCGGGTCTTAAGGTTGCTTTAAATAGCCCTAGAACCATAAAACTGTGGGCAATAGTTCATGAAAACGACCATAAAACAAGAAAACGACGAGTTTCTGGTCATATATTTCCAACATGTATTAGGTCGGAAGGTCACTGTAAATCGCCCTAGATCCCCTAATCAGTGGGCAATAGCTCATGAAAATGGCCATAAAACACGAGAACTACGAGTTTTTAGTCATATATCTCAAAAATGTAACAGGTCTTACATGCCTTGCAAATCCAATTGGAACCAAAAACTGTGGGCAATAACTCATAAAAATGGCCATAAACACGAAAAAGACGAGTTTTTAGGCATAACTCTCAAACATGTACCGGGTCTTAAGGTTGCTTTAAATAGCCCTAGAACCATAAAACAGTGGGCAATAGCTCATGAAAACGGCCATAAAACAAGAAAACGACGAGTTTCTGGTCATATCTTTCCAACATGTATCAGGTCGGAAGGTCATTGTAAATCGCCCTAGAACCCCTAAACAGCGGGCAGTAGCTCATGAAAATGGCCATAAAACACGAAAACTACGAGTTTTTAGTCATATATATCAAAAATGTAATGGGTCTTACATGCCTTGCAAATCCAATTGGAACCAAAAACTGTGGGCAATAACTCATAAAAATGGCCATAAACACGAAAAAGACGAGTTTTCAGGCATAACTCTCAAACATGTACCGGGTCTTAAGGTTGCTTTGAATAGCCCTAGAACCATAAAACTGTGGGCAATAGCTCATGAAAACGGCCATAAAACCCGAAAATGACGAGTTTCTGGTCATCTCTTTCCAACATGTATCAGGTCGGAAGGTCACTGTAAATCGCCCTAGAACCCCTAAACAGTGGGCAGTAGCTCATGAAAATGGCCATTAAACACGAAAACTACGAGTTTTTAGTCATATATATCAAAAATTTACCGGGTCTTACATGCCTTGCAAATCCAATTGGAACCAAAAACCGTGGGCAATAACTCATAAAAATGGCCATAAACACGAAAAAGACGAGTTTTTAGGCATAACTCTCAAACAAGTACCGGCTCTTAAGGTTGCTTTAAATAGCCCTAGAACCATAAAAATGTGGGCAATATCTCATGAAAACGACCATAAAAACGACGAAGCTTCGTAATATCTTTCCAACATGTATCAGGTCGGAAGGTCATTGTAAATCGCCCTAGAACCCCTAAACAGTGGGCAGTAGCTCATGAAAATGGCCATAAAACACGAAAACTACGAGTTTTTAGTCATATCTCTAAAAAATGTAACAGGTCTTACATGCCTTGCAAATCCAATTGGAACCAAAAACTGTGGGCAATAACTCATAAAAATGGCCATAAACGCGAAAACGACGGATTTTTAGGCATAACTCTGAAACATGTATCAGGTCGGAAGGTCATTGTAAATCGCCCTAGAACCCCTAAACGGTGGGCCATAGCTCATGAAAACGGCCATAAAACGCGAGAACGGCGAGTTTCTGGTCATATCTCTCAAACATGTCAGGGTTCATTCGAGACATGCAAATCCTACTGAAAACCAAAAACTATGGGCAATAACTCATGAAAATGACCATAAAACACGAAAACGACGAGTTATTAGGCATCACTCTCAAACATGTATGGGGTCTTAAGGTTGCTTTAAATAGCCCTAGAACCATAAAACTGTGGGCAATAGCTCATGAAAACGGCCATAAAACGCGAAAACGAAGAGTTTCTGGTCATATCTTTCCAACATGTATCAGGTCGGAAGGTCATTGTAAATCGCCCTAGAACCCCTAAACAGTGGGCAGTAGCTCATGAAAATGGCCATAAAACACGAAACTACGAGTTTTTAGTCATATATCTCAAAAATGTAACTGGTCTTACATGCCTTGCAAATCCAATTGGAACCAAAAACCGTGGGCAATAACTCATAAAATGGCCATAAACACGAAAAAGACGAGTTTTTAGGCATAACTCTCAAACATGTATCGGGTCTTAAAGTCGTTGTAAATCGCCCTAGAACCCCTAAACTGTGGGCAATAGCTCATGAAAACGGCCATAAAACGCGAGAACGGCGAGTTTCTGGTCATATCTCTCAAACTTGTCAGGGTTCTTTCGAGACATGCAAATCCGGCTGAAACCCAAAAACTGTGGGCAATAACTCATGAAAATGACCATAAAACACGAAAACGACGAGTTTTTAGGCATAACTCTCAAACATGTACCGGGTCTTAAGGTTGCTTTAAATAGCCCTAGAACCATAAAACTATGGGAAATAGCTCATGAAAACGGCCATAAAACAAGAAAACGACGAGTTTCTGGTCATATCTTTCCAACATGTAACAGGTCGGAAGGTCACTGTAAATCGCCCTAGAACCCCTAAACTGTGGGCAATAGCTCATGAAAACGGCCATAAAACGCGAGAACGGCGAGTTTCTGGTCATATCTCTCAAACATGTCAGGGTTCTTTCGAGACATGCAAATCCGGCTGAAACCCAAAAACTGTGGGCAATAACTCATGAAAATGACCATAAAACAAGAAAACGACGAGTTTTTAGGCATAACTATCGGGTCTGAAGGTTGCTTTAAATAGCCCTAGAACCATAAAACTATGGGCGATAGCTCATGAAAACGGCCACAAAACAAGAAAACGACGAGTTTCTGGTCATATATTTCCAACATGTATCAGGTCGGAATGTCATTGTAAATCGCCCTAGAACCCCTAAACGGTGGGCCATAGCTCATGAAAACGGCCATAAAACGCGAGAACGGCGAAGCTCGGGTCATATCTCAAACATGTCCGTTCATTCGAGACATGCAAATCCGGTTGAAACCCAAAAAATATGGGCAATAACTGATGAAAATGACGATAAAACACGAAAACGACAAGTTATTAGGCATCACTCTCAAACATGTATCGGGTCTTAAGGTTGCTTTAAATAGCCCTAGAACCATAAAACTGTGGGCAATAGCTCATGAAAACGTCCATAAATCGCGAAAAAGAGTTTCGTCATATGTTTCCAACATGTATCGTCGGAAGGTCATTGTAAATCGCCCTAGAACCCAAAACAAGGGATACCTCATGAAAATGGCCATAAAACAGGAAAACTACGAGTTTTTAGTCATATATCTAAAAAATGTAACGGGTCTTACATGCCTTGCAAATCCAATTAGAACCAAAACTGTGGGCAATAACTCATAAAAATGGCCATAAACACGAAAAGACGAGTTTTCAGGCATAACTCTCAAACATGTATCGGGTCTTAAAGTCGTTTCTATATCGCCTAGAACCCCAAAATTGTGGGCAATAACTCATGAAAACGGCCATAAACGCGAGAACGGCGAAGTTGTCATATCTCTCAAACATGTCAGGGTTCTTTCGAGACATGCAAATCCGCCTGAAACCCAAAAACTGTGGGCAATAACTCATGAAAATGACCATAAAACACGAAAACGACGAGTTTTTAGGCATAACTCTCAAACATATACCGAGTCTTAAGGTTGCTTTAAATAGCCCTAGAATCATAAAACTGTGGGCAATAGCTCATGAAAACAGCCATAAAACAAGAAAACGACGAGTTTCTGGTCATATCTTTCCAACATGTATCAGGTCGGAAGGTCACTGTAAATCGCCCTAGAACCCCTAAACTGTGGGCAATAGCTCATGAAAATGGCCATAAAACACGAAAACTACGAGTTTTTAGTCATATATATCAAAAATGTAATGGGTCTTA
Source organism: Avena longiglumis (assembly GCA_030063025.1). Taxonomy (NCBI): domain Eukaryota; kingdom Viridiplantae; phylum Streptophyta; class Magnoliopsida; order Poales; family Poaceae; genus Avena; species Avena longiglumis. The sequence goes on from CP125977.1 coordinate 524,209,811, forward strand.
CATGCCTTGCAAATCCAATTGGAACCAAAAACTATGGGCAATAACTCATAAAAATGGCCATAAACACGAAAAAGACGAGTTTTTAGGCATAACTCTCAAACATGTACCGGGTCTTAAGGTTGCTTTAAATAGCCCTAGAACCATAAACTGTGGGCAATAGCTCATGAAAACGACCATAAAACGCGGAAACGACGAGTTTCTGGTAATATCTTTCCAACATGTATCAGGTCGGAAGGTCATTGTAAATCGCCCTAGAACCCCTAAACAGTGGGCAGTAGCTCATGAAAATGTCCATAAAACACGAAAACTACGAGTTTTTAGTCATATCTCTAAAAAATGTAACGGGTCTTACATGCCTTGCAAATCCAATTGGAACCAAAAACTGTGGGCAATAACTCATAAAAATGGCCATAAATGTGAAAACGACGGATTTTTAGGCATAACTCTGAAACATGTATCAGGTCGGAAGGTCATTGTAAATTGCCCTAGAACCCCTAAACGGTGGGCCATAGCTCATGAAAACGGCCATAAAACGCGAGAACGGCGAGTTTCTGGTCATATCTCTCAAACATGTCAGGGTTCATTCGAGACATGCAAATCCTACTGAAAACCAAAAACTATGGGCAATAACTCATGAAAATGACCATAAAACACGAAAACGACGAGTTATTAGGCATCACTCTCAAACATGTATCGGGTCTTAAGGTTGCTTTAAATAGCCCTAGAACCATAAAACTGTGGGCAATAGCTCATGAAAACGGCCCTAAAACGCAAAAACGACGAGTTTCTGGTCATATCTTTCCAACATGTATCAGGTCGGAAGGTCATTGTAAATCGCCCTAGAACCCCTAAACAATGGGCAGCAGCTCATGAAAATGGCCATAAAACACGAAAACTACGATTTTTAGTCATATATCTCAAAAATGTAACGGGTCTTACATGCCTTGCAAATCCAATTGGAACCAAACACCAGGGGCAATAACTCATAAAAATGGCCATAAACTGGAAAAAGACGAGGTTTTAGGCATAACTCTCAAACATGTATCGGGTCTTAAAGTGGTTGTAAATCGCCCTAGAACCCCTAAACAGTGGGCAATAGCTCATGAAAACGGCCATAAAACGCGAGAACGGCGAGTTTCTGGTCATATCTCTCAAACTTGTCAGGGTTCTTTCGAGACATGCAAATCCGGCTGAAACCAAAAAACTGTGGGCAATAACTCATGAAAATGACCATAAAACATGAAAACGACGAGTTTTTAGGCGTAACTCTCAAACATGTACCGGGTCTTAAGGTTGCTTTAAATAGCCCTAGAACCATAAAACTGTGGGCAATAGCTCATGAAAACGGCCATAAAACAAGAAAACGACGAGTTTCTGGTCATATCTTTCCAACATGTATCAGGTCGGAAGGTCACTGTAAATCGCCTAGAACCCTAAATCTGGCAATAGCTCATGAAAACGGCCATAAAACGCGAGAACGGCGAGTTTCTGGTCATATCTCTCAAACATGTCAGGGTTCTTTTGAGACATGCAAATCCGGCTGAAACCCAAAAACTGTGGACAATAACTCATGAAAATGACCATAAAACACGAAAACGACGATTTTTTAGGCATAACTATCGGGTCTGAAGGTTGCTTTAAATAGCCCTAGAACCATAAAACTATGGGCGATAGCTCATGAAAACGGCCACAAAACAAGAAAACGACGAGTTTCTGGTCATATATTTCCAACATGTATCAGGTCGGAAGGTCATTGTAAATCGCCCTAGAACCCCTAAACGGTGGGCCATAGCTCATGAAAACGGCCATAAAACGCGAGAACGGCGAGTTTCTGGTCATATCTCTCAAACATGTCTGGGTTAATTCGAGACATGCAAATCCGGCTGAAACCCAAAAAATATGGGCAATAACTGATGAAAATGACGATAAAACACGAAAACGACAAGTTATTAGGCATCACTCTCAAACATGTATCGGGTCTTAAGGTTTCTTTAAATAGCCCTAGAACCATAAAACTGTGGGCAATAGCTCATGAAAACGGCCATAAAACGCGAAAACGAAGAGTTTCTGGTCATATGTTTCCAACATGTATCAGGTCGGAAGGTCATTGTAAATCGCCCTAGAACCCCTAAACTGTGGGCAGTAGCTCATGAAAATGGCCATAAAACACGAAAACTACGAGTTTTTAGTCATATATCTCAAAAATGTAACGGGTCTTACATGCCTTGCAAATCCAATTGGAACCAAAACCTGTGGGCAATAACTCATAAAAACGGACATAAACACGAAAAAGACGAGTTTTTAGGCATAACTCTCAAACATGTATCGGGTCTTAAAGTCGTTCTATATCGCCCTAGAACCCCAAAACTGTGGGCAATAGCTCATGAAAACGGCCATAAAACGCGAGAACGGCGAAGTCGTCATATCTCTCAAACATGTCAGGGTTCTTTCGAGACATGCAAATCCGGCTGAAACCCAAAAAATGTGGGCAATAACTCATGAAAATGACCATAAAACACGAAAACGACGAGTTTTTAGGCATAACTCTCAAACATGTACCGGGTCTTAAGGTTGCTTTAAATAGCCCTAGAACCATAAAACTATGGGCAATAGCTCATGAAAACGGCCATAAAACAAGAAAACGATGAGTTTCTGGTCATATCTTTCCAACATGTATCAGGTCGAAAAGGTCACTGTAAATCGCCCTAGAACCCCTAAACTGTGGGCAATAGCTCATGAAAACGGCCATAAAACGCGAGAACGGCAAGTTTCTGGTCATATCTCTCAAACATATAAAGGTTTCTTTCGAGACATGCAAATCCGGCTGAAACCCAAAAACTGTGGGCAATAACTCATGAAAATGACCATAAAACACGAAAACGACGATTTTTAGGCATAACTCTCAAACATGTATCGGGTCTTAAGGTTGCTTTAAATAGCCCTAGAACCATAAAACTATGGGCAATAGCTCATGAAAACGGCCATAAAACGCGAAAACGACGAGTTTCTGGTCATCTCTTTCCAACATGTATCAGGACGGAATATCACTGTAAATCGCCCTAGAACCCCTAAACAGTTGGCAGTAGCTCATGAAAATGGCCATAAAACACGAAAACTACGAGTTTTTAGTCATATTTTTCAGAAATATAACGGGTCTTATAGGCCTTGCAAATCCAATTGGAACCAAAACCTGTGGGCAATAACTCATAAAAACGGACATAAACACGAAAAAGACGAGTTTTTAGGCATAACTCTCAAACATGTATCGGGTCTTAAAGTCATTGTAAATCGCCCTAGAACCCCAAAACTGTGGGCAATAGCTCATGAAAACAGCCATAAAACGCGAGAACAGCGAGTTTCTGGTCATATCTCTCAAACATGGCAGGGTTCTTTCGAGACATGCAAATCCGCCTGAAACCCAAAAACTGTGGGCAATAACTCATGAAAATGACCATAAAACACGAAAACGACGAGTTTTTAGGCATAACTCTCAAACATGTACCGGGTCTTAAGGTTGGTTTAAATAGCCCTATAACCATAAAACTGTGGGCAATAGCTCATGAAAACGGCCATAAAACAAGAACACCACGAGTTTCTGGTCATATCTTTCCAGGATGTATCAAGTCGGAAGGTCACTGTAAATCGCCCTAGAACCCCTAAACTGTGGGCAATAGCTCATGAAAACAGCCATAAAACGCGAGAAACCCGAGTTTCTGGTCATATCTCTCAAACATGTCAGGGTTCTTTCGAGACATGCAAATCCGGCTGAAACCCAAAAACTATGGGCAATAACTCATAAAAATGACCATAAAACACGAAAAAGACGAGTTTTTAGGCATAACTCTCAAACAACTATTGGGTCTTAAAGTCGTTGTAAATCGCCCTAAAACCCCAAAACTATGGGCAATAGCTCATGAAAACGGCCATAAAACGCGAGAACGGCGAGTTTCTGGTCATATCTCTCAAACATGTCAGGGTTCTTTCGAGACATGCAAATCCGGCTGAAACCCAAAAACTATGGGCAATAACTCATGAAAATGACCATAAAACACGAAAACGATGAGTTTTTAGGCATAACTCTCAAACATGTACCGGGTCTTAAGGTTGCTTTAAATAGCCCTAGAACCATAAAACTATGGGCAATAGCTCATGAAAACGGCCATAAAACGCGAAAACGACGAGTTTCTGGTCATATCTTTCCAACATGTATCAGGTCGAAAGGTCATTGTAAATCGCCCTAGAACGCCTAAACAGTGGGCAGTAGCTCATGAAAATGGCCATAAAACACGAAAACTACGAGTTTTTAGTCATATATCTAAAATGTAACGGGTCTTACATGCCTTGCAAATCCAATTGGAACCAAAAACTATGGGCAATAACTCATAAAAATGGCCATAAACACGAAAAAGACGAGTTTTTAGTCATAACTCTCAAACATGTATCGGTTCTTAAAGTCGTTCTATATCGCCCTAGAACCCCAAAACTGTGGGCAATAGCTCATGAAAACGGCCATAAAACGCGAGAACGGCGAGTTTCTGGTCATAACTCTCAAACATGTCAGGGTTCTTTCGAGACATGCAAATCCGGATGAACCCAAAAACTGTGGGCAATAACTCATGAAAATGACCATAAAACACGAAAACGACGAGTTTTTAGGCATAACTCTCAAACATATACCGAGTCTTAAGGTTGCTTTAAAGAGCCCTAGAATCATAAAACTATGGGCAATAGCTCATGAAAACAGCCATAAAACAAGAAAACAACGAGTTTCTTATCATATCTTTCCAACATGTATCAGGTCGGAAGGTCACTGTAAATCGCCCTAGATCCCCTAATCAGTGGGCAATAGCTCATGAAAATGGCCATAAAACACGAGAACTACGAGTTTTTAGTCATATATCTCAAAAATGTAACAGGTCTTACATGCCTTGCAAATCCAATTGGAACCAAAAACTGTGGGCAATAACTCATAAAAATGGCCATAAACACGAAAAAGACGAGTTTTTAGGCATAACTCTCAAACATGTACCGGGTCTTAAGGTTGCTTTAAATAGCCCTAGAACCATAAAACAGTGGGCAATAGCTCATGAAAACGGCCATAAAACAAGAAAACGACGAGTTTCTGGTCATATCTTTCCAACATGTATCAGGTCGGAAGGTCATTGTAAATCGCCCTAGAACGCCAAAACAGTGGGCAGTAGCTCATGAAAATGGCCATAAAACACGAAAACTACGAGTTTTTAGTCATATATCTCAAAAATGTAACGGGTCTTACATGCCTTGCAAATCCAATTGGAACCAAAAACCGTGGGCAATAACTCATAAAAATGGCCATAAACACGAAAAAGACGAGTTTTTAGGCATAACTCTCAAACAAGTACCGGGTCTTAAGGTTGCTTTAAATAGCCCTAGAACCATAAAACTGTGGGCAATATCTCATGAAAACGACCATAAAACAAGAAAACGACGAGTTTCTGGTCATATATTTCCAACATGTATCAGGTCGGAAGGTCACTGTAAATCGCCCTAGAACCCCTAAACTGTGGGCAATAGCTCATGAAAACGGCCATAAAACACGAAAACTACGAGTTTTTAGTCATATATATCAAAAATGTAACGGGTCTTACATGCCTTGCAAATCCAATTGGAACCAAAAACTGTGGGCAATAACTCATAAAAATGGCCATAAACACGAAAAAGACGAGTTTTTAGGCATAACTCTCAAACATGTACCGGGTCTTAAGGTTGCTTTAAATAGCCCTAGAACCATAAAACTGTGGGCAATAGCTCATGAAAACGGCCATAAAACAAGAACACGACGAGTTTCTGGTCATATCTTTCCAGCATGTATCAAGTCGGAAGGTCACTGTAAATCGCCCTAGAACCCCTAAACTGTGGGCAATAGCTCATGAAAACAGCCATAAAACGCGAGAAAGCCGAGTTTCTGGTCATATCTCTCAAACATGTCAGGGTTCTTTCGAGACATGCAAATCCGGCTGAAACCCAAAAACTTTGGGCAATAACTCATGAAAATGACCATAAAACACGAAAACGACGAGTGTTCAGGAATAACTCTCAAAACATGTATCGGGTCTTAAAGTTGCTTTAAATAGCCCTAGAACCATAAAACTGTGGGCAATAGCTCATGAAAACGGCCATAAAACGCGAAAACGACGAGTTTCTGGTAATATCTTTCCAACATGTATCAGGTCGGAAGGTCATTGTAAATCGCCCTAGAACCCCTAAACAGTGGGCAGTAGCTCATGAAAATGGCCATAAAACACGAAAACGACGAGTTTTTAGGCATAACTCTCAAACATGTATCGGGTCTTAAGGTTGCTTTAAATAGCCCTAGAACCATAAAACTGTGGGCAATAGCTCATGAAAACAGCCATAAAACAAGAAAACAGCGAGTTTCTTGTCATATCTTTCCAACATGTATCAGGTCGGAAGGTCACTGTAAATCGCCCTAGATCCCCTAATCAGTGGGCAATAGCTCATGAAAATGGCCATAAAACACAAGAACTACGAGTTTTTAGTCGTATATCTCAAAAATGTAACAGGTCTTACATGCCTTGCAAATCCAATTGGAACCAAAAATTGTGGGCAATAACTCATAAAAATGGTCATAAACACGAAAAAGATGAGTTTTGAGGCATAACTCTCAAACATGTACTGGGTCTTAAGGTTGCTTTAAATAGCCCTATAACCATAAAACAGTGGGCAATAGCTCATGAAAACGGCCATAAAACAAGAAAACGACGAGTTTCTGGTCATATCTTTCCAGCATGTATCAAGTCGGAAGGTCACTATAAATCGCCCTAAAACCCCAAAACTGTGGGCAATAGCTCATGAAAACGGCCATAAAACACGAAAACTACGAGTTTTTAGTCATATATCTCAAAAATGTAACGGGTCTTACATGCCTTGCAAATCCAATTGGAACCAAAAACCGTGGGCAATAACTCATAAAAATGGCCATAAACACGAAAAAGACGAGTTTTTAGGCATAACTCTCAAACAAGTACCGGCTCTTAAGGTTTCTTTAAATAGCCCTAGAACCATAAAACTGTGGGCAATAGCTCATGAAAACGACCATAAAACAAGAAAATGACGAGTTTCTGGTCATATCTTTCCAACATGTATCAGGTCGGAAGGTCACTGTAAATCGCCCTAAAACCCCAAAACTGTGGGCAAATGCTCATGAAAACGGCCATGAAACACGAAAACTAAGAGTTTTTAGTCATATATATCAAAAATGTAACGGGTCTTACATGCCTTGCAAATCCAATTGGAACCAAAAACTGTGGGCAATAACTCATAAAAATGGCCATAAACACGAAAAAGACGAGTTTTTAGGCATAACTCTCAAACATGTACCGGGTCTTAAGGTTGCTTTAAATAGCCCTAGAACCATAAAACTGTGGGCAATAGCTCATGAAAACGGCCATAAAACGCGAAAATGACGAGTTTCTGGTCATCTCTTTCCAACATGTATCAGGTCGGAAGGTCACTGTAAATCGCCCTAGAACCCCTAAACAGTGGGCAGTAGCTCATCAAAATGGCCAATATAACACGAAAACTAGGAGTTTTTAGTCATATATATAAAAAATGTAACGGGTCTTACATGCCTTGCAAATCGAATTGGAACCAAAAACTGTGGGCAATAACTCATAAAAATGGCCATAAACACGAAAAAGACGAGTTTTTAGGCATAACTCTCAAACATGTACCGGGTCTTAAGGTTGCTTTAAATATCCCTAGAACCATAAAACTGTGGGCAATAGCTCATGAAAATGGCCATAAAACAAGAACACGACGAGTTTCTGGTCATATCTTTCCAGCATGTATCAAGTCGGAAGGTCACTGTAAATCGCCCTAGAACCCCTATACTGTGGGAAATAGCTCATGAAAACAGCCATAAAACGCGAGAAAGCCGAGTTTCTGGTCATATCTCTCAAACATGTCAGGGTTCTTTCGAGACATGCAAATCCGGGTGAAACCCAAAAACTTTGGGCAATAACTCATGAAAATGACCATAAAACACGAAAATGACGAGTGTTCAGGAATAACTCTCAAAACATGTATCGGGTCTTAAGGTTGCTTTAAATAGCCCTAGAACCATAAAACTGTGGGAAATAGCTCAGGAAAACGGCCATAAAACGCGAAAACGACGAGTTTCTGGTAATATCTTTCCAACATGCATCAGGTCGGAAGGTCATTGTAAATCGCCCTAGAACCCCTAAACAGTGGGCAGTAGCTCATGAAAATGGCCATAAAATACGAAAACTATGAGTTTTTAGTAATATATGTAAAAAATGCAACGGGTCTTACATGCCTTGCAAATCCAATTGGAACCAAAAACTGTGGGCAATAACTCATAAAAATGGCCATAAACACGAAAAAGACGAGTTTTTAGGCATAACTCTCAAACATGTATCGGGTCTTAAAGTCGTTCTATATCGCCCTAGAACCCCAAAACTGTGGGCAATAGCTCATGAAAACGGCCATAAAACGCGAGAACGGCGAGTTTCTGGTCATATCTCTCAAACATGTCAGGGTTCTTTCGAGACATGCAAATCCGGCTAAAACCCAAAAAATGTGGGCAATAACTCATGAAAATGACCATAAAACACGAAAACGACGAGTTTTTAGGCATAACTCTCAAACATATACCGAGTCTTAAGGTTGCTTTAAATAGCCCTAGAATTATAAAACAAGAAAACAACGAGTTTCTTGTCATATCTTTCCAACATGTATCAGGTCGGAAGGTCACTGTAAATCGCCCTAGATCCCCTAATCAGTGGGCAATAGCTCATGAAAATGGCCATAAAACACGAGAACTACGAGTTTTTAGTCATATATCTCAAAAATGTAACAGGTCTTACATGCCTTGCAAATCCAATTGGAACCAAAAACTGTGGGCAATAACTCATAAAAATGGCCATAAACACGAAAAACACGAGTTTTTAGGCATAACTCTCAAACATGTATCGAGTCTTAAGGTTGCTTTAAATAGCCCTAGAACCATAAAACGGTGGGCAATAGCTCATGAAAACGGCCATAAAACAAGAAAAAGACGAGTTTCTGGTCATATCTTTCCAACATGTATCAAGTCGGAAGGTCACTATAAATCGCCCTAAAACCCCAAAATTGTGGGCAATAGCTCATGAAAACGGCCATAAAACGTGAGAACGGCGAGTTTCTGGTCATATCTCTCAAACATGTCAGGGTTCTTTCGAGACATGCAAATCCGGCTGAATCCCAAAAACTATGGGCAATAACTCATGAAAATGACCATAAAACACGAAAACGACGAGTTTTTAGGCATAACTCTCGAATATATATCGGGTCTTAAGGTTGCTTTAAATAGCCCTAGAACCATAAAACTGTGGGCAATAGCTCATAAAAACGGCCATAAAACGTGAAAACGACGAGTTTCTGGTCATCTCTTTCCAACATGTATCAGGTCGGAAAGTCACTGTAAATCGCCCTAGAACCCCTAAACAGTGGGCAGTAGCTCATGAAAATGGCCATAAAACACGAAAATACGAGTTTTTAGTCATATATATAAAAAATGTAACGGGTCTTACATGCCTTGCAAACCCAATTGGAACCAAAAACTGTGGGCAATAACTCATAAAAATGGCCATAAACACGAAAAAGACGAGTTTTTAGGCATAACTCTCAAACATGTACCGGGTCTTAAGGTTGCGTTAAATAGCCCTAGAACCATAAAACTGTGGGCAATAGCTCATAAAAACGGCCATAAAACAAGAACACGACGAGTTTCTGGTCATATCTTTCCAGCATGTATCAAGTCGGAAGGTCACTGTAAATCGCCCTAGAACCCCTAAACTGTGGGCAATAGCTCATGAAAACAGCCATAAAACGCGAGAAAGCCGAGTTTCTGGTCATATCTCTCAAACATGTCAGGGTTCTTTCGAGACATGCAAATCCGGCTGAAACCCAAAAACTTTGGGCAATAACTCATGAAAATGACCATAAAACACGAAAACGACGAGTGTTCAGGAATAACTCTCAAAACATGTATCGGGTCTTAAGGTTGCTTTAAATAGCCGAAGAACCATAAAACTGTGGGCAATAGCTCATGAAAACGGCCATAAAACGCGAAAACGACGAGTTTCTGGTAATATCTTTCCAACATGTATCAGGTCGGAAGGTCATTGTAAATCGCCCTAGAACCCGTAAACAGTGGGCAGTAGCTCATGAAAATGGCCATAAAACACGAAAACTACGAGTTTTCAGTCATATATCTAAAAAATGTAACGGGTCTTACATGCCTTACAAATCCAATTGGAACCAAAAACTTTGGGCAATAACTCATAAAAATGGCCATAAACACGAAAAAGACGAGTTTTTAGGCATAACTCTCAAACATGTATCGGGTCTTAAGGTTGCTTTAAATAGCCCTAGAATCATAAAACTGTGGGCAATAGCTCATGAAAACAGCCATAAAACAAGAAAACAACGAGTTTCTTGTCATGTCTTTCCAACATGTATCAGGTCAGAAGGTCACTGTAAATCGCCCTAGATCCCCTAATCAGTGGGCAATAGCTCATGAAAACGGCCATAAAACACGAAAACTAAGAGTTTTTAGTCATATATATCAAAAATGTAACGGGTCTTACATGCCTTGCAAATCCAATTGGAACCAAAAACTGTGGGCAATAACTCATAAAAATGGCCATAAACACGAAAAAGACAAGTTTTTAGGCATAACTCTCAAACCTGTACCGGGTCTTAAGGTTTCTTTAAATAGCCCTAGAACCATAAAACAGTGGGCAATAGCTCATGAAAATGGCCATAAAACAAGAAAACGACGAGTTTCTGGTCATATCTTTCCAGCATGTATCAAGTCGGAAGGTCACTATAAATCGCCCTAAAACCCCAAAACTGTGGGCAATAGCTCATGAAAACGGCCATAAAACACGAAAACTACGAGTTTTTAGTCATATATATCAAAAATGTAACGGGTCTTACATGCCTTGCAAATCCAATTGGAACCAAAAACTGTGGGCAATAACTCATAAAAATGGCCATAAACACGAAAAAGACGAGTTTTTAGGCATAACTCTCAAACATGTACCGGGTCTTAAGGTTGCTTTAAATAGCCCTAGAACCATAAAACTGTGGGCAATAGCTCATGAAAACGGCCATAAAACAAGAAAATGACGAGTTTCGTCATCTTTCCAACATGTATCAAGTCGGGTCATCAGAATCGCCCTAGAACCCCTAAACTGTGGGCAATATCTCATGAAAATGGCCATAAAACACGAAAACTACGAGTTTTTAGTCATATATCTCAAAAATGTAACGGCTCTTACATGCCTTGCAAATCCAATTGGAACCAAAAACCATGGGCAATAACTCATAAAAATGGCCATAAACACGAAAAAGACGAGTTTTTAGGCATAACTCTCAAACATGTACGGGGTCTTAAGGTTGCTTTAAATATCCCTAGAACCATAAAACTGTGGGTAATAGCTCACGAAAACGGCCCTAAAACGCAAAAACGACGAGTTTCTGGTCATATATTTCCAACATGTATCAGGTCGGAAGGTCACTATAAATCGCCCTAAAACCCCAAAACTGTGGGCAATAGCTCATGAAAACGGCCATAAAACACGAAAACTACGAGTTTTTAGTCATATATCTCAAAAATGTAATGGGTCTTACATGCCTTGAAAATCCAATTGGAACCAAAAACTGTGGGCAATAACTCATAAAAATGGCCATAAACACGAAAAAGACGAGTTTTTAGGCATAACTCTCAAACATGTACCGGGTCTTAAGGTTGCTTTAAATAGCCCTAGAACCATAAAACTGTGGGCAATAGCTCATGAAAACGGGGCACTATCGTCTTGGTCACATTGGAGTGAAGCGTATGAAGAAACTCCATTCCGATGGACTTCTTGAATCACTTGAAAGATGTGAAGCATGTCTGATGGGTAAAATGACTAAGACTCCATTTTCTGGTATGATGGAGCGAGCTACGGACTTATCGGAAATCATACATACCGATGTGTGTGTGGTCCAATGAGTGTAGCATCGCGCGGTGGTTATCATTATGTTCTTACCTTTACGGATGACTTGAGTAGATATGGGTATATCTATTTCATGAAACATAAGTCCGAAACTTTTGAGAAGTTTAAGGAATTTCAAAGTGAGGTGGAGAATCAATGTAACAAGAAGATGAAATTTCTACGTTCTGATCGTGGAGGTGAATATCTAAGTTACGAGTTTGGCGAGCATTTGAAGAAATGTGGAATACTTTCACAATTGACACCGACGGGAAGACCACAGCATAATGGTGTGTCTGAACGTCGTAATCGAACTCTCTTAGATATGGTTCGTTCTATGATGTCACTTACACATTTACCGCTATAATTTTGGGGTTATGCATTAGAAACTGTTGGAATTATGCCCTAGAGGCAATAATAAAGATGTTATTATTATAATTCTTGTTCATGATAATGTTTAAATTCCATGCTAGAATTGTATTAAGCGGAAACTTTAATACTTGTGTGGTTTGTGAACAACACCGTGTCCCTAGTACGCCTCTATGGACTAGCTCATTGATTAATGATGGTTAAGGTTTCCTAACCATGGACATGAGTTGTCGATTAATAATGAGATCATATCATTGGGAGAATGATGTGATGGACAGACCCAAACTAAGCGAAGCAATTAGATCGTGTCATCGTGTTCGTCTTTGCGAAGCTTTTCTTATGTCAAATATTGTATTCCTTAGACCATGAGATAATACGAACCCAAGATATCGGTTGGAAGCTTTTAGGTCATCAAACTTCATCCTATGAGGGTGATCATAAAGGTGTCTCTGTGATCGGAAAGTATCTTGGGTTGTATGTATCGAGATGGGATTTGTCCTCCCAAGTCGGAGAGATATACCGGGCCCACTCGGTAATTGATATCAACACCGCTTGCAAGCATGTGGTTAAGGAGTTAATCACAAAGTTATATCGGATTACGGAACGTAAAGTACTAACGTGAACGAGATTGAACTAGGTATGACGGTACCGACGATCAAATCTCGGGCAAGTAAAATATCGCGAGACGAAGGGAATATATATATGGGATTGATTGAATCCTGGCATCGTGGTTCATCCGATATGATCATCGATGAATGTGTGGGAGTCAATATGGGTTTCCAGACCCCGTTGTTGATTATTGGTAGAAGATCATGTCTGCATATTCTCGAACCCGCAGGATCACACACTTAACGTGTCTCGACGCTAGGATAGATTGGATAATTGGTTTATGAGTTTTTGTTCGGAGTCTCGGATGGGATCCGGAACATCACGAGAGGTTCCGGAGTGGTCCGGAGAATAAGATTCATATAAGGCGGTCAGTTTTGGAGTTCGAATTGTTCCGGTTAATCGGTATTGTACGGAAGCTTCTAGAACCTTTCGGAAGGGGACCAACGTGGCCCCACCTTCCGGGAGGGGCATGGGCCTATGAGGGAGTGCCTGGTCATTGGGCCAGGGGCACAAGGCCCATAGGTCCCAGCCGCCAAGAGAGGTTTAAACTCTAGATAGAGCTTCTAAGGGGGTTTCCTTGCCCCCACTCTTCCTCCTTGGGGCCGGTTTGGGCTTGGGAGGGTTAGGCTGAGCCCCCTCTATATAAAGAGGTGGGGCACCAACCCCACACACCTTCCTCCAACCCTAGCCGCCTGCCTTCCTCTCCCTCCCGACCGCCAGGCGAAGCCCCTGCAGAAATTCTCCACCATATACACCACGCCGTGTTGTAGATCCAATCCGTCTCCACCATACTTGCTGGACCAAGGAAGGAGGAGACGCCGAGGTGCTGCACGTGTGCATCTCACGGAGGCACCGCCACTTGTGGTGCTAGATCGGATCGGATCGCGAGGAGAAGCGAGTACGACTACATCACCCACGCTCCGATTTAACGTTCCCGTCTTGAATCTTCAAGGGTATGAAGATCTAATCCAATCTCTCGTTTTGCATCTCCTAGATTAGATCTTGGCTTTCCTCTATTCGCATCCGTAGAAAATTTTGATTTACTATGCCGCGAAACCCTTCAAAGGGTATCGAGCCAGATCTATGCGTAGATGTGTTTCACGAGTAGAACGAAACATGGTTGTTGCGCGCGTTGATGTTTTCTGCCAAGCCTCTTGTTTGTGTTCTTCTTATGACGCGGATAGTGAGATTGAAGCGTCCAGGCCAACCACGTGACGCCGTCATGAGACCGGCTCACTTGACGGTGGCTTGTTCCACACATGCGGCCGGTGGATGCCGTTTCTCTCACTATAGTTGTCATGGGATTAACACCGGAGTTTGGCAACCATAATATCACCGTTGTGGCTTTCCGTAGGTAAGAATCGTTCTTAGCATCTACTCCCATAAGCCATGTAAAACATGCAACAACAAAGTAGAGGCGTCTAACTTGTTTTTGCAGGGAGTGTTTTATGTGATATGGTATGGCCCAAGATGTGATGTGTATAATGTATGCGATGATCATGTTTTGTAATGTTTCACGACTTGCATGTCGATGAGTACACAACCGGCAGGAGCCATATGGTTGTCTTTATAATTGTGTATGACCTGTGTGTCAACTTCTTATACGCCATGTAATAGTTTCACTTTATCGCTAAGTAGTTAGCAATAGTTGTAGTTGCTATTCGTGGTGGAGGCAATCATGGTGGAGTGATGGAGATCATGCCGAAATGCACAAGATGGAGATCATTGCGCGAAGATTGGCTATACCATGTCACATAAAGTTATATGCATGTGATGTTTATCCTTTTATGTATCTTATTATGCTTAGATCGCGACGGTAGCATTATAAGATGATTCCTCACTTAAAGATCAAGATAGAAACTGTGTTCTCCCAAAGTATGCACCGTTGCGAAAGTTCGTCGTGTCCAAGCATCACGTGATGATCGGATGCTATAGACTCTACGCTCACATACAATGGGTGCAAGCCAGTTTTGCACACGCGGAAATACTTGGGTCTAACTTGACGAGCCTAGCATGTACAGACATGGCCTCGGAACACATGAACCGAAAGGTTAAGCATGAGTCATATGAATGATATGATCGACACTTTGTTGTCCACCATTTAAACCACATCTCTTCTCGTGAAGATCGGATTAGGTGTGGTGAATTTGGATCGTGTTCACTAAACAACTTGAGGGATGTTGAATTTAGTGGGAGTTCATCTAGTAATTTGATTAAAAGTTGAACTATTTATCATGAACATAGTCTAAATTGTACTTGCCAATACTGTAGATTACATGGCCAAGTCCAACTTCAACTTCAACGTTTTTGCTGAGAAGGAAAAGCTTAGAAACAATGGGTCTAACTTCACCAATTGGTTCCGCAATCTAAGAATCATTCTCTATGGCGGTCAAAAGGACTATGTCCTTGGGAAAGCGTTAGGTGACCCCCCTGCTGCAACTGCGCCGGCTGATGAGAAAGCTGTCTATCAGTCGCGCAAAGATGATTATGGTGTGATTAAGAGCACCATGTTGTTTGCTATGGAACCGGAACATCAAAATCGTTTTGAAGACTATCCCGGGCCCTTTGATATTCTCGAATAACTAAAAACCATGTTTCAGACTCAGGCCCGTTCTGAGAGATATGAGATCTCTGAGAAGTTCTTTAACTACAAGATGGAGGAAGGGAGTTCTGTTAGTGAGCACGCCATTAAGATGACGGGCTACACTCAACGCCTTGAGCAACTGGAATGCACGATTCCAGAGGAGATCAAGATTGACAGGGTTTTGCAATCACTCCCTCCCAGCTACAAAAGTTTTGTAGTGACTCATAATCAGATTGGTTCCACTGATACGATCACCGAGCTCTTCGCAAAGCTGAAGGCCGCGGAAGTGGACATCAAAAAGGATAATCATGTGTTGATGGTCAACAAGCCCACCTTTAAGAAAGGTAAGGGAGAAAATAATCCCTTCAAGAAGGGCGGCAAGCGCCGCCTCCGAGAAGAAGCTCAAGTCCGTCCTAAGTCGACACCGAGTGCTTCTATTGCAAGGACAAGGGTCACTGGAAGCGCAACTGTCCGAAGTACTTAACGGACAAGAAGGCTGGCACCATCAAAGGTATATTTGATATACATGTTATTGATGTTTTCCTTACTAGCCCTCGTTGTAGTGCCTAGGTATTTGATACCGTTCGCCATAATATTTGTAACTCAAACAGAGCTACGGAATAGACGGCTTGCGAGGATGAGGTGACGATGCGCTGGCAACGGATCAAGAGTTGATGTGATGGCCGGCAGACGCTCTCCTTAGTTTTACCTTCGGATTAGTTTTAAACCTTAATAAGTGTTATTATGTGCTGCGTTGAGCATGAACATTATTTCGGATCTTGTTTATTGCAAGACGGTTATTCATTTAAATCGGAGAATAATGGTTGTTCTATTTATATGAGTAACATCTTTTATGGTCATGAACCTATTGTGAATGGTTTATTTCTTCTAAATCTCGAAAGGGATGAAACACACATCCATAACATTGAGGCTAAGAGATGCAAAGTAGATAGTGATAATACTACTTATTTGTGGCAATCTGCTCAGGTCATATTGGTGTAAAGCGCATGAAGAAACTCCATTCTGATGGACTTTTGGAGTCTCTTGATTTTGAATCATTTGACACATGCGAACCATGCCTCATGGGCAAGATGATCAAAACTCCGTTCTCCGGTATGATGGAGCGAACAACGGAGTTGTTGGAAATCATACATACCGATGTATGCGGACCGAAGAGTTTTTCGACGCGCGGTGGATATCGCTATTTTCTCACTTTTACCGATGACTTAAGTAGATATGGGTATATCTATTTAATGAAACATAAATCTGAAACGTTTGAAAAGTTCAAAGAATTTCAGAATGAAGTGGAGAACCATCGTAACAGAAAGATTAAGTTTCTACGATCCGATCGTGGGGGCGAATATTTGAGTTATGATTTTCTCATGCATCTTAAAGCAAGTGGAATCGTTTCACAACTCACGCCACCCGGAACACCACAGCGCAATGGTGTGTCTGAACGCCGGAATCGAACCCTATTAGATATGGTCCGATCAATGATGTCTTACTTGATTTGCTTATCATTTTGGGGTTATGCATTAGAAACCGCTGCATTCACTTTAAATAGGGCACCATCTAAACCGCTGAGACGACACCGTATAAATTGTGGTTTGGTGCTAAACCTAAGTTGTCGTTCTTAAAGTTTGGGGATGCGAAGCTTTACGCCAAGAAGTTGATGCCGACAAGCTCGAACCCAAAGCGGAGAAATGTGTCTTCATAGGATACCCTAAGGAAACTATTGGGTATACCTTCTATCACGTAACCAAGGCAAAGTGTTTGTCGAAGAACGGTTCCTTTCTTGAGAAGGAGTTTCTCTCGAAAGAAGTGAGTGGGAGGAAAGTAGAGCTAGACGAGGTTATTGAACCTTCTCTTGAATTGGAGAGTAGCGCAAAGACTGAAATTGTTCCAAAGGTCACCGCACCAACAATAGAGGAAGCTAATGATAAGGATCATGAAGCTTGGACGATGTCGCATCGAACGTCGCAGGTCGACAAGGTCGCGTGCCCCTCCTGAGTGGTACGGCAACCCTGTCTTGACTGTCTTGTTGGTAGAAGACAGTGAACCTACGAACTATGAGGAAGCGATGATGAGCCCAGACTCTGAGAAATGGCTAGAAGCCATGAAATCCGAATTGGGATCCATGAGCGAAAACCAAGTATGGACTTTGGTGGACCCTCCTAGCGACCGAAAGGCCGTTGAGTGCAAATGGATCTTCAAGAAGAAAACGGACGCGGATGGTAATGTTACCGTCTATAAAGCACGGCTTGTCGCGAAAGGTTTTCGACAAGTTCAAGGTGTTGACTACGATGAGACTTTCTCTCCCGTAGCTATGTTTAAGTCCATTCGGATTTTATTAGCAATTGCTGCGTTTCATGATTATGAAATATGGCAGATGGATGTCAAGACTGCGTTCCTCAATGGCAACATTGATGAAGAGTTGTATATGATGCAACCCGAAGGTTTTGTCGATCCTAAGGATGTTGATAAAGTATGCAAACTTCAGCGTTCCATTTATAGATTGAAGCAAGCATCTCGGAGTTGGAACCTTCGTTTTGATCAAGTGATCAAGAGCTTTGGATTTTTTCCAAATTTCTACGAAGCTTGTATCTACAAGAAAGTGAGTGGGAGCTCGGTGACGTTTCTGGTACTATATGTGGATGACATATTGATTATTGGAAATTACATCAACATGCTTAACGATGTGAAGAGTTATTTGAACAAGTGTTTTTCAATGAAAGACCTAGGTGAAGTTGCTTATATATTGGGCATCAAAATCTATAGAGATAGACAAAGACGCCTGATAGCTTTAAGCCAGAGTACATACCTAGACAAAGTTCGAAAAGGTTCGTAATGGATAAGGCAAAGAAAGGTTCAAGGCTAATGTTGTCGTAAGATATTGAGCAAGGCTCATGGTCCACTACGGTAAATGATAGGGAAGCTATGAGCAAAGTGCCTTATGCCTCGCCATAGGTTCGATCATGTATGCCATCTGTGTACTAGACCGGATGTGTCCAATGCTCTTAGTTTGACGAAGGTATCAAAGTGATCCAGAGTGGAACATCGAGCCCGTGAAGAACATCCTAAAGTACCTAAATAGAACTAAAGAAATGTTCTTAGTCTATGGGGTGATGAACAGCTCATCGTAAAAGGTTACGTGACGCTAGTTTCGACACCGACAAGGATGATTCTAAATCTCGACGTGATACGTGTATATTTTGAATGGAGGAGCTGTGAGTCGGAGAAGCTGCAAGCAAAGCGTGATCGCGGATCTACTGAGAAGCGAATACATGGTGCTGCGAAGCGCCAAGTGAAGGAGTTTGGATGTAAACTTCATCATCGAGCTTGGCGTGGTTCCAAGTGCATTGGACCCACTTGAGATATTGTGTGACAACACTGGCGCCATAGCACTCGCTAAGGAACCAAGATATCATCCAAAGACCAAGCATATCAACCGCAAGTTTCATATAATCCGAGATTATATGGCAGATGGAGATCTGAAGATTAGCAAAGTACATACAGATCTGAATGTCGCAGGTCCATTGACTAAACCTCTTCCACGTGTAAAACATGATCAACACCTCAGTGCCATGGGTATGAGATTGTTGCCAAATGTAAACTAGATTATTGACTCTAGTGCAAGTGGGAGACTGTTGGAATTATGCCCTAGAGGCAATAATAAAGATGTTATTATTATAATTCTTGTTCATGATAATGTTTATATTCCATGCTAGAATTGTATTAAGCGGAAACTTTAATACTTGTGTGGTTTGTGAACAACACTGTGTCTCTAGTACGCCTCTATGGACTAGCTCATTGATTAATGATGGTTACGGTTTCCTAACCATGGACATGAGTTGTCGATTAATAATGAGATCATATCATTGGGAGAATCATGTGATGGACAGAACCAAACTAAGCGAAGCAATTAGATCGTGTCATCGTGTTCGTCTTTGCGAAGCTTTTCTTATGTCAAATATTGTATTCCTTAGACCATGAGATAATACAACTCCCTGGTATCAGAAGAAAGCTTTGAGGTCATCAAACGTCATCCTATGAGGGTTATCATAAAGGTGTCTCTCAGGTGATCGGAAAGTATCTGTTGGGTTGTATGTATCGAGATGGGATTTGTCCCTCCCAAGTCGGAGAGATATACTTCGGGCCCACTCGGTAATCGATATCAACACCGCTTGCAAGCATGTGGTTAAGGAGTTAATCACAAAGTGATATCGGATTACGGAACGAGTAAAGTACTTGCTGTGAACGAGATTGAACTAGGTATGACGGTACCGACGATCAAATCTCGGGCAAGTAAAATATCGCGAGACGAAGGGAATATATATATGGGATTGATTGAATCCTGGCATCATGGTTCATCCGATATGATCATCGATGAATGTGTGGGAGTCAATATGGGTTTCGCACCCGCCGTTGATTATTGATAGAAGATCATGTCTCGCATTCTCGAACCAGGTCACACACTTAACGTGTTTCGACGCTAGGATAGATTGGATAATTGGTTTATGAGTTTTTGTTCGGAGTCTCGGATGGGATCCGGAACATCACGAGAGGTTCCGGAGTGGTCCGGAGAATAAGATTCATATAAGGCAGTGCAGTTTTTGGAGTTCGGAATTGTTCCGGGTTAATCGGTATTGTACCGGAAGCTTCTAGAACTTTCCGGAAGGGGACCAACATGGCCCCACCTTCCGGGAGGGGGCATGGGCCTATGAGGGAGTGCCCTGGCCGCATTGGGACAGGGGCACAAGGCCCCATAGGGCCCAGCCGGCCAAGAGAGGTTTAAACTCTAGATAGAGCTTCTAGAAGGGGGGTTTCCTTGCCCCCCACTCTTCCTCCTTGGGGCCGCCGGTTTGGGCTTGGGGAGGGGCTAGGGCTGCGCCCACCCCTCTATATAAAGAGGGGTTGGGGCGCACCAACCCCACACACCTTCCCCTCCAACCCTAGCCGCCCTGCTGCCTTCCTCTCTCCCTCCCGACTGCTTGTAGGCGAAGCCCTACTGCAGAAATTCTCCACCATATACACCACGCCGTCGTGTTGTAGATCCAATCTGTCTCTCCACCATACTTGCTGGACCAAGGAAGGAGGAGACGTCGAGGTGCTGCACGTGTGCATCTCACGGAGGCGCCGCTACTTGTGGTGCTAGATCGGATCGGATCGCGAGGAGGAGAAGCGAGTACGACTACATCACCCACGTTCCGACGAACGTTCCGCTGAGCGAATCTTCAAGGGTATGAAGATCTAATACAATCTCTCTCGTTGTTTGCATCTCCTATATTAGATCTTGGCTTTCCCTCTGTTCGCATCTGTAGAAAATTTTGATTTACTATGCCGCGAAACCCTTCAGCCGCTTTCACTTTAAATAGGGCACCATGTAAATCTGTTGAAATGACACCGTATGAATTATGGTTTGGGAAGAAACCTAAATTGTCGTTCCTTAAAGTTTGGGGTTGCGAAGCCTATGTAAAGAAGTTACAGCCGGACAAGCTTGAACCCAAAGCGGAAAAATGCGTCTTCATAGGATACCCAAAGGAAACTATTGGGTATACCTTCTATCATAGATCCGAAGGCAAAATCTTTGTTGCCAAGAATGGATCCTTTCTAGAGAAGGAATTTCTCTCGAAAGAAGTGACTGGAAGGAAAGTAGAACTCTACGAGGTTGTCGAACCTTCTCTCGAACTTGCGAGTAGCGCAGCACCAGAAGATGTTCCTATGGTGCCTGCACCAATAAGAGAGGAAGCTAATGATGATGATCATGAAACTTCGGTTGTAGTTGCTACAGAACCTCGCAGGTCAACAAGAACTCGTACCACTCCTGATTGGTATGATCCCGTTATGAGTGTCATGTTGGTGGATAACACCGATGACCCTGCGACATATGAGGAAGCGATGATGAGCCCAGATTCCAATAAATGGCAAGAATCCATGAAATCCGAGATTGGATCCATGTACGAAAACCAAGTGTGGACTTTGGTGGACTTATCGGATGGCCGGAAGGCTGTCGAGAACAAATGGATTTTCAAGAAGAAAACAGATGATGATGGTAATGTTACTGTCTATAAAGCTCGACTTGTCGCAAAAGGGTTTCGACAAATTCAAGGAGTTGACTACGATAAGACTTTTTCACCAGTAGCGAAGCTAAAGTCTGTGAGGATTATGTTAGCAATCGCTGCATATTATGATTATGAGATATGGCAGATGGATGTCAAAACAGCATTCCTCAATGGAGACATTGATGAAGAGTTGTATATGATGCAACCCAAAGGTTTTGTCGATCCTAAAGATGCTAACAAGGTATGCAAACTTCAACGGTCCATCTATGGATTGAAGCAAGCATCCCGAAATTGGAATCAATGTTTTGATAAGGTAATCAAAAGTTTTGGTTTTATACAAACTTATGGAGCTTGTATTTACAAGAAAGTGAGTGGGAGCTCTATAGCATTCTTAATACTATATGTAGATGACATATTGTTGATTGGGAATGATGTAGACCTTCTTAATAGTGTCAAGGAATATTTGAATAATAGTTTTTCAATGAAAGATCTTGGCGAGCTACATATTAGGCATAAAGATTTATAGAGATAGATCGAGACGCCTAATATCATTGTCACAAAGTACATATTTGGACAAAGTTCTAAAGAGGTTTGGAATGGAAGATAGCAAGAAAGGGTTCTTGCCCATGTTTCCCAATACGACCTCGAGTAAAACTCAAAGTCCAACAACGGCAGAAGATAGAGAAAGGATGAGTAAGACTCCCTATGCATCAGCCATAGGATCTCTAATGTATGCCATGCTATGTACTAGACCCGACATTGCATATGTTGTTAGTTTAACTAGCAGATATCAAAGTGATCCAGGAGTGGATCATTGGACAATGGTCAAAAACATCCTTAAGTACTTGAGAAGAACTAAGGATATGGTTCTTTCTTATGGAGGTGATGAACAGCTCGTTGTTAATGGTTACACCGATGCTAGTTGGAACACCGATCCGGATGATTCTAAATCTCAATCTGGATACGTATTTACTTTGAATGGTGCAGCAGTTAGCTGGAGGAGTGCAAAGCAAAGCGTTGTGGTGAGATCTTCAACTGAATCGGAATACATGGTCGCCTGAGGCTTCACAAGAAGCGATATGGATGAAAGAGTTCATTAGAGCTCGGTGTGGTTCCTAGTCCTGGACCCAATGTCTATCTACTGTGATAACATGGGCCATAGCCAATGCGCAAGAACCAAGGTCACACAAGAAGTCAAGCACATCAACCCACGTTTTCACGCTTATTCGAGAACATGTCCAAGATGGTGACATAAAGATTTGCAAAGTACACACAGATCCGTATGTGGCGGATCCGTTGACTAAACCTCTCCCGAGGGCAAACATGACCAGACCAAACCGCCATGGGTGTTCGGTATATTACCATGTAATCTAGATTAGTTGACTCTAGTGCAAGTGGGAGATCATTGAAGTTATGCCCTAGAGGCAATAATAAATGTAGTTATTATTATATCTTTGTGTTTATGATAAATGTTTACATTCATGCTATAATAGTATTAACAAGGAAACATTAATACTTGTGTGATTTGTAAACTAAAATAGAGTCCCTAGTAAAGCCTCTTTATAATACTAGCTTGTTGGTTAATAAATGATTGTGGTTTCCCTATCATGAACAGTGAGATGTTGTTAACAACAAGATCATATCGTTAGGAGAATGATATGATGGACATACTCCTATAGATAAGCGTAGCATAAAGATCAAGTCATTTTAATAGTTCAATTGCTATATGCTTTCTGATACATAGCAACCTAATTCCTTCGAACATGAGATCATGCTTATCACCATCACCGGAGGATGCTTTGATGACATCAAACACCACATCGTAACTGGGTGGCTATAAAGGTGGCATTGAGTGTTCATAAAGTATTGGTTGAGACACATGGATCAAGAGTGGGATTTGTCCATCCATATGACGGATAGATATACTCTGGGCCCTCTCGGTGGAATGTCATCCAATTAGCTTGCAAGAATGTGACTAGCTCACAAGGGATCACATATCACAGGAACGAGAAAAGAGTACTTATCAGTAACGAGGTTGAACTAGGTATGTGGACATACCGACGATCAAAACCTCGGATAAGTAAACTATCGTGAGACGAAGGGAAATTGGTATCGTATGTAAGTGGTTCATTCGATCGCAAAGTAATCGTAGAAATATGTGGGAGCCATATGAATTTCCAGATTCCTCTATTGGTTATTGTTCGGAGAAGTGTCTCGATCATGTCCGCATAATTCATGAACCGTAGGGAGACACATTTAAGGATTCGACGTTGTTGAGTAGTTATGGAATGATGAGTAAGAGTCCGAATGTTGTTCGGAGTCTCGGATGGGATCCGGGATATCACGAGGAGATCCGGAATGGTCCGGAGAATAAGATTCATATAAGGAAAGTCATGTTTCGGGGTTGGAGAATGGTTCTGGTGTTTTCATCGGGAATGTTCTAGAAGGTTCCGGAATGTCCGACTCAGAGGGAAGGGTACATGAATGTGTCATAACAAGTTGGAATGGTTGCATCATGTACTAGGTGTCATCGCTGAGCAAAATAAAGGATAAATCAAATCCTAGTTTGAAAAGTCAAACGCCAATTTGAAAAGTCAAACTATTTTGCTTGGTGGAGAGAGAGTAGGAAACCTACTTGGGGAGGAAGTCCCTCTCCCTCCACCGCTGGCCTTGGAAGCCGAGTTGGGGAGGGACTCCCCTCCCCTTGGCCGGCCCCCTCCACCTATATAAGGAGGGGCAGGGCTGCCCCTCCAAGCACACAACTTGCACCCTGCAAACCCTAGCTCTAAGCCTGGGCGCCACACCTCTCATGCCGCCTAGGGCTAAACCCTAGCCGAAAGTTGGGGCATACCTGCCCCAGCCGCCCCAGCCTCTCCTCCTTGGTGTGTCTAAACCCTAGATCACCGAGGCTCTCTCATAGTCCACCATACTCGCTCCGGCTTAAGGCAAAGCCCTGCGAGATCTCCCCTCTACTTCCGGTACCACGCCTTTGGAATCGCGAGGAGAGTGCTACAACCTCTGCTCGCTTGGAACAAGGGAGAGGAAGGTCTTAGCAATCGAACGTGACCGATCATGAAGCGCCGCTTAACGCACCGGGAAGGATCGCTCACGCGATCTTGAGATCGAAGAGTACGACATCACCCACGAATCCGCCTCGTTAAACACTTTGGAATCTTTGAGGGTGAGTTATTCTATCGACTCATTGCTACAATCTAGTAGATAGATCTTGGCTTGTTTGTTTGTATGCGGTAGAAATTTTTTGTTTTCCATGCTACGAACCCCTTCAGTTTCTGTTGTACCACTCTAAGGGATGTGATATTTACGGAACGGTGTTCTGTGGATGTCATGTCAACGGCTATAGTGTACTACACATGCAGTGGTATGTTGGGTCACCGCAAGGACCCGAGTTCTTGCCTTTGGAACCGAGACGAGCGTACAACCACACGGGGCCTGGACAACCTCACGAGAAACTAACTTGCCTAGTAGATTCCATGAGTCACATAGTTCGGGCGTTCCATTCGACATGCATTCTGGATCTTCTCTAAGGCGGTGAAGGAGGTGCATTCATAATAGGTAGGTAAGCGTGGCCGGGGTTGCTTGAGGTGGATGGAGCCCCTGGTAAACCAACCTCGCCTCACATCTATAGGGACCGGCTTCGGGATTTGACCCATTACGGCGGAACCATCCTTAGGGCGTGACTCATGGTATCAACGAAAGCAAGGTAAAGGTCATGTCTAACCACCCTCTGCCGGCCTTCCAAGGAAGAGGGCTAATCATGTGGCATTAAGAGAAGGTTAGTACATGTGGGTAAAGTTGTACACCCCTGTAGGGTAAGAATATTTTCGAAAATCCGTGTTCACGGTTATGAACAACTTGGCGACCGGACTCAAGATCATAGAGAACTACAACCTAATTGTAAAACTTGGCAGATCAACGTGTGCTTAAGGATGGTTCCTCATGGGTGCGAGGGGGTGATCCTAGATAGGGTTCAGTTGATGATGATTTGGTGGATATCAAAAGATGATGATCAATATTTCGGAGATTTAGCTCTCTTATCCCCTTTTAAAATACTTTGACTAGACGAGCTTCTTCTCTCTCTCTTGTTTTATAAACAAAAGATGGCTTTATGCAAAACAAATCCACCAGCCATAAGTCTTGCGGAGTACACCCTGTACTCACCCTTGCTTTGTTGATACCTTTGGCAGAGTAAGTGTTCCCTTGAAGATCAGTGTGGTACTACATCGACATCGACGAGTAGCTTGGGGTTCCCGACTGGCAGCCTAGAATCTATGGGCTGGGACGTCATCGTTATGCTTCAGGCCTCTTAGGCCATTTGTTAAGTTTGCTATAATTAATAGCATAATTTGCCTTCCGTTGTTTGATGTTTGTGGTCAGTGACCTCTGCTTGTAATAATTTGGTTCTCTGCTCAGTTATGAGCTTGCTGTAATAAATTTTGTGTCGTAGGGTCACTGTTGTGTTATCTATTCTCCACTGGATATCCTCGAGCTCAAGGTTAATATTATGTTAGACGGAGGTCTGGGATTTGTTTATCCCTGATCCCGGGGGTGTCACACTCTCCCTCCTCTACCGCGGCAGAAAAATGCCCCAAAACTCTGTCGTGGCAGAACCTGCTACTGCACAGTCACCCGCTACCGCGGCAGCCAAAACACGCAAAAAGCTGCCGCGATAGAGCTCACTTTGTCTCAGTTCATAATATGAACTGGGACTAATTGTCCTCCACCCTCCACTCCGCACCGCAACCACGTGGAGCGTCTTTTGTCCCGGTTCGGGGAGGGGAAGAGACTAGAGGGGGTGGACCTTTAGTCCCGAACCCGTAGTATTGGTTCAAAAATGGGACTAATGGCGCTCCCGAACCGAGACTAATGCCCCGTTTTCCACTAGTGGACCTTTCTACGTCCGAGTTATCTAGGAGTCAAAGTAGTACTCCACTAGCTAGGGAAACGACATGTCGGACTCGGGGAACAGAGCTATGCAAATATATTACGAGTGTGTTTGGTAGCTCGGTCCAACCCAGAAAATTTGGCCTCAACCCAATTTTAGGTGTTTGTTAGCCCGGTTTTGCTCCCTCGGCACTGCCCACCTCGCATAGAAATGCCTCCTCGGCCCTGTCCGGCTGTGAAGCTGAAAACGAGATTCGCATGTGGGCATGGCTGAGCTCGCCCGAAAAATCCACCCCCGCACCCTGCACGTCGACTGAATCCAACATGGATCAACTTGCCCTACCCCATTTCCCGAAATAACCGCGCCCAAGACGACAAAGAACCTCCAAATTTCATCAAGACGATGGTCGATACGTCAGAACGTATCTATAATTTTTTATGTTCCATGATTGTTTAGTATCAACTTTGCTATGCTTTGTCTACGCTTTGAGGTATTTTTATACATTTTCTGGGACTAACCTATTAACAAGATGCCATAGTGTCAGTTGCCTGTTTTCTGCTGTTTTTGGTTTCAAAAAAGCTAGTAAGGAAATATTCTTTGAATTGAATGGGACAAAAGACAAAGTCAATATTTACCGGGACGAACACAGAGACCGAAAGGGCGCACAGTGGCAGCCAAGACCCCAGTGCGGCCCACCCTAGGCCGCGCCTGGGCAGGGTGTGGCCCCCCTGGACACCTTCCTGCCTCGCCTCTTCGCCTATAAAATCCCCCCGATGCCAAAACCCTAAGAACATGATTAGATCTCCACGAAATAGTCTGTAGCCGCCGCCACCATCGTCCCTAGATCGGGGGGGATCTGAAGCTCTTACCGGCACCCTGCCAGAGGGGAGAGATCATCTCGGAGGCCTTCTTCATCACCATGCCAGCCTCCGGTATGATGCGTGAGTAGTTCACCCTTGGACTATGGGTCCATACAGTAGCTAGATGGTTGTTTCTCCTCCTTTGTGCTATCATGTTTAGATCTTGTGAGCTCCGTTCATGATCAAGATCATCTATTTGTAATCATACATGTTGTGTTTGTCGGGATCCGATGGATATTGAGATACTATGTCAGATTGATTATTGATTCTATCATGTCTTATTGATTATTGATTCTATCATGTCTGTGTTGTTAGTGATCTTGCATGCTCTCCGTTGCTAGTAGCTATCTTGGCCAAGTAGAGGCTAGTGACTCCAAGATGGAGTATTTATGCTCGATAGTAGGTTCATGCCTCTAGTAATCTGGGGAAGTGACATGAATCTCTAAGGTTGTAGATGTTCTGTTGCTACCAGGGAGAAAACAACAATATTTTGTTCATGGAACAATTGTATTGTTTACTTTACACACATTGCTTAATGCAGTTATCCATTGCTTGCAACTTAATATTGGAGGGGTTTCGGATGATAACCTGAAGGTGGATTATTAGTCATAGATGCAGTTGGATGGCGGTCTATGTATATTGTTGTAATACCCAATCAAATCTCATAGGAATCTTGATGTCTAGTATTTGCATTGTTATGCCTTGCTCAAATCCTGTCAATTGTCCCGATGTAATTTGTTCACCCAGCATGTTATCTATCTTAAGGATAACACCTCTAGTGAATTATGGACCCCGGTCCAATCTTTACTATTGTTACATCATCTACTGTTACTGTTTACTTTCTGCAAGCAACCATTACCTTCCATACTATACATTTAATCCTTTGTTTTCAGCAAACTAGTGAGATTGACAACATCACTGTAAGTTGGGGAAAAGTTTTGAGTTTATGTTGTGCATGATTCCAAGTTGTTAGCAACACCTTGGAGTTGTTTCCTTGATCCTACTGGTTCGATAACCTTGGTTTCATAACCGAGAAAAGACTTGTTGTTGTGCTCATCATACCTTCCTCTTGGGGTCTCTCAACGAAGCTCTGCAATTGACCGAGCCACGTCAATAGCAACCTCCAGCCCTACGCCTCCCTGATGAGGGCCACCGCCGCCTCCTCCTTGACGAGGGCTGCCGCCGCCTCTTCGACGAGCGCCGCCGCTACAGGCCCGCCATGGCTAGCCCTCAAGGCCCGCGTCAGCCGCCAGTCCACGACCACCAGATCCTCGCTGCATCCCCTATGTGAATCGCCTCCCTGTGTTACGTCCCCTCAATGAAACGCCATGGATGGCCACGGCCCAGCACCGCCATGGCCAGGCCCAAAGACTCATGACCGCCCGCCAGCCCACCACGTCCAGAGCTCGCCGGTGCTCCCTGGACGGAGCTCGCCGGCGCCCGCCAGGACAGCCACGGCCAGCTCGGCATCTCCGCCAGAGCTCCCTGGCTGGAGCTCGCTATCATAGGGACCCGATTGCTTTTTATTTATGTATATAGGGACCCAATTGATTTTTATTGTATAGGGACCCGATTGCATTTCATTTGTGTATTCAAGGGCTTTTCTATATATTTTAGACCTCTTCGGTACATCTCAATGCATACAACCCACCAAACAACGGATGAATACAGAATTTTCTCAACAGACACGTGCTACCAAATACATGCCAAAATCTCACCTCAAACATGTTAAAGTTAGCTTGGACCATGCCGGATAAAGGAAGGTTACCGTACAGTCAAAGACCAACCCGGATCCTTGGAGTGCAAGACATAGAGACTAGTTAGTATTAGTGTAGGACTTTGTGACCTGTCCAGCTAGGACATTTTCCTGTAACCCTAGGTTTTGGCGCCTTTATAAGTCGGACCTCTAGAAGCCTTTAGGGCACAATTTTCATCAATTCATACACCTCGCACAACGAACCAATCCCTATAACTCGACGTATTGTCATTATAGTGATTTATGGCAGGAGTAGGATTCCGCCACCGTCATGGGATCTGAACCTAGGTAAGCTGTGTAACCTCGTACCCGCCAACTCACCGCTTCAAGGGTTTTCGTCTTGGACTCACGGGCCAAGTCCCATGCTGACCTCATGTTCTTGTAGAAACAGAAGGAGGAATATTCAACATCCGTATGAACCTTCGCTATGATCATCTAGGTACGAGTTGCCTCCGGTCAGCGGCGGCCCCTCCTCCTCCTCCACCAACAGCTCTGACTCCAAGTGCCAAGGCCAGGCAGAATTAGCCCGAAAAACACGATCTGTAGCGGAAAGATGAGGGAAAAGGGTCTCAACGCCGGCTATGCCGCGAGAGCAATGGTAAACCCTAAAGGCCGTAGTGAGCGAAAGCCCAAGGTTGGTTGACGACGAGCCCAATACTAGAAGCCCAATAAGGTGTGTTGAAAGCCCAGTAATGATAAATGGGCATGTGGTGGTGGTTTGTGTGTGCCATGCGAAACGAAAGATGTCCGCCCTCTTTTTCTCTCTCTCTCATCAGAGGAGGAGGAAAGAGGAGATGTCCGGCGTCGCGCGCCATTCACCACCACTTCCTCCCTCTCCAAATTCGCTGCTAAAAAAAGTAACCTCACTCCACAATCAAAGCGACGCGACCCAGGGAAATCTCCCCGCGACCACCGCGTCGACCTTCGCTGTCGACGGACGGACGGCAATGCTGCTCGCTCGTCGTCGATTTCCCTAGGAATCTTCCCTCATTCTCCCGTCGCGCCGCGCGCCTGCCTGCCTGCCTGCGCGCGGTGGTGGTGGTGGTGGTCGCCCGCTCGACCGGGCATTCTTCCCGCCGCGGGACGGAGTTGATCATCACCGTCGTCCTCCCGTCGCGCCACCACAATGGTACTCACTCGATCTCTTCTCCCTTCCCCACGGATCAAGAATCGCCTCTCTCTTTCTTTTTATTGATTGATTTGCATGCCGAGTGTTTCTTGAAATGCCCAAATGAGACGCCTTTGTTATTATTCCAGCACGGGCACTCCGGGTGTTTGCTGAAATGCCCGGACCAGATCAACATAAATTTGGTTCTTTTGCTCGCCCGCCCGCCCACCCGCCCACCCGCCCACGTAGATAGATTTGGAAAATTTCAATTAATTTCTGTTGCAATTCAACATGAATGAATGAATGAATGAATGCCTTAATTGTACTACGTACGTCTGCCATTTCCTAACTGATGATAATTAAGGGGATACACATAAATCATCGCCACCATCCATGTCCTTAACCTGCTGCTGCTGCTGCAGGCGTCCAAAAGCCGCTTTGTCGTGGGCTCCCATGTCTGGATCAAGACTCGGACGAGTCATGGATGGATGGACAGGTGGACGAGGTCCACGGGAGGAGATACTCAACTGCACCTCCGGGAAGAAGGTCACCGTCAATGTATCCACCGTGATATCCCAAGGACACGGAATCCCCGCGTGGTGGCGTCGAGGATATGACCAGGCTCGCCTACTTACACGAACCCGGAGTGCTCCAGAACCTCAAGTCCAGATTCATGCTCAATGAGATATACGTAAGTTGAGTCTCTCAACAAGTCCACGTCACATACGCACACACGTACCACATCATCTTGTCGCTTCTTCTACTATCCATCATCTAGTGGAATTGGATCAACAAAAGTTCGGTATCTTGTCCACAAGTATATTACTTAAACAGTTTGCTCTTCTTTTCGTGATACTACTCATGTCCTCGCAGCTTCTCTAATGGATTAAATTCTTCTTCCAGACTTATACTGGGAATATTTTAATAGCCGTCAATCCGCTTACAAGGCTTCCTCACCTCTATACCAATGACATGATGCGGATTTACAAGGAGCAGAATTTGGAGACCTCAGTCCCCATCCATTTGCTATCACTGACCGTGCATACAGGTGCTTCTTCTTGTAGTTTCCTCTCAACATTTTGCGTACCAATCACTAACCTACGTTTCTTCTGCCCAGACTTATGATGAATGATCGTATGAGCCAAGCGATATTAGTAAGTGGAGAGAGTGGAGCTGGTAAAACAGAAAGCACTAAAAGTCTTATGCAGTATCTTGCTTATATGGGTGGTAAACCAAAAGCCGATGGAAGGTCTGTGCAAGAACAAATCCTAGAGGTGCGTTTCTTTCTCGGTGGCTCTTGCACCCTTCTTCTGGTGCTAGCTCGAAACACTGTTTCATTTTGGACTCATCCTAACCTCAGGCACTTCATTTTGAGGGGATATATAAAACCAAACAATTAAATATGTTCTCTTTTCAGGGTCAACAACTAGTAATGTATAATTGACATGCTTTTCTAACACTCTGCTTATCTGACGCAGTCTAACCCTGTGCTTGAGGCATTTGGCAATGCAAAAACAGTCAGGAATAATAACTCAAGGTAATGAGCCTAAATGTGATGCATCCTCCTTTACTTCTTGGGTGGCTATTAATTTACTTACTCAACTCCAGAGTATGTCTTCATAGCAATTTCTCTTTACATCTCACTTTTCTTGATTCTACAGTCGTTTTGGCAAATTTGTTGAGATCCAGTTTGATCAGAATGGGAAGATTTCAGGAGCCGCCATAAGGACTTATCTTCTGGAAAGATCACGTGTCTGTCAAATATCTGACCCGGAGAGGAACTATCACTGCTTTTACATGCTGTGTGCTGGACCACCGGAAGTAAGAGCCAGTTCACTATGATCTTCTGAAATTTTGTTCGAATTTGGAACCACAATTTTTATGAACTAGTACATTTTGTTAAACTTAGTTATTTTGCAACTTGGGAACAAAATTAGTGTACAATGCCCTATAAAGAAAATCGCACTGTAAAAACTGAAGAAATTTGCAGAAACCTCAGAGCGTTCAAACCTAGAGGGTTGCTGCCTGGTGAACTATACTGTATGTCTTCTGCGGATAAGACTTTATTTTTAGCAACCAACACCAGAGTCTGCAAAACAGGCTTGAACGTAATGAACTCAAGAAAGATATTTTCTCACATTCATTCCTGGGAAGTAAATTTGTCTGTTAGAGATGCTGGATTTTCAAATTAGTAGCTGTGCAGAAAATGGATCGACTGAACTAAGACATTAGATGTTGAGTAGTAACTGTTAATTATATCAGAAACATTATTATTGATTCCTTTCGATGTTTCACATTGGGTAACCTTTGTAAGTTTTGAGTGTTTTACCTTAAGTCATATGTAATATATTAATCTATGGCTTTGTTATGTGAATGTGACTATCAGATACGCGAGAAATATAAACTGGGAGAGGCTAAATCATTTCACTATCTCAACCAGTCTAATTGCATTGCACTTAATGGGATGGATGACGCTAAAGAATATGCGGAAACCAGAAGAGCTATGGGTATTGTAGGTATTAAACCTGATGAACAGGTATGAACAAGGTTTTTCCGAGCAATCAATGTAGTATGTTAGCAGCAGAGGAACAGTCTTTTTACATGTGTTTTGACATGTCTTGCAGGATGCAATATTCAGAGTTGTAGCTGCTATTCTTCATTTAGGAAACGTAGAATTTGGAGAAGGAAGTGAAGAAGATTCTTCTGCACCCAAGGATGAGAAATCTCAGTTCCATCTTAAGACAGCAGCTGAGCTTTTCATGTATTTATTTACTTAGTAATTTTTTTTGTAATTTTACCCAAAATTCCTTTTTGCATCCTTTACATGAACATGCAACGGCAACATTCTGCAGGTGTGATCCACGGGGTCTTGAGGAATCTTTGTGTAAGCGTGTTATGGCAACACGTGGGGAGAGTATCACAAAAAATTTAGATCCACGAGCTGCAGCTCTTAGCAGAGATGCATTGTCTAGGATTGTTTACTCACGCTTGTTTGATTGGTAAGTTTGCAAACCACCATTTGCTAAGATTATTTTGTGTGCTTCTGCATATTGTACTATATGCGGCGCAGACAAAATTAGTTATGAATATTGTGTTTTCACTGTTACAGGCTTGTAAATACAATCAATAGTATAATTGGTCAAGATCCAGAATCAAAGATTTTGATTGGCGTGCTGGACATATATGGTTTTGAAAGTTTCAAGACAAACAGGTGCTTAACTGGTATGCTTTTGCATTTAATCTAGTAAATTTGTCTGTATAGTCATATATGGAAGTCTTAGCAGATGGACTTCACCATCCGTGCATTATGCACTTAACACTCAAGCTTGGATGATATGATAAGCTCGTTATTACGTATGCTTCAAGTATGCACCATATGGGATTAATCAAACTTGAACTGCATGATATAAATACCAAATGATCAACGAACTAGATATGTCCAACTCATACCAGCAGACCAACTACTAAGAGTTTGTGTTGTTTCGTAAAATATTTTACCTGGTTGGGATGGATTTTGCCCAAAGCACAAATATCATGTTCTAATCAAAACAAGTAGCCGAGCGGAACTAAGGCCAATACTACCACACCTCCCAGGCCAATCGGGGCTACGTATACCAAAAAGTGATAAGGATAATAATCTGTTAGTTCAAAGCGAAAACAAGGCTATATTGATATTTAGATCTTGCTAACTTTATTTTTCAAGAAAACACAAAAGGATTGCGGCTCGATGCACTGGTTTATTCAGGGAGGCACCCCGCGCCCCACACCCCACACATACAATGCACTACATGGTAGCGTCATCGGGCAGCAGTTGGGTTTCACTTGCTAACATTCTTTTTGATTGGAAGTCCTTGATCATGAATGCTCTTAACTGGCAGTAGATAATAGTCCAGCTTCTGCATACATAACCATCTGCTTATGTCAGGTTCAAAAGAAGGTAATTGTTACTTGCTGACATTTTGATTGTTTGCAGCTTTGAGCAATTTTGTATCAATCTAACTAATGAGAAGCTCCAGCAACATTTTAATCAGGTTATTAAAGGAATCTTCTTTGCTCAACGTGCCACTTTAACATTGAGCCCATTTCTAACTATGCATGTCCCATGAACAGCATGTTTTTAAGATGGAACAAGAAGAATATACGAAGGAAGAAATTGATTGGAGTTACATCCAGTTTGTTGACAATCAAGAAATTCTTGATCTCATTGAGAAGGTAAGGAAATTCAGATTCTAGCTGCAATGTCGTCTTTATATTCAACTTGAGGGATGTTCACAAAATACAAGATAGTTGTAATTCTTGAACAAGATCTTTCCCATTCAGGGTCAATTACTAGAACATTTGGAGGTGATCTGAGTTAGATAGTTAATCAACTAATTATGTGGTTTGGTCGTGTTATGCAATCTTATACCTTGTTTCTCATTTGTTTGATGCAGAAACCAGGGGGAATAATTGCTCTGTTGGATGAGACATGGTATATACAAATAATTGTAAAAATATCCTTTGTTGTAGAATCCCAAAAACAATACTAACAATTGTTTTGTATTATGCTTCAGCATGTTACGGAATTCAACCCACGAAACATTTGCTGAGAAGCTATATCAAAAGTTTAAGGACAACCAGCACTTCAGCAAACCCAAATTTTCAAGATCTGATTTCACTGTTCATCATTATGCTGGAAATGTAGGTAACATATTCTTGATGTGCATGTTTTTTAACCACATTGCCTTAGGGGAAGCCCCTACGGTGCAATTCATGTGCATGTAAACACTGAAGTTTTTGTTTTGTGGTTATAAATTTTGGAGTGGTAACACTCTGGAAAATATACGTGATTGGCGTGTAATTATTATACATGTGATCTACTTACCTTGTAAGATATTACCATTCTTCATGTTTAAGCCCCATTTGGAACAAAGGAAAATGTAGGATTTTGGGAGGATAGGGTTCCTGTATGAAAATTCCTATGGTACCGTTTGGACAAAGGAACATGCATCTTTGATTCTTTTGCATTCCTTGAATGGGCTATTCCATAGGAATTTTGGAGGAAACAAACATGAGATTAATGTGCCCATCTGCGCCTTTACTTTCTCACATGTGACAAAGTATTTGAATACTTGGCTGTGTGAATCTTATGATCGGGTGTCTGAGGGAGTTTATCTCACCACTATCTAAGAAAGTATGTGAATATCAGTGGAATTCTGTCCAGGGTATACAGATCTTGCTCTTATTAGGATATTATGTATTCTCTTACTATTTGCTAATCACAGATATATTGAAATTTCACATATAGGGGCAAGTATTCAGTCAACTAAAGAAAATAAGAGGTATGTGGTACACTTGAATAAAATACACATAGTGAATGGAACACTAAAAGGCTCCATATTAGGCCCCGTTCATTTAAACCCTTAGATGCATGGATTGGCCTGGATTACATCCAAACCCGTTATCCAGCCCGTGAGGTAGAATTTCCAGCCTAGCAAATTTGATGCGTTCGTTTACTCCCGAACTGGATTTTGGCCCAGTCCATTCCATCCATTTTTCTCTGTCTAGGCTTGGAAAAAAATTCTCCCGGATTGACCTATGGAATTATTTCCACGCTAGAAGAAACGTGAAGACAACAGCTTTGTGAGCGCGGCGAAGCAACCCTTTCCAGGGTCTAGGGGTAACCGAACGAAAAAATGAATGCATGGATTATAATAATTAATCGCGGAACGGATTGGGTGGAACACATGGATCAACCAAATCTCCGTGGGGCTCAGTTCCATGCGTTGGATTCGTTCCCGCACAACCGAACGAGGCCTTAGATGGTCTGAAATGTGGCCAGGTCTACCAGTCTATTAACAACTTCTGCTTAAATCAGCAGTGGAAGAAAAATACTTCCCAGGTTTGCTAGGATAGCAATAAAAAGAGTCAAAATTACCAGGACGTCCATAGTTAAATAATCTTGTTTCACAAATCATTGAATAATCACATAGTAACTGAGCCATCCGTTTGTGCATTACTTATTTTTCTTGCTTAAGTCTTACGGCCTATAGTCAGTTGACTTTCCCTGATCCTCCTAAAAAACAGGTAAGTCCGTCTATCTAGTCGGGAGACCCCTTAGTTTACTGCTATTCTAGTCAGTCTGCTCAATTTGAACTGGCCATTTACACAGTTATGATGTGCACTAAATGTATATCTCTGTCTGCTGCAGGTCACATATCAAACAGATCTTTTCTTAGATAAAAACATAGATTACGCTGTAAATGAACATCAAGTGTTATTAAATGCTTCAAAATGTCCATTTGTTTCAAGTCTTTTTCCACCGGTTGAAGAATCAGCAAAGTCCACAAAGTTTACTTCAATAGGCTCAAGTTTCAAGGTACAGCAATTGCTCTGTTTCCTTTTAATGAGCTGAAAACTGTAAGGGAGGCCCTGACATGGAAACTTTATACAATGGAAAATATTTACAGGAGAGTAGCGGGATGTATTTACGCCTTTATTTCCTTAACATATTTGTATGTATTTACACCTTTATTTGGCATGATATTGCAGCTACAACTAACATCTCTGTTAGAAACGCTGAGTGCAACAGAACCACACTACATCCGCTGCATAAAACCTAATAATGTTCTGAAGCCAGCAATATTTGAGAACAGTAATGTTCTCCAGCAGCTTCGTTGTGGGGTGAGACTTGTGCAACTTCTCTTTTATTTTTGATTCATCAAACATGCATACCAAGCTTTCTGTGATGTTCCTTAACCAATGATGTTCATTTATTCAAGGTTTACTGGTTTAAATACATATAAAATATATGTTTCGTAGGTTTTTTAATTTCAGGAGGAAGAAGTACCTAGTCCTAAACCTAAAATCATACTTTATAATGTAGTAAGAAGTGAACTCCTGTCACCGGAAATTCATTAACAAAAATGATGCACACTTGCAAATTGATGTGGGCTCAGAAAAGGAATAGAAATAATCTACACTTGGCTGTTGCTCCTACAGCTCCAATACGGTTGACTTGTAAATAATAGCTTTCTAATCATACAAGAACTAGTCATTTGAGTTGTGAGATGCAATCTATCTTTCTGAACAGGGAGTTTTAGAGGCAATACGGATAAGCTGTCTAGGATACCCCACTAGACGCACCTTCTATGAATTCGCCAATCGACGGTATTCTGCAACCCAAAGTTATGAATAAAAGGTAAACTTACGATATACTCAAGTGTTTCGTGTTTCTGTTCAGTATGTTGTGAGTACTTATGTTTTCTTTTGGCAGTATTAACGAAATTACTGGTTCGAAGATGCTTCTTGAGAAAGCCAATCTTGTAGGCTATCAGGTAATTACAAGAAGAAAACAATGCCCCCAACAAAATGGCAGATATTCTAGTAATGTAAATTAGGTTTTCAAACACTGAAAAGTTGTTTCATTATTCATGTAATCAACCTCACTTTCTAATTTCGAATTTGCAGATAGGAAAAACAAAAGTGTTTCTTCGTGCTGGTCAAATGGCTGAGTTAGATGCTCTGAGAACTGAGGTTTTGGGAATCTCTGCCAAAAAAATACAAACCAAAGTTCGATCATTTATGTCTCGCAAAAAATACGTCCAGTTGCGAATATGTGCTACACAACTCGAGGCAGTATGCAGGGGTACACATTTTTTGTTTCCACTTTAATGAAAGCTTCCATTCATTCACTCTTCTCCCCCGCGAAACGTCTTTTAGCAGAGAGAGTGACTTGTGTACTTTAATTTCCAAAGGAACACTTGCTAGAAGGTGTTACGAAAATCTTCGAAGACAGGCAGCTGCTTTGAAAATTCAGACACGCCACCGTATGCGCCATGAAAGGATAAACTATAGATATCTGTGTTCTGCATCAACTACTATCCAGTCAGGTCTACGTGGTATGGCTGCTCGCAACAAACTCCGTTTTTTCCGACAAACAAAAGCTGCAGTGATTATTCAGGTATTTCCAACGGTTCATATTTAATTCAATCAAAGTAGATCTACAATATGTAAGACACAATTGTTGTTCATATGTCAGATTTGTGTGCTAGATATGCAATCAGTCTGTCATTTTCTATTCATGTAACTTGACAGTCTGATATATTCTCTATTGGCATAAATAAATCTACATTGTTTTGAGCATAGTGAAATGAGGTGCTAACTTGCACGATAGTAATGATTATCTGAAACATTTGTGTTTTTCATGATAACAAGAGGCTACTAGAACTATAATGTAATTTATCATACATAGTCTAATATGATTACATCTCTTGTAGAGTCAATGTCGCTGTCATTTAGCGCGCTCACGGTACGTGAGGCTACTGAAGGCCACACTCACATATCAGTGTGCTTGGAGAGGAAAAGTTGCCAGAAAAGAACTTCGAACACTCAAAATGGTAAGAGCCTTCTTTTTGGAAAGTAAATTTGGCAATGTTACCCCGTTAGCAGTTGGCCAGTCATTAAGCCTGGTGCAAAAAGACAATGTTGCCCCTGTTGTGCATTGAAATGAACCAAATTGCCACTGTCGCTTGTCCTCTCCCATATTCTGTTTCCTACTATGGGATCACCATGCCTGTTGCCTACTCTGGGATCTTGCATCGCGCCCACTCTCGATCCATCATCCTCAGGGTTGGCATCTGCATCTGTAGTGTGCAGTGCTATAGTGAGATGAGGTGGATCCTTGAGAAGGCCTCATCTGCCTATATGTGAGAAACCGTGCTTGCACCGCTTGGGCGCACTTGTTTCAGCAGTCAGCTGTCTGTTTGTGGCCATGCCTAAGGACTAACCATAATCCTACCCAAAGTCACGGCAGTTTCTGCCCTAACGCTGGATTTCGTAAGCTGAAATCTCAGTATCAAGATCAATGAACAAGCTCAAGTAGCAAGAATAATACGCGTAAGTATATTTTACGACCATGTTAGAATTATGTTCCTTACAAGAATACTAGACTACCACCGAGTTTACTGGAAAGAAAAGAGATGCCACTCAACTACCATGGTCTTACATTCTATTTCTTTGGATCACGAATTAAATACATTCACTGTGTTCACTATAACTCTAACCAATTCAGTTATCGAGCGACATTTTAATTTCTTTGGCACCTGCCACTTTTTCATTACTTTCAGGCTGCAAAGGAAACTGGTGCTCTACAGGCTGCCAAGAGTAAACTAGAGAAAGAAGTTGAGGAACTTACCTGGCGGTTACAGGTGGAGAAGCGCATCAGGGTAAACACAGTAACCATACCACTACGTTCTATAAAAATGTTATTTCTGCATGGTACGAACCTAGAGTAAATTCCACACTAAACTTATCTAGAGTATCATAATATTTGTCATTCAACACAAATGTATCTGTTGACATAGTATTATCATTTCAACGACACACTATCTCAAGAAATATATCCCAGAGAAACACTTTTCTTGGGTCTACGCTGTTTTCTGCATTGTCAGGTAATTCTGTATATGGTGGTAATATTCGTATGTTCGACATACAAAGTTTAA
The DNA here is from genome assembly GCA_030063025.1 of Avena longiglumis. NCBI lineage: Eukaryota > Viridiplantae > Streptophyta > Magnoliopsida > Poales > Poaceae > Avena > Avena longiglumis. Next base: position 524,249,588 of record CP125977.1, read on the forward strand.
GGAGCTTTTGTCTTGGTGGTTACTAGGGAGCTGTCTCCATTGCCAATAAGTTGTTATATTGTAATAACGAAAATGGCCCCTTAAGTATGCACATTCTAGAACCTAATGATTTAGGCCTCCGTGCATTTGATTCTTGAACTTCTCTAGACTGTCATGTAAATTAACTATCTTATGAACAATAGTGAATGTATACCGGATAGGAATAGGACTCTTTAGGCGGAGTGGCTTTTTGAGGCATGTCTTCTTTGAAAGTATAAATTCATTTTTTTCCAAAAGAAACATGGCTATAGCCTTTAGAAGGCCAATTGACATAATAAGTGAGACACGAAGAAGGGAAATGATTGGACATCAAGAACAGAACCGTGCAGATATTGTCTCAACAGTTTGCACGTTTGCAAGGCTTGCTAGTATGATAGCAGAGCATTGTGCATTTCGTAACATTACAAAGGGAACTTTTTACATTTTGTAATTTTTGTACTTGCAGTCCGATCTGGAAGAAGCCAAGACTCACGAAATCAAGAAGCTCCAATTACAGTTGCAGGAATCGCAACAGCAATTCAAGGACACAAAAGAATCTTTCAAAAGGGAACTGGAAATTGCAAAGGCAGCATCAGAGAAAACTGCTTTAGTGCCAGAGATCCGTGTTGATGCAACTCAAGTCAATGAGCTCACTGCTGAAAATGAGAAGCTCAAGGTATTAACGTACTAATGAACCAGTGAACTTGCGACGTCCTTTATTGGCTGTCCGTGTGAATCATAAATGAGGATGGATATCATTTGATTTGTTTTACAATCTACCAGTAACAATTTTGTAGTGAACATCTTAGATTTATATTAGTCTAGTAACTTCAGTATCAAAAATAAAATAATTGCTTGGTTAATTATTAGCAGCTCCCAAGCTTTTTAAGCATTTGCTCTTAAATGGTCAAGGGTGTGCATAACATGAATACACCTGTTCTTAAATTATTATTTCGTTGTCCAGGGAGTAACAGTATGATACCCTTTTTTACTTACAGACACTGGTGACCTCTCTTGAGACAAAAATTCAGGAAACAGAACAGAGGTTTGAAGAAACGGAAAAAGCCAGAGAAGAGTGGCTTAAGAAAGCTACAGATGCGGAGTCACGGATAAATGAACTAACGAACACAATGCAAAGGTTCTTTTTTTGTTATCCCTAATATAAGCTCGTGATGTTGGTAAATGCTACCGTAGTAGCCAAACTATATATGTTAAATGATTGCAATTATTTCCATTACCAGCCTTCGAGAAAAGTTGACTAGTGCGGAAGCAGAAGTCAATGTTCTCCGACAACAGGCTTTGAAAGCAAGACATGACAATATGTCTGCGCTTACCATGCATCGAAAATCTGTACTCTCTCTCTCTCTCTCTCTCTCTCTCTCGTCCTACATACTCTTATGCTTCTGAGTGTTTGTAACTCTGCAGAATTTGACTAATGGCAGCCTACCTGGAGATGAACAGGTTTGGAACAATCTTATACTGTTTGTTGACAATGTCTTAGATTTTGTTGTCATAACCTAATGGAATCATCCCTCCAGACACCCCAAGCCAATCCTTTGGAATTCGGAAGGAGATCTTTGATTGAGAGACAACAGGTATTTTACCTGGGGGCTGATATTCAATGATTAGAAGCATTTAGCAAATTTATGAGAAACAAATTAAACTATGACTGTTTGTACCTTTTGCTTACAGGAGAGTGTTGAAACACTGATAAACTGTGTCGTTGAAAACATTGGATTTAGTGATGGGAAACCAGTTGCGGCAGTTACCATATACAAATGCCTTCTTCATTGGAAAACTTTTGAGGCTGAAAGAACAAATGTTTTTGACCGGCTTATTCAAATTTTTAGTGCAGCAATGCAGGTATTTCATTATGGTTTTCCAAGCCTTAAACAATTGTTGTGTTTGTTTTGACTCTAAATTTTACTTAGTTATGTTCATCATCGATAACCCTGTCCTCTTATTGGATTTTTACAAATCTGTACAATTTATATCACAGAAACAAGACAACAATGCCGAGCTCACAGATTGGCTGTCAAATTCATCATCGTTGTTGATTATACTACAAAAGAGTCTGAAACCTGCTGGCTCAGGTGGAACAACACCACTGAAAAGAACGACGACTCAGACATCTTTCCTTGGGAGGATGGTATGTTATTTGTCTTTTTTCTTTTCAAACACGCATAAATTGTATGTCATTTTGTATTAGAAGGAGCATATTGAAAGGCCACAGAAGATACATCCAAATAAGGAGAACCAGAAAAGCAAAAAAAAAAGCCAAAACTATCTGCCTAGCTAGCTAGCAAAATGGCTCTAGACAAAGATGTATTGGGACTCTTAGCATGGTTATCTGTGTTGTTTGATGCTATGTTTATCCTTTTAGTATTCAACTATGGACATATACCACCAGTTGTAAAAGTACCCATCATAAGCTCCTATCTTTTGAGTCTGAATTTTAAAAATATTAAATATAACAAGCTGTGCTACCCCAGGTATTAGGACATTGTTTTGGAAAATATAATAAACCTTTAAGGGTTAGAAGCACCAACCTTGTGGATCATGCATATATTTCCACCGTGTCTGGAAACAGGAGAATTTTGGATAAGGGTGCAAGTTGGGAAGTTTGCACTTGGTAAACATAGAAACAGAAACAAGACCGATTTGAAACTTTCTCCTTGATGCATTTGAACCTTTAGTTTCTAACTTTCTGTGACAATACATTTAAACGGCTGTACAATTATAACATTGTATAAATATTTTCGTGATGAGATGGTTCTGCTCATAATTTTTGGCAATACACAAGTTCTGAAAAGGTATCATTGGTCAAAAATAAAGAGGAAAAATTTAGGCCACATTTGCCCATGCGTCCATGATGACAATAATTTGTGGCTAGAGGGAGCAGTTCGAAGCAAGAGATAGGTGTGAACATAAAAGAGTCAATAAAGACAGTGGATCATTTTAAAATATATTTCATATCTACTATAGTTAGTTCATAAAAGTTCCTTTTTTTCAAAACAATTACACAAGGGTTCTCTGAGTGCTAGCAAATTTAATCCGTCCAATTTCTTCGATGGGCTGGATGAGGTTATCTTGACTCGTTTCTTTTTACATTGGTCTTATCTGGTCCTTAGGTATTTCGTGCTTCAAGCATTACTGTTGATATGGATCTTGTGCGCCAAGTTGAGGGCAAGTATCCTGCATTTCTTTTTAAGCAGCAGCTTTCAGCTTTTGTGGAAGGCTTATATGGAATGATCCGTGACAATGCGAAGAGAGAAGTCGCTTCAGTACTCTCACTTGTTATTCAGGTTACCCCATCTATCACGAGTCCTCAGGTTAATTATCATTTCATACTTTAGAAGATTCTTGCTGGGTTCATATAAGTGTTTAGAATAAGTTTATGACATCTAAGCAACCTTGATGCACAAGGTACCGTAGCAAGTAGAAACACAAGAATACTCACATCTGCCTATTTCTGCTAGTTCCTTTCAGTTAGACTTTTTGGCATAGTACTTGAACCCCTTACAGTAAATGAGAAGAAACTAATTTGTTTTCTATCATGAGTACCTTTGTGCTATAAGGAATTTCTCTTTGCTACTGATTAGGCTATCATTTTTCTTAATATTTTTCATGTTAGTTCTCAATCCGCCTTCAATTTGGACAATAACTTTTTTGCTGCTCGTCTAATGCTCATTTCTGTATCCATATTGCTACTCAAGGCACCAAGAACTGCAAAGGCTGGTTTAATAACAGACCAAGACAGCTATTGGCAAGGGATAGTCAAACATTTAAATGATCTCTTGAAAACATTGCAAGAAAATTGTGTAAGTTAACACACCTTTAAATCTTTCTTGCATTTGGGTGCATGGTGCTCTGACTTCTGGCCATTATGCTAAAATTACAGGTCCCATCAATATTTGCTCGGAAAATCTTTATGCAGATTTTTGCATTCATCAACGCTCAACTCTTCAATAGGTAACATCTTTTGTGCCTGGACTCTAGCCTGATGTCGATTTCCCAGTTACTAAGTCACCCGTTCTGCTGGTACTATGTCCTAGCCTTCTTGTACGGCGAGAGTGCTGCTCTTTCAGCAACGGAGAATATGTGAAACATGGGCTGGAAGAACTAGAAGCATGGTGCTCACAAGCCAAGCCTGAGGTAAACATATATATGTGATTTTTCTACTCCTTCTAAAGACGCACTGCTTTTATGATTATTATACACTTGTGAGCAACATTGTAGTCCTGCAACTTTCTGTACCTTCTGTCTAACCGAGAAATACAACAGTATGCAGGATCTGCATGGGACGAACTTAAGCACATAAGCCAGGCTGTTGGTTTCCTCGTACGTAACTATAAACTTCAGCATGTACTTTGTATTTTGGTGTGGACTATTAGTTTGTAATGTTATACCTTTTGTTCTGTGATGCAGGTTATTTTCAAAAAATTCAGGATATCTTATGATGAAATAAACAGTGATCTCTGCCCAGTAAGACCTCCCACCCCCAAAACCACATGCTGCATGAACCTTCCATAGTAGTACTTAAACATCTAAAAAAAATTGCAGGTGCTGAGTGTCCAGCAACTTTATAGGATATCAACACAGTATTGGGACGACAAATATAATACTGAAAGTGTATCTGAAGAGGTAATTAAGCACCAACCTATGGTTTTCTACGGATTCACATGGCTAATCGAGCACCTTTGCCTGTTTGTCTGTAATGAGCTTCAAATGAACAATATATATGGTTCCCTTCATTATTTGCCAACCCGATGTTTTAGAATTGATACACCCATTGATCACAGGTCCTTCTTGAGATGAAAACATTGGTGAACGAGGCAGCTAGCCAGTCCACCACAGACAATACCTATTTACTAGACGAAGAAACAAGGTACAGTGAATATCTACATATGCTCTCTTTTCGAAAATAAAATGCACGGCGGAACACATCTTATGATGATCTTTGATTTTGAATGCTCTGTGTGCAGCATGCCGTTGTCGCTTGAGGAGATAGCCAGTTCTATGGACGCCAAGGAATTCCAGAACGTGGTTCCACCGCAGGAACTCCTCGCGAACGCGTCGTTCCAGTTCTTGAAGTGTTGAAGAATTGTTTTTGCAAGAGCAGAATACGGTAGCCACCGGAGGATAGATTGTTGTAAATTGTCAGTCACATATAGGTCTTTTTGGTTCTTTCCACTCCCCTGGCTGGCCCTTGTAGATTATTCGATTTTCATAGTCATAGGCTGGTTGGTGTAAGATGTCATAGCTTCTTTTTCTATTGGCTGCCGGCTGGGTTGGGAAGAGCAGACGGCAGGCAGGAGGTTCATTTACACCCATTCTTATCTAGTCGATGTAGATATATATATATAAATATATATAATATGTGTAATAGTATCCACAAAATCCATTTTTTGTAGCCAAGGTATATATATCATGCATATGTAGCAGTATTCACAAATCCTTCCTTGTAGCCAATGTATACAGACATTGATATAGCAGTATCAATGAGAATCACAAAATTGTGGGGTTTGATGAAATCGTCAGGTTTTATTAACCTGACAGGAATGACTGTCAATGAAATTAATTTGATGGGAGTCAAAATTCCCGTCAAGTGTTGTTTCCGTAACGTGAATAAACCATCAAGTAAACCTAATATTCTGACAATCTGATATCGTAAGTCAAAGGATTACACTGACAGTTTAATACCGTCAAGTCAAAGGATTATGCTGACGGTTTAGCACCCTAGTTATTATGGCCTCATTAAACGACTACAAAGCTGATCACAAAAGGTAGAACTAAAAGCCGTGTTCTCCCCCCACCGCGAGAATCCTCGATTTTAGATCTGGGTCTCATCGGAGGTTGACCCTGGTGATTGACGGAGATGCGAGAGGTGAAGTCGAGGGATCACGGATGGGGTGTGAAGGAGAAGTTTGAGGCAGGAATCCTGGCGCCCGTGTCGATGGATGCGAGAGGTGAAGCTGGATGGGAACAGAGGATGGGGTGTGAAGGAGAAGTTTGGAGGAAGGAATCCTCGGCAATCCAGGTCAGATGCCATGACAGTGGATTGGGGTCTTCGCCGAATTCGATCGCGGCGGAGTCGGGAGAGGTTCCAGTCAGAGCAGGGTCAGATGAGGGCTTCAATCTCCACATTGGATCCTTCGATCTGCTCGCCGGGCTGAACAGGGGTTTGGTGGAGTTGATCCCTCGAAGCAGTCGGAGCAAGCCTCACAGGCATCGGAGATTGAAGCGGAGGAGCATGGCGATTGTCGAGCTTCTGAAGCTCACCAAATCGACGTCAGTCAGTTTGACAGAGGGTCCGTTGAAGAAGGCTGTCGGGAAAATGGGGAGACCGAAGAGGGCAGGCTTCCCGCTCTCGCGCTTCGTCCAGGATCGTCGTCGGGAGATGCTGAGAGATTTACATGTTGTAGTGGTTGTTCCAGGCTTCTCGAGGAAGGAGTAATACTGCTGCACTTGCGCTGCTCGATCTGAATCAGCAGGTGACTCTGTTCGATTTAGTTCTCGAGGCTCTGAAGGAGGGCCTGGTTCCTGCATGTGGGTGCTCAAAGGGAACGCAGTCCTTTTGTCCATGGAGGAAGGAGACAACATGGAAGAAGATTTTGATTGCTGAGGGTCCGTGGTGGGGAAAAAGGTGGTGGTGGTTGAGGAGATGGGGAAAGTCGAGGCCTTTTTCTCCCAATTGTGGATGCATGGAGATCCACGCCCCATCTATGTCCATCCCCACCACCGAAAACTCATCCGATTCTTCCTCGTGGTATAAAGCCTAGCTCCTGAGTTCTAGGGTTCGTGTTCCTCTTCTCTTAGTGGCGCAGAGGGAACAAACTCTGGACTCCGGCTTAGGGTTAGAGCTTCCTTCGATCCTCGCCGATAGTGTTGTGGTCAGGGGATATGGGAGATCGTGGCAGAGGAGGAAGGGAAGGGGGGGTTCCTCCAATGGGAAAGAGCAAGGGCGTAATCAACCGATGCAACCTCAACAATGATGCAACCATAGCAACAGGGAACCAAAGAAGGGACTTTGAGTTTGGATAGTTTGCTCCACAATTCTTTGCTGGACAACCCCCTTTTGGTTTTGCTCCTGGAGGTATGATCCCACCTTGGGGGTTCAATGGCCCTTTCCCTCCTTTTCAACAACATCCCCAGTTTGGTGGTGGGTCAAACCAATGGTTGGCCCCAAACAACAACTCTCAACAGCAGCAGCAACAGTTTCAGGGTTTGGAACAAGAGGATAAGTTGAAGAATGCTCAGAAGAGCAAAAAGAAACAGAGTGGGCTGGCTGTTAGGGAGGTCCAGGTTTTGGCTGGTTCAGGAGGTCAGATGGCCTATGTGGATGCCATTTGTCTATGTTGTGGAGAACCTGGACACCTACAAGTGAACTATGAGAAGAAACATATGTGCTTTATATGCAAGATCTTTGGTCATCTAGTAGATAAGTGTCCTGTTAGAAGAAGGCCTCATCAAGTAGCTAGATATATTGGAAGTGGTGCCCCGGGTCTTGGCTTCTACCATGTGGAGATCCCTGAGGTCATTGCCCATCCTTTTGCTTCTTCCAAAAATTGTGGGGTGGTCTTGGTAGAGGAAGGGTCTTTATCAGCTGCTGAGCTTGCTGAGGAATTCTCAAAAATCTGCAAGACAAACTGGCCATGGCAGATTAGGGAATTAGGGACAGATAACACTTTCTCTGTGAAGTTACCCCCACACATTGTTGTTGAGCAGGTGATTGGCTACCCTAAATTTGGAGTATCCAAACCAGGTGTCTGGGTGAAAGTGGAGGCTTGGAATGATGACCCTGAGCCTGTGGAATCTCTCAAAAAGGTGTGGATTATCATCACTGGACTGCAAACAAAATGGTGTGAATGGAACACTCTTGACCAAGCTGTCTCTACATGTGGGATCCTAGAAGATGTGGACTGGCTGTCAATCTTTAAGGATAATGCCAAAGAGGTGAGGGTTTTGATCAAGTGTAGGGATCCTTCCAAGCTACCAATAGGAAGACTGTTTGAGTTCAATAATCATCTCTTCCAGCTGAGTTTCACTCTGGATGTGACTTCTCCCATTATGGATGAGGAGGATGACTTGCTTGCTGATGAGTTGAATGAGCACAGGAAAGGTAACGAGGATGATGTCTCAGGTGGGAATGGAAATGGTTCTTCTAGGAAGCCTGGCAACAATGGGAACTCTGGTTCTAACCAATCTCAGGATAGTAGAAATGGTGCCAAATCTGGTGGAACTGGTACTTCCAAAGTTAGGATGGTTGGGGATGCTTGCACTACTAATACTGTTTTTAGGTTGCTCTTGCAAAAAGGCCTGCTTAATGCTGACTGTATTAGGGTGGAGGATAAAATGAAGGCTGTTGATTCTACAGTGGTGGAGGCTCATAGTTTCTGGGCTGCTGAACAGGAGGAAAGGTTAACCTATGGGGAAGATAAGGAAGTGTCTGTCACTGATCAGATAGCTGCTTTGCCTGAGGATATTATGCCAGTCTTTGCTAGTACACAGATTAGATGAGGGGGTGTTGAGAACAACAACAAGAAGAAACAGAAAATCTGGGGGCCTATTCAAGCTGTCAGGCAAAGTGCAAGGGTGGATAACTCAAAAAATATTCTAGAGAAAGCTATGGACCTGAAGAAGGTGATCAAATTAGAGGCTCCAAAATCCATGAAAGGTATAATGAGGACTAACCCCTTTGATGTGCTTTCTGTTTCTGATATTGAAGCTGTTTCAAATGATATAGGAGTAGATTTTCATTTAGATGAAGTAGTGGTTAGTAAAAGCACTCCTTCTTGCTCCTTACATAATGATGAGGACTTAGAAAGAGTTGCTGATTGGATAGAGGTAGTTAATGGATCTCGGGGCAAGCACCCTAGGAAGAAAAAAAATATGATATGTGCTTTTTGGAATAGTAGGAGCATTTCTGCTCCTGGTAGACAGAAATTCTTAGAAGATGATATTTTTCCTTTAAAGGTTGATTGCATTGGTTTCCAAGAAGCTAAGAAAGATAAATTTAGCAATACCTTCTTGAGAAATCTGTTAGGAAATAGGAATTTTGCTTGGAACTTTCTGCCCTCTACTGGGACTGCAGGAGGTATTCTTGTTGGTGTTAATTTAGATTTAGTTGATGTTATAGCTTGTGATATTAGGACTTTCTCTGTTACTGTTATTCTGAAAAACAAGGTTTCTGATGTTACTTGTAGGATCACTACTGTGTATGGTTGTGCCTATGAGGAGAGAAAACAGAAGTTTATTTCTGAATTGCATGAACTTTTCCTTAATTGGGATGGTTTAGCTTTGATAGGGGGAGATTTTAATTTGGTTGGATCTCCTGAAGATAAGAGTAATGGTAATGTAGATTTTAGATGGATAGATAAATTTAATGCCTGGGTTGAGCTCTGGGCCTTGATGGAGATTGGGCTCTCTGATAGATCTTTTACCTGGGAGAACAATTAGGAAGATTTGATTATGAGTAGGATCAATAGAGTTTTTTGTTCAACTATTTTTGATGCTAAGTTTACTTTAGCTAGTGCTAGTTTTGATGCTAAGTTTACTATATACAATCAAGGTTGCTACTGATCTATATTGTGTTGGTTTCTAGCATCTAGATAAGTTGCTGAAGGTTATTGTTAAGTTATCCTACAACTTTCTCACACATTGATCATGATGGTGGGTGGTTTCTAGCTTTTCTTCTGATGAATAGTGAGCTATTTTTACAGTTGTCAATATTAAGAACTGCAGGCCGGTGGAGATCCGAAGGAGAAAGAATAGTAGTTGTTTGTATAGGGAAGACGTGCAGCGATCCTCACTTTGTGGTGGCTTCCACTCGCCTGAGGTTATCAGAGCGGGTGTCATTTGGTCCGGCGTTGTCGGGAACAAAGGAGGTTGTGTATGCCAAGGTTCTACACGTGCAGGTGTTCTAGTGTTGGGCTTGTGGTTCGAGGCTGGTGGACCTGTGCTTCTTCTTCGACTAGGTCGAGCGAAGCAGGGTGGCTCGACGCGCGTGTTGTGTGTAATGGTGGTTTTGTCTCACCACTTATGGTGAGCTGCTTCTCTCGTGGCTCCATATATAAGCTTGGTGTGAGGGTGGTAAGTAAGATCTTGGAGATAAGGGTGTCCTTCTTCTATGGTGCCTTGTCAGCGACGGCGAGGCATCGGCTTTCTGTGCAACGATGCATCTCAGGGACCTGTTTGTTGTCTTTTGTTTGTTGGGTCTTCTGTATTTGCCTGCTGTGTTGTACTATCCAGTTGTGTTTCCTTATTTGAATGAACACGTGGCTTTCTAAAAAATGGTTGATGTACAGAGGGCCCCGACTGGTCAGGGGCAACGTCCCCGCGGGACGGGATTCTTTTCGTTACGGGATTGGGAAAATCTTTTTTTACACGGCCGAGGGCCGGGGCTGGATTGGACTAACCAGCCCTTGGCTAAAAGCGTCCTTAAAAAAATAATGTACTCCCTCCGTCTGAGAATAGATGTTTTAGGTTTTTAAAATTTTAGATAAATCTATATACTAAATAGTGTCTAGATTCATTTAAATTTTAATAAATCTAAGACATCTATTTTAAAACAGAGAGAGTAGTAGTTTTTTTTTACGAATAAAAGTGAATTTTATTACTCAACAGGGATTACAATCAGGTCGGACACAAGCACCCGTTGAAGACAATCAAGGCCTGAGCCGAGCCAAGTCATCGTTCTACCCTCTTGTCTCGCAAAATTTGCAAGACAATCACTAGTCCTTATTTGTGTACGATCCACTTTTACAAAGGAAACATTAACAGTAGAAGCTAAATTATGAATATCCTGTAAGATGAAAGCTTGATTTGATAAGAAAATACAGCATTGGTTTTTTTGAGGAAAATAAAAAAGCATTAGTAGCGATAGTGATTAGTATAGTACTCTTAGAGAAAGAGAGTAGTTAGCGTCAAAAAGTACTACTAGTATATATACTCATCGATATTAATTAATACGCAAAGGGGTGGGCAACGTGGCGGTGCCCCATATCCGAATCATCCAAATAATCCTTGTCTGCTCTGTCTGTCTGTGTTGGGGGGCAAAGACTAAAGAGATGAGATGAGATTAGGACGGAGGGAGGGAGGGAATCTGGCCTAAGAAGGTGGAGTGGTCACGTCTGGAATCTCTCTCTCTCTCTCTGAATCAAAATCATAAACCTGCTATCTGCTACTACTAAAGAGTAGTAGTAGTACCCAGCAAGCCAGCTAGCCAAGTGCCAATCCGTCTAATCTATCCTTGTCATCGTTTAGCAGAGGTACCAATCCCTCTGATTCATTCAGCACCAAGTTGCATTATTTTTTTCCTACAAAAAATATATAAATGAGAATTGAATAAGCACTACTGTAGTACACTGCGTTGTGTGGACGTAACCATTTGTTTTGTTTTGTTTATTTGTTTATTTATTTATTTATTATTATGCAGGGAGGGAGGGATTGCCCACACCTCTTCTTCTAGCACAGACACAGAGACTCCCTACCTGTCCCTCTTCTTGCACAGACACAGAGAGAGAGAGACAGAGGAGAGAGAGGCAGAGAGAGAGAGAGATCCCCAAGCATGTCTTCCCCAAGCAAGAGAAGGGAAATGGATCTCATGAAGCTGTCAGTAAATCCCCATCCTCTCCTACCATCTACCTTAATTTGGTGGTTTTGACTCTCTCGCTCGGTTCTTCTGAATCTTATTTGGTTGGTTTGTCAGGATGATGAGCGATTACAAGGTGGACATGATCAACGACGGGATGCAGGAGTTCTTCGTCCACTTCCATGGACCTAACGACAGTATGTACATCATCTCTTGCCTCCTCCTCCTGCACCCAACCTAACATCCAATCCAATCCAATCTGCTCATTTTCTTTCCCCCCCCCCCCCCTTGGTTTAATTTTAAGTCTACTAGATTCATTGGATGAGGACGCAGTTTGCTTTTCCTCACATTTTCTTCCTCTAAAATAAACAAAGTCTGTGTATATTTCAAGTCAAAAGGAAAAATAAATAATAATAGAAAACTCCTAGTATCTGAGTAGAACGCTCTAAGCCTGCTGCTCCCCTTATACAGTTCAGAATCAAATATTATAGATGAAATGTAGCATCTCTGTTTTTGGACTCCACCTATAGAGGAGGTGTTCTGCCAGATAAAGAAAAAACATCCACATCACTTGCATAACACAATCACTTACTGAACCACATCCAGACGACCCTCAATTTTTGTTATAGAAAAAAAATATATACAGGTAACCTTACCTGACCTGACTAGATGAGCAGCATATATGGATGGCCTTATGACTAGTTCCAATCAATCAACTGGTAGGTAAGGTGCTTCATCAAAGTCACCGTGTGCGGCCAATCAACAAATTGCTGAAAGGCGATTTTGACCTCCAAAAAAGCAGAGCAACCATGCCCTCTGCTGTTTATGCTTGCTGTCAGTCAGGCTTTTGTTAATTCCTTCGAGCTTAGAATGCTGCAATAATGCTTGCTTGGTCAGCAGACCTGGTCTGTTTTTCTTCCTGTTGTCCTACCTCCACTTTGCTATACACTTGAACTCTGTAGATACAGGTAACGCGAGATGAGCAAACTTAATTCTTGGGCCCTACTTTCTAGATATGTTAGTACCTCATACACTTTTCTGCAGGTCTCTACCTCTTACCTGATATAAATATGTGTTTGGTGTCTATGCTGTCATTCCGGCTTTCACTAATTCTTGCGAGCATAGAATGCTGCTTGTTTGGTCGGCTGTGAAACTTTGTAACTGGACTATTTTTTTTTTCTGTTATCCAACATCCACTTTGCTACGAAATTACAAGGAGATGATGGCACATTAGCATACGTTTGTGAGGAGAAATGATTTTGTTGCTTGTTTGTGTCAAAAATGACTCCGTAATGTACTCAACTACTGAACCGCATCCAGATGACCTGAATCTTTTCTTAGAAAATACCCAGATGGGCCTGACTAGATGAGCACATCCTTATTATTAATATCCATTGATTAACTGGTAGGTGCTTCATCCACATCACGGTAGCCCCTCTGTGTGGCCAACCGTCCAACAAGGGAAGTTTGACCAGTACCCCCCAAAAAATCATGCCCTCTGGTGCTGATGCCGTCACTGATTCTTGTAAGCTTAGAGTACTGTACAAGTGCTTGTTTGGTCACCACTCATGTACTAGTGGAAGGAAATGAGGGTGCATTAGTGTACACATAAACTCTCTAGACAGAGATAAAGCTAGAGGAGTAAACTTAATTCTTGGACCTCCTTTCTTCATATCATACTGTTTATACATGGAACTACCAGGACTAAGAGAACTTAGTACTCTACTTAAATTACCAGGGTTCTTATACTTTTTTCCTGCAGCTCTTTACCATGGTTACTACCCAGAAATCAAATAAGCAGTAACAAATTAGCATGGTTCTTTTCTGCAGGTCTTTACCAGGGTGGCGTGTGGAAGGTCAGGGTTGAATTGACAGAGGCCTACCCTTACAAATCCCCTTCCATCGGGTTTACCAACAAGATATACCACCCCAATGTCGACGAGATGTAAGCTTCTGTTCTTACGTCGGTGAAAATCACTGTTTTCGGCAGGTTTCATTCACCATTGTTTTGTCGATTTTGTTCAGGTCCGGTTCCGTGTGCCTGGATGTGATCAATCAGACCTGGAGCCCCATGTTTGGTAATCCATCTGTAATACCGGAAAAAAAAAACTATGAGGGTTCTTTTTATGCAACTCTGTTTGTTTGACTCATGTGATCTTATTACTGACTGATGCACCACATTTTTTTGGTGTTGTTCGTTCTGCAGACCTTGTGAACATCTTCGAGGTGTTCCTGCCTCAGCTCCTCCTATATCCGAACCCCTCGGACCCCTTGAATGGCGACGCGGCCTCGCTGATGATGCGTGACAAGAACGCATACGACCAGAAAGTGAAAGGTTTGTTTTGCACCTGGCACCTCCCTATTGTACTTGCATGAAACCGGTCGAATGGGGTTCACTCTTGCTCAACAAATTTGCATGAACTGTCTGTTCAGAATACTGCGAGAGATACGCCAAGGCTGAAGACGTATCCATGGAGGAAGAAGAGGAGGAGAGCGACGAGGAGCTGAGCGACGCGGAAGGGTACGGCGAGGACTCTGGCGACGAGCCCATCATGGGCACTGCAGACCCTTAGTGGAGGCATGTGTTAGCTAGCTCCAGTCATTATGCATGCAGCAAGCAAGCAAGCAAGCAAGCAAGCAGGATTATGTCATGTGTGTGTGGGTCAGTCTGTACATAGGTCGGATGCAAACTCAGTGATCATGCTGCCATGGCCAGATGCTGAAGAAAGCCATCAGCCATCAGTCAGTCAGTCGTCGGTCTCGTCATCAGGTTAAAACAAATGTACTGTGTGCCTGAAGAGTGTCGCTGTGAATAACCCAGCTGCCATTTGGCTGTGTCCAAGTAATGTTCCCTTCTGTCCTGTTCATTTCCCGGTTCATGCTCTGTCGCTACTGCTTCCGTATGCCACCATTGGAGAAGGCAATATAAGCTTGCGCTTGCATTTGCAGAGGTGTAATGAAATCCAAACAAGAATTCCAGTCACAGGTATAGTAACAGTAGGATGATGAGTAACGAACCATCCCCTAAAAGACGGACAGGCGTGCGAAAAACCGGCTTTGCCAGTAGCATCAGCACACCCACTCAACTGGCTGAATTTTTATAAACAAAAAAATCATTTTATAATTACAGAGTTTTTTTTTTCCGTTTCTGCTCTGACTCATAGGTTTGATTACACGGGGTTCGAAAACTTCCCAGATCCCTTGTACTCCTGCTGACACTTACCTGTGAGCGTCCCGGGAGCTCTCTGCTGAATGTTGGGCCGTGTGCGCGGCCGTGGGCCAGGAAACGCCCAAACGCAACATGAATGTGTAGAGCTGGGCCCGGAACGCTGACAATTGGTATCAGAGCCAGCACCGCCATGCCCGTCTGGGGGACTTCCTAGGGGGATGGGGTGTTAGGTACCAAGCGTTGCCGGTGACTTTAGTCCCACCGCTACGGAGGAGGCCACGACCAGATTTTATGGCGAAGTTTTCTCCTGCCCGGTCAGGGCTCTTGGGATGGAGTGGGCTCTCATTGAATGTTGGGCAGCGTGTACAAGAACGTCCAACGCAACACGAGTGTGTGGAGCTGGGCCCGGGACGCTGACATTACGTGTCCCCTGTTAGAGCATCTCTACTGGTCGAACCAGGCAAATCCGACCAAACTTTGGCGGACGGTGCCGTTTTCGCCCGGTACGATTTCTCTGATACTCGCCGAGTTTCCGGGTCGCCTATTTCTGCTCAAATTCGGCTCAAATTTGGCTCAAGTTCGTCCAAATTTCGGCATAGTTCGTCATACGATGAATACAAACCAAAGTTCGGCGAAATTTTAAACAGAATTCGGCGTAAATGTAAACATAGTTCGGCCTGCAATAAAAGTACAACATATTTCAGCCAGTTCATGCTCAGCATCTACATCGTGTTTCCCCTGCGTATCCATAGGTGCTCGACAAGATCATCCTGCAGCTGTTGATGCATCGCCAGATCTCGGATCTCCTGACGCATTGCGATGAATGCAGCCCATGTTGGAGGCACCTGATGATCAGGCTCGGCAAGAGGACCCTGTCTGTAGTATGGCTCGTCCTCCTCAAGCAAACTCATTGGATCCTTCCTCTCATCCTCAAAGGAACAAACACCATAGGATACAAGGCACCGGGAAACCTCGAGCCCTACACGAAACACAAGAAGAAAGAAAAGAAAAGAAAAGAAAAAGAAAGCCGAGAACGGCGGTGTGCCGAAAACAGAAACAACTCGCAACCGGTGCGCCCCCCAGAGAAGTAACACCACACATCCCGCAGTCCAAAGCCCTGCGTACCAAGACAACACCTCCAAGAAGGGGAGTGACAACGACACTGCTGTCCAGCCGGGGCCTAGGGTTTCCTCCCAGACGCAGGGGGTGAGGAGGCCTCGACACCCTTCAAGAAGGAAGGTGATACCTCGGCGTCACTGCGTGTCAACAGACAAGGATTTCTCCCGACCCTCAAAGCCACCCACCCGAGCACTTTGTAAAGCTCCACAAAACCGTCACCCACGAACACGCCGCCACCGGTCTTGAAGTCGCCATCGCCACACCGGGAACCACGGAACGAAGCCGGTAAGCCGAGGGAGCGGAGACTTCAGCTATGACCGGCATGTCAGCAGTACGCGGGAGGGAACTACCTCCACCACCAGCAGGTGGTAGCCGACCAGATGCAGCAGCAAGACAAACCAGGCCCTCAGACCCGGCCAAGCCCGCGGAGGCCCGTGAAGTCCCGGCGCCGCACTGCAGCATGGGTGCCACCGAGCACGCCAACCACCACCCCACACCCAACTCCTCCTCCCAGCAGAAGATCCGCCCGCAAATTCGCCGCCAAGTAGCAAGACCACCACCGAGCTCCGCCGGGCCTATCGGACCGCCGCCAGTCTAGGGATCTCACGTCGCCTCCCGGATCCGCCTCCGCCAGAGGGATGTCGTCGTCTTCCACCTTTCGGGGCCGCCGCCCCGGCGTCCACGAGCTCGAGTCCTTACCACCGCCAGCATCACACTCAAAAGGCTGCCGGAATGAGTATGGTGATCAGGGGCTTCCGCCAGTGGCTGTTAGTCCGCGTCGCCCCCAAGTGTGGGGTACTACCCACCACCACCCGAAGTGACCGCTATCCGGACACAGCGGCAAGGCCGATCAATCGAACTTAGGCCCAGATCAGTCCACAGGCCCCCGCAGGCCTAGATCAGGCCCATGTCTAGCCAAGATCATCCCCGCTGCTGCGCCTTGGGCTTGCCGCCGACCTAGCCCCGGAGAGCGCCTTCCAGCACCACCATCATCGAGCCATCCTTCATCGTGCTCCGCTGCTGCCGAAAGGGACACCGCCGCAGCAGGCCATCCCCGAGCTGGCCCTAGGGCACCACCCGAGGCGGAGCCGCACCGCGTCGTCCAGGAGCTGACGAGGGCGAGACCGCTGCCGCACCCCCACCGCCGGCCGAGCCCCTTTTCCTGATGCTAGCTGGAGGATATGATGTCGCTGACGGCTCCTTGTCCTGATGCTAGCTGGATGAAGTGGCCGGCCGGTTCATCCATGACCACCCTTCTCCTTTGCATCCTCGCAGCTGCTCTTGCGGACCAAAGTGGGGCGCTTTGTAGCAGTTCGTCCGCGGCAAAGGTGCCGGCCTAACCCTACGCCTTCGGCACCCCCTCTCCGTCGACGCCGTCCTCCGACGACGTCTCCCCGACGCCCAGGACCAAGGCACTGCTATACTTGTTGCGATACGGCAGGAGCTGGACGAAAGTAGGAAACCAAGGCTGCAAGCGTGAAGGCGGAGGCGGCGCGCAAGAAGGCTGTCAGACGCGGCGGCCGTGAAAGCAGCGAACACGACGTCCCTGGTGGAAGGCTGATTCCAACGTGATCAGGGTAGATAAGCTGCCGGAGTTCCAGGCGGCGCACCACCGACTTATGGACACCGTTGTCATAGGCAGCCTCGACGCTGTGCAATGCAAGCAGATCCTACCGCTGGAGTTGGACCCGGCGGCGGCGCTACCAACAATTAGCTTGATGAACCAACCTCCAATTAATATCACCATATATATATGGCTTAATTACCGCCTAGTTTACCGCTGCTACATGCTACTTTTTTGCATTCTAGTATGATTTCAGTTGAATTACGATCATATTTTGGTTGGGACCAGAATTTTCTTTAAGTGCTGTTATAATCTGTAGTCTGGAGGGACTCGATCTATATTTGCTATTATGTTGTTCTTATTACTATTACTATGTTTTTATTGCGGGTATAACTATTACTATGTTGTTCTTATTATATCATGACAGGGTTAGAGAAAATGACCGAAAAAACGACACCCGCGGCGACCGGGCCGCGCCACCGTCGCCTTTCCCCTAGCCTTCCCCTTCTCCATTCCCCCCTCGCCGTCGCCAGCGTGCGTAGCTGGGCAAGGCTCGGACGCCCCCCCGCGGCGGCTGTCCCTCGGCATCCCCCTCTAGGTATGTCTCCTGGCCCTTACTGCTAACATGGAAACAGTCAAGGTGGGTCAAACCAATTTAGAACCTTGAGTGAATCACTTATCAAAGATTTAGGACTTAGACGTGCAATTTTAAAGAACTAGGACCAAAGTGAAGGTGAGATGAAAGAATTAGGACCGCCCATTCAGTTTACTCTTATTTGTTTCTTGTATTGAACCTTGTAATGTTATGTGGATGATTGTTTTATTTATAAAGCGGAGCGAAATTCTATTTCGAGGAGTGTGAGCATGAGCACTTGTATGAATTATAATGAGCTTCTTTTTGTCCAGTTATTAGCAGATTGGCGTTTATAATCTCTGATACTTCATAAAAGCTTTTTACCCGAAAAAGTAAGCCAACAACAATGGAAGGTATGAAATTTATTAACAACGGTACAAATATGTTTATCTCCACCACCGTAATTTCAATACAATGATGTATCTTAAGTTATCATTGCAAGTATATTCGTGAAATGAAATAATTGTAATAATATAATTGTACAGTTCACATAGGCTACAAATAAATTATTCAAGTATATAGGAAGTGAAACTACATGACATACCCTCTTCTGAACAGAACTATGTAACATAATACAACTTCATGAAAAATACATGGTAATTCATATGGATAATAGGAAGGACAAGATTGTGGTATTGCACATATATACTTAGCGTGGCATAGTGAGTGATGATGAAAGTTCTTGCTCTAGACTGTAGCAATTGGAGATGCCTTTTGATCTTAAATTACTAGCATTGACAACATTCATCCGTGCATCGGAATTACCAACCTCTGGGCACAAAAAATGCTCAATCTCTTCTTCACTAGTTGGGAGAATTTTGCACTTTCTTAGCCTCTTAGTTCTCAGGAATTGCAACCTCATTTCTACTTCTTTCATAGTAGGTCTGTCTCTTCCTCGGAGTCTCAAGGATGCTTCTATAAGTGAGCAAATATCATCAATCTCTTCTATGTTTGACTCTTTGACAACCTGAGGATCCATTATTTCCATGATAGATCCCTCTTGCAATCCTTCCACGAAATAGTGGGACAGGTTTTGCTTTGCACCTAGATCATTGATAAAGATTGGCTTTTTTCTTGTCAAAAGTTCCACAAGTATTACTCCAAAACTATACACATCACTCTTTTCAGTTAGCTGGCCAAGATGGTAATACTCTGGATCTAGGTAGCAAAATGTTCCTTGGACAATAGTCACCACATGAGTTTCATCGAGTGAAAAAGACCTTGAAGCACAAAAGTCCGAAATCTTTGTAGCAAACCTGCCATCCAATAGTATGTTAGCAGATTTCACATCTCTATGGAAAATTGGGATTGCAGCTGAGTGCAGATAAGCAAGTGCCCCTGCTGCTTCTACTGCAATCCTAATGCGATCATCCCATGACAATAAGCAGTTGATACTAACGTCAATGTGAAGAAGGTCATGCAGTGTACCATTAGATATGAACTCGTACACCAGCAAAGGCACCTCAGATTCAAGGCAACAACCGAATAGCTTTACCACATTGCGATGAATTATTTGAGACAAGATAGCAACCTCATTGATGAACTGGTCTATCTCAGTTTGCTCCACAATTTTGGATTTTTTAATAGCCACCACCCGTTGGTCAGATAGAATCCCTTTATAAACTGTACCATGTCCTCCACGACCAAGAACACGAGTGACATCGAAGTTGTTGGTTGCCTTCTCTAGTTCCTGCAAGGAGAATATCTTTGTTTTGTTTGTGGCGCTTTCATCTGAGATCAGCTGCTCCAAGAGTAGGCCTTGGTTTTTCTTGAAGTGTGCTCGTCGGATTCTCTTCTGGATGCCTTTCTTCCACTTGTTGGCTAATACAATTGCACATACTGCAATAATTATGGAGCCAAGGCCACATCCAGTTCCAGTGGCAATACCTACATCAATCATCACTCTCTAAGTCACACTGCATTTGGTTAATTGTAATTACAATGAGGATACTTTGTTAGCTAGGACTTACCCAAAATAAGAGTGCGTTGCTTTGCTGACATAACGCACCGCCTTTTTATCGGATCAAAATCTTTTCTATGGGGGCAACTTGTGCATCTATAGCTTCCAGGAAAATTTTGACACATCCCATTGCAGTAATGTGGCACTTCGCATTCATCGATATCTGTAGAAAAAAATCCATTGGGTATATATTGCTAGCAAATTTATTACAACTTGTTAGAAAAAGGCTAAATTAAACTTGTATGATCTCCATCCTCTTCACTCAAGTTTACGTGATGTTTTGTTAAACAAGCAAGAGGTGGGGCCCTCACAAATGCGAGGTCATCATCCTTAGTTTATCAAAAGTGTTATCTTTGATCATTGTTTTGTATGTAAATATATGATTATTATGTTGCAACCGGAACAAAAAAAACCATAAATATACAAAAAAAAATCAAATGTAGTTGATTATTTTTACTCCCTCCGAACCATATTAGTTGACATAGATTTATCTAGATATGAATGTATTTAGTGAAGTTCATATCTAAAAAAATTTGAGTCAACTAATATGAATCGAAGGAGTACTAGTATATTAATTTAGTGGTTGAGCTGCGAGGACACCATCTAAACTAGCCCGCAATCTGCATGCCCGGTAGAGGACAGTTGCCATATGCTTTCGAGTGCAATTATATGCAATCTGCAATTATACGCAATTCAGAGCAATCTAGCTAATTTTGTTTGTATGACCCAACCAAGGACCGTGCTGGATATCAAGTACGCAATGCACTTATTATTTTCCTAATCTGATCCATAAGTTTCTCAATACTTTGATTGCCTCGCTCCACCAGGTGCTTCCACCCATGATGTACAATTTCAGACGATTACGTGCAAATTGAAGAATTTTGTTTGGTCAAACGACAGGTTTATTCTCAAAGAAAAACGTCATCGCAAAATCCAATTGACATTAATTAGCTACTAGGAAGAGGGGATTTAATATTACATGTTTTAGTCTGATCTTTACTTCCCGGTATGTCCGGAACAACAACAACAACGCACGAGGGATGGGCGGTTCCTCGCAGCTCTTCTGTGTGGCAAGCTTCTTATATTCGCCCGGTTTTAGGTTAATTAACCGAGCAATTATATATCTTCTTATTAATCAACAGAATGGGAGAAGATTTTTCCTCGTTTTAAAGAAAAAAGTTGAGGTAATGTACATCTAATGGTTATGATATGTTTATGCACAGATACGAAGATCTAACGGATGTGATATGTTCAAGCATGGTTATGTGGATCTAATGGTTTGTAATCTACTAATAAAGGGATGGTCCACAGTTTTTAGGAAATTTCTAGGAATTTCGCAATTTTCCTTCCTTATAGTATAGAAAAATTAATTAGTTAATATAGATAAAGAGATTTTTTGCATGGATTATAGATAAAGAGATTGCAAAATAAAATTTGTAGTGCACAATGAAGGCGGGGTGTGAGGAGGATGAGACCTGTGCAGCCGTTGTCGATGTACGGATTTCCTTGATAGCCTGACGAACACTTGCAACGATATCCCATAAATATATCCCCGTGGGTGACGTTTAGGCAGTCGCTGTCGGAACTGCGGCATGCATACTTAATACTTCTATCCTTCTGCGTTGCTATTTGACAAGTTAAATTGGTAACCGCCCATTTTATAGTAATGTCATATTCCAAAGAGAAATCAAATCGATCTTCGATGGGGGGCCCATCCATATATCCATCATTGTTAGTCTGAACGAATACTGCCTCCTTGGCATGATTTCCGCTCACCATGTTGCTAACAGTCAGTGTCCCATCTTCCACGGACACAGCAGTGACATGATATTGTGCGTATTGTGAGACAGAAAATGTGAGATTACCAGATGTACAATTAAGAAGAAATCTGTCGTCATCTGCAGAACACCCTTGTTGGATCCCAAAGGGGAAGGGGACAGTAATGCTTCCACATGATGATGCATTCTTTGGGCAGCGTTCTTTGGGCTTGGGGTTATAATCTGCTCCACAATAGAGATATAGACACAAAAAGTAAGTAAGAAGAAGCTAGAGGATGAATGAAGGCTAAATATATAGAAGGGTGATTCAGCTCATTTTAGAGAAACGAGTAGGGCCGGAATTAAGCATATATATACCTTGCACGCATCCATCTAAAATGTAAGGGTTGCCGTCTTCAAAATAAGAAGAAGAAGGGCAGGAACACCAGTAACCAGTACCAGCAGATGAGGAGTTGTGGCAACTGCTACCGTTGTTGCAGGCATAGCTTGCGTCGTTGTGCATTTGTGCAGTTTCACAGCTTGGTTGGTCCGTGATGCTAACACTAAGCAGCGCGTCATAAATATTGCTATCATGTGTCAAACTTGAGAAAATAGCGGTTGCATTATTCATGTAATATTCACCATCACCTGTCACGAAAGCCATGATACCAGGATGCAACCAGTCTGATTGTGTTGCAGTAGTATTGGTGCTGACAAGTTTTGCGTGAAAGCCTGTGAGGTTGTTGTCCCTTGGCAACGGGATGATGCAGCAACCAATTCCATTACAAGGCCCTCCAGTTGGTGCCTGCTTCTTGCCGAAGCATCTAGTCATACAAGAACCAAGGATGTGTCCCGTACCATACTCCAACAAGGTCACATCCAAATCACAACCAGCTACGAATAGAGTATTATCGCTAGTGAGAGTAATACCTTTAGCAGGGGCCTGCCATGACATGTTGTACGTATTTGTACCTGGACTCGTTGCACGGCGGAAGATTATAGGGGTAAACAAAAAAGCTTGGCCGGGGCTTACTTCGATGCCAGTGACCTGGATAGCAGTGACCTGGATAGCGCTTCTGCTGCTGCTGCTGCTGCTGCTTCTGGCAAAAAAGAGCTTGGGATGATGATGCTTGGTGGAGTGGTTGCAGGTGAGTTCGAAGCCTTCTTGACGGAAGCAGCCGGAGCCTACGCCGAAGGGATAGGAGATGTCCACGTCCCCGCACCTTGAGATGCAGTGAGCCAAGGAATCCATGGAAGGGATATGCAAGATCCCTCCCGTGGCTCCTGCCGACGATGCTTGCGGCGGCGACAACATGATGAGCACAAAAGCCATGGCGATGATGAGTATCATACTCATTGTTGCGTTGCCCTGCGGTTGGGATTCAGTGTTGGTTTCTTTGTTTGGTGCAATTTGTAGGCTATATATATATAAAGGCGACGACCCCAGCTGCTACTCGTCAACTATAGTGCCAATTTGTAGGATGTGATGGCCAACACGACTCGCTCGCCTATATTTTTATGGCCACTGCTTACGACTTGCTCTCATAGCCTGCTAGCAGATTCCATCTCAAGTGTAATTTTTTCCACACTTGCTCATAGCCACACGTACGTACTCGCTGCTAAATGATTCTTTTTCTATGTGTAATTTTTCCACCCGGCCAAGTACGATACAAGGTTAATGCATGGGCCCACACGTATGTAATCGCTGGTAAAAATCTGTGTCCGTTGGGTCTAGCGGATGCGAGTCTGGAGGGACCAAACCCGTACCCTCAACCCACAGACCCAATACCAACACATGGGCCCCACCCCACCTAACCCACACGCCCGGGCAAAACAGCATGGATAGCACCGGAAGGGACGTGTCCACGCACGGAGTTTCCCCTAAAAAAAAACACACGCACAGACGCCACCTATCAATTCCCTAATTTTCGCAGAAAATATTTTTATAGGACCTGGTTTATAAATGGACCAACTTATATAAATGGCACGTGGCAATTTAGATCTAGAAAACGGTTTTAAATCTTGTTTTTTCTCTGTTTTAGACACGTGTCATTTTCTGAAATTGGTTCACGCCTCTAAATACGTGCACCATGTCCTATAAAAATATTTTCCAATTCCCGCCCTCACGACCGCTCGTGCTAGGCCCTCACCACCCCAGCTCGCATCGCTCCCGTCTCCCCTCTGCAGCGCCGCCTCTAGCCTCCCTCTCTCTCTAGTCTCTCCCGCAAATCCGCAAAGCACGCCCGCCTCCCCAGATCACCACAGTACACACACGCTTCCCAGATCCCGCCGACGAGCCGTCCAGTCCTCGTCCCTTCCTCTCATTTGGCGCCGCCGCCTCTCATCTAGCGTCGTTGCGTTCCCTCCACCGACGGCTAGCGCCCAGCAGCCAAAGGAGATGAAAACGACGCGGGTAACCGTCGGTCCTAGGTACACGGCGGGTGGCGGGCCTGGTGGAGACCTAGACCCAATGACGGGTTCGTGGACGGGTCGCGGGGGCGGGAAGCAGGTGCGGGTATGGGTATGGGGGTGTCAAACCTGGCCTCGAACCAAACGGGTGTCATCCGGAGGTGGGGCACTGATACGTCTAAAACGTATCTACTTTTCCGAACACTTTGCTATTTTTTTTCCTCTAAACTTGTGTGATTTGGATACAACTAAAACGGATTGACGCTGTTTTCAGCAGAATTGCCTTGGTGTCTTATTTTTGTGCAAAAAATGAACTATCAGGAAAAATCCCGGAAAATATGCCAAAAATTATATTTCACCAGAAGATCCACGGAGCCAGAAGGGGAGACAGAGGGGAGGCCCGGGGGGCCCAGACCCACCCCAGGCGTGGGCCCACTGACCCGGCGCCTGGGGGAGGTTTGGCCACCCCAGGCATCTCCTCGTCCTCCCTCCGCGCCTATAAGTTGCCTTCTGACCTAAAAACAGAGGGTGGTTCGATAGTTTTTCAGAAAGAGTTCCGCTCCGCCGCCACCAGAAACCAAGAGTTGCCACGGACGACATGGTATGATTGCCAAATTTCTTCGCCATTGCCAGTGCACTGCTCCCGCCGCTTTATGATGACCAATTTGGGTGTATGATTTCATGGGAAATGATGGCGGGGACGTCATGCACGACATGATCAATGAGGGTGGCCACGGCTATGCCAACGACGGCGAGGCCGAGACGCAGACACAGCAAGAGACCCAGCAAGATGGCTACAACATTGCAGCGAGGCATTCTTTGGGAACGATGCACTTCCATGGACGAGGGTGTCACGTCCGCGTCATTGTCCGCTTCACTTGCGGCCTCACTTGTCGATGACAAGAAGGTGAGCCAACGAACTGCAGGCTACACCCCCGTCGAGGACAACCTCCTATGCAAGGCATGGATAAAGATTTCATAAGATCCACTATGCGGCGCCGAGCAAAAGGGCTTTGCCTATTGGAAGAAGGTGGGCAGGTTCTTCCATGAGCATAGGAAATTTGGGAAGGACACTTTTTTAGCGATCGAAACGATCTCTCCTTCTCCAAGCGTTGGGGCACCATCCATGCTGAGTGTAGCAAGTTCCAAGGCTCCTACGAGATGGTGACGAAAAGGAAAATAAGCGGCATGGAGCCGGTTGACATGGTAAAACCTCTTCCTCTCTTTGTCGATGTCTTGCATTTGCGTTGAGCCATTGTTGGCATCCATAACAAGGCCTTCTCGTTGGGCCATTGTTAGACTTGCTTAAGGACACCAAAAAATAGGAGACTAGCTATGCCCTTTGGAGAGAAACGAACAACAAGAAGAGGAGCAAGGCCAGTGCTCCTAGACACCGACAATAACAAAGGCTTCATCACCTTTGCAAGCGACGGTACAATCGGTCGTGCCCGCCGCACTGGTGGCCACAAGGCCACGAAGGCCAACCTCGCCCGCTAGGCTGGTTCCTTGGCATTGCAGGAGACCTTGAAGAAGATCCTGAAGAAGACGAAGGAAAAGGCCATCGCCGAGAGGGAGGAGAGGCGGCACAGAGAGAAAGAGGCCGCAGTAAAGACCTTTGTCGAGCTACAAACGAGGACCATCGAGGTGGAGGAGGCAACGCCAAGGGCCAGGCTAATGGAGATCGATGCCAGGGCGACATTGATCGACGCCGAAGCCAAGGCAAAGGAGGCCGAGGCTAGGTCTAGGGTGCTCGAGGCCGAAGCGAAGGCCATGGTCGAGGAGAACGCCATCATGCTCACTGACCTAGAAAGCATCTCCGACCCCGGTCGCACGGCTTGGGTTGCGAAGAGGTAGCAGGCCATCAGGGCTCGCGATGCCTGAAGGGAAATGGGGACGGCGGATGCAACTTTTTGGGCAGGGAAGCTTCCATGTTACGAACATTTGTGTATGAAAATGCCCCCTTTTGTAAATTTTAGAACCAGTGGACATTTGTTGGTGATCCCTAAAGGGCGATGACGCATGTCTGCCATGTTATTTGTGTAGGGGTTCGTAGCATGGAAAAACAAAAAATTCTACCGCATGCAAACAAACAAGCTAAGATCTATCTACTAGATTGTAGCAACGAGTCGATAGAGGAACTCACCCTCGAAGATTCCAAAGCGGTTAATGAGAGCAGATTCTCGTGGGTGATGTAGTCGTACTCTTGCCGATCTCAAGATCGCGTAGACGATCCTTCCGACGTGTGTTCGTGGCGCTCCTTGATCGGTCACACGTTCGGTACTCATTGAAGACCTTCCTCTCCCTTGTTCCAGCAGGCAGCAGAGGTTTTAGCACTCTCCTCGCGATTCCGGCAGCACGGCGGCGTGGTACCGGAAGTAGAGGGGAGATCTTGCAGGGCTTCGCCTTAAGACGGAGCGAGTATGGTGGACTATGAGAGAGGCCTTGGTGATCTAGGGTTTAGAGGGCACCAAAGGGAGAGTGTAGCCGAAGGCTAGGGTTTGGGGATCACCCCAACTCGCCGAGTTGGTGGTGCCCTAAGCGGCGGCGGCACAAGGAGGTGGTGGCGCCGACGACTTGGAGGAGAGGGCTAGGGTTTTGGTGTGTGGAAAAGGGGCAGCCCTGCCCCTCCTTATATAGGTGGGAGGGCGCCGGTTGGGAGAAGGGAGTCCTCACCCAACTCGGCCTCCTTGGCCGGCGGGTATAGGGAGGAGGACTTCCTCCCCAAGTAGGTTTCCTACTCTCCCTCCACCAAGCAAACTTGTCGTTTGACTTTTCAAATTGGCGTTTGACTTTCAAACTAGGATTTGATTTCTCCCTTATTTTGCCCATCCAAGTGACCTAGTACATGATGCAACCATTCCATATTGTCATGACACATTCATGTACCCTTCCCCTCCGGAGTGCCGGACCTTCCGGACCCTTCTAGAACATTCCCGATGAAAACACCGGAATCATTCCCCAAATCCGAAACAAGACTTTCCTTATATGAATCTCATTCTCCGGACCATTCCGGATCTTCTCGTGATATCCCGGATCCCATCCGAGACTCCGAACAACATTCGGCCTCTTTCTCATCATTCCATAACTACTCAACAACATCGAATCCTTAAGTGTGTCTCCCTACGGTTCGTGAATTATGCGGACATGATCGAGACACTTCTCCGGTCAATAACCAATAGAGGAATCTGGAAATTCATATGGCTCCCACATATTTCTACGATTACTTTGCGATCGAATGAACCACTTACATACGATACCAATTTCCCTTTGTCTCACGATAGTTTACTTATCCGAGGTTTTGATCGTCGGTATCTCTGCATACCTAGTTCAACCTCGTTACTGATAAGTACTCTTTTCTCGTTCCCGTGATATGTTATCCCTTGTGAGCCAGTCACATGCTTGCAAGCTAATTGGATGACATTCCACCGAGAGGGCCTAGAGTATATATATCCATCATATGAATGGACAAATCCCACTCTTGATCCATGTGTCTCAACCCATACTTTTCGAACACTCAATGCCATCTTTATAGCCACCCAGTTACGGTGTGGTGTTTGATGTCATCAAAGCATCCTTCCGGTGATGGTGATAAGCATGATCTCATGGTCGAAGGAATTAGGTTACTATGCATCAGAAAGCTTATAGCAATTGAACTATTAAAATCACTTGATCTTTATGCTACGCTTATCTATAGGAGTATGTCCATCATACCATTCTCCTAATGATATGATCTTGTTGTCAACAACATCTCAATGTTCATGATCAGGAAACCATGATCATCTATTAACCAACAAGCTAGTATTATAAAGAAGCTTTACTAGGGACTCTAATTTAGTTTACAAATCACACAAGTATTAATGTTTCCGGTTAATACTGTTATAGCATGAATGTAAACATTTATCATAAACACAAAGATATAATAATAACTACATTTATTATTGCCTCTAGGGCATATCTTCAACAGTCTCCCACTTGCACTGGAGTCAACTAATCTAGATTACATGGTAATATACCGAACATCCATGGCAGTTTGGTGTTGGTCATGTTTTTCCCTCGGGAGAGGTTTAGTCAACGGATCCGCCACATTCAGATATATGTGTACTTTGCAAATCTTTATGTCACCATCTTGGACATGTTCTCGAATAGCGTGAAAACGTAGCTTGATGTGCTTCAGCTTCTTGTGTGACCTTGGTTCTTGCGCATTGGCTATGGCGCCCATATTATCACAGTAGATAGACATTGGGTCCATCGGACTTGGAACCACACCGAGCTCTGTAATGAAATCCTTCATCCATATCACTTCTTGTGAAGCCTCCGAAGCAGCTATGTATTCCGATTCAGTTGAAGATCTTGCCACAACGCTTTGATTTGCACTCCTCCAGCTAACTGCTGCACCATTCAAAGTAAATACGTATCCAGATTGAGATTTAGAATCATCCGGATCGGTGTTCCAACTAGCATCGGTGTAACCATTAACAACGAGCTGTTCATCACCTCCATAAGAAAGAACCATATCCTTAGTTCTTCTCAAGTACTTAAGGATGTTTTTGACCGCTGTCCAATGATCCACTCATGGATCACTTTGATATGTGCTAGTCAAACTAACAGAATATGCAATGTCGGGTCTAGTACATAGCATGGCATACATTAGAGATCCTATGGCTAAGGCATAGGGAGTCTTACTCATCCTTTCTCTATCTTCTATCGTTGTAGGACTTTGAGTTTTACTCAAGGTCGTATTGGGCAACATGGGCAAGAACCCTTTCTTGCTATCTTCCATTCCAAACCTCTTTAGAACTTTGTCCAAATATGTACTTTGTGACAATGATATTAGGCGTCTTGATCTATCTCTATAAATCTTTATGCCTAGTATGTAAGCTGCTTCGCCAAGATCTTTCATTGAAAAACTATTACTCAAAGATTCCTTGACACTATTAAGAAGGTCTACATCATTCCCAATCAACAATATGTCATCTACATATAGTATTAAGAATGCTACATAGCTCCCACTCACTTTATTGTAAATACAAGCTTCTCCATAAGTTTGTATGAAACCAAAGCTTTTGATTACCTTATAAAAACGTTGATTCCAACTTCGGGATGCTTGCTTCAATCCATATATGGACCGTTGAAGTTTGCATACCTTGTTAGCATCTTTAGGATCGACAAAACCTTTGGGTTGCATCATATACAACTCTTCATCAATGTCTCCATTGAGGAACGCTGTTTTGACATCCATCTGCCATATCTCATAATCATAATATGCAGTGATTGCTAACATAATCCTCACAGACTTTAGCTTCGCTACTGGTGAGAAAGTCTCATCATAGTCAACTCCTTGAATTTGTCAAAACCCTTTTGCGACAAGTCGAGCTTTATAGACAGTAACATTACCATCAGCATATGTTTTCTTCTTGAAAATCCATTTGTTCTCGACAGCCTTCCGGCCATCTGGTAAGTCTACCAAAGTCCATACTTGGTTTTCCTACATGGATCCAATCTCGGATTTCATGGCTTCTTGCCATTTATTGGAATCTGGGCTCATCATCGCTTCCTCATATGTCGCAGGGTCATCGGTGTTGTCCACCAACATGACACTCATAACGGGATCATACCAATCAGGAGTGATACGAGTTCTCATTGACCTGCGAGGCTCTGTAGCAACTTCAACCGAAGTTTCATCATCATCATTATCTTCCTCTCTTATTGGTGTAGGCGCCACGGGAACTTCTTCCGGTGCTGCGCTACTCGCAAGTTCGAGAGAAGGTTCGACAACCTCGTCGAGTTCTACTTTCCTTCTAGTCACTTCTTTCGAGAGAACTTCTTTCTCTAGAAAGGATCCATTCTTAGCAACGAAGATTTTGCCCTCGGATCTATGATAGACGGTATATACCCAATAGTTTCCTTCGGGTATCCTATGAAGACGCATTTTTCCGCTTTGGGTTCAAGCTTGTCCGGCTGTAATTTCTTTACATAGGCTTCGCAACCCCAAACTTTAAGGAACGACAATCTAGGTTTCTTCCCAAACCATAATTCATACGGTGTCGTTTCAACGGATTTAGATGGTGCCCTATTTAAAGTGAATGCGGCTGTTTCTAATGCATAGCCCCAAAATGATAGCGGTAAATCTGTAAGTGACATCATAGAACGAAACATATCTAAGAGAGTTCGATTACGACGTTCGGACACACCATTACGTTGTGGTGTTCCCGTCGGTGTCAATTGTGAAAGTATTCCGCATTTCTTCAAATGCTCGCCAAACTCGTAACATAGATATTCACCTCCACGATCAAAACGTAGAAATTTAATCTTCTTGTTACGTTGATTCTCTACCTCACTTTCAAATTCCTTAAACTTCTCGAAAGTTTCGGACTTATGTTTCATGAAATATATATACCCATATCTACCCAAGTCATCAGTGAAGGTAAGAACATAACGATAACCACCGCGCGATGCTACACTCATTGGACCAAACACATTGGTATGCATGATTTCCAACAAGTTCGTAGCTCGCTCCATCATACCAGAAAATGGAGTCTTAGTCATTTTACCCATCAGACATGCTTCGCATCTTTCAAGTGATTCGAAATCAAGTGATTCAAGAAGTCCATCGGAATGGAGTTTCTTCATACGCTTCGCTCCAATGTGACCAAGACGACAGTGCCACATATAGGTCGAGTTATCGCTCAATTTAAAACGTTTAGCTTCAATGTTATTAATATGTGTATTTCCACTATCGAGATTCAATAAGAATAGACCATCTATCAAAGGTGCGTGTGCATAAAACATATTACTCATATAAATCGAACAACCATTATTCTCAGACTTAAACAAGTAACCATCTGTGTAACACCCTCAGAATCGGCCCTATGCAAGTTTTAGCGAAACCCACCAAACCCGCATAGAGACGATTCAAAGGTGCCCACCAGGCACTTTCAATGGGTGGAAAGCAGTAATAACATTACACAACAGTCCTCGATGGGACCCACGTAAGATATATATACAGCACGACTCCAAGAGTCAAGAATACAGATATAATATACAAAGATCCAAATCACCTTGAAATGATAGAGCGTCCGACTACGGACAAGATGCAAATGGGGCTAAGAGCCCTGAAGATTAACCAATGGCTTCCATAACCCTGGCCAAGGCGGAAGGTAACCACCTAACGTCGATCTCAAAACCTTCTTAAACAAAAGGGGTGCCGACAAAGGGCAAAGGAAAAAGTGTCGATCGAGGCCGATTGCAGCGAAGCTAAATTGGCGGTCCTCGCCTACATAGGTATGGTGGTGAGCGGCGGCAAGATGCACTAAACAACCTATATAGACTCGGTATAACTGGCGGCTATCGAGAGGGTAAGAAAAGACCTATCCGAACGGTGATACTAACACCAAACAATCCCATCTGGTATTTCCCTCGAGACCAAACGAGGAAGTCAACCGAGGAACTCACGAGGTTGGCGCTTTTACTTATTCGATTATAGTTGCGGCACTTTACTAGTCAGTTTAGATAATCATCACGATAAAGTAAGCGGTGGGCACTTTTAGTTAACCATTCCGTTATAGTGGCAACACTTACTAGTCAGATACAATTAGCATGAGATAACCCCAAAACCCAGCAGTTGTTGGTACTTTTATTTAGCCATTTCGTTGTAGTGAAGCTGATTATTAGTCATATCGGGTACAAGTCAATTTATAACAGTAAACTTTAGTTATAGTTGTCTATGATCAAACCTTTGCTCCAAGTCGTCCATAACGCGGACACGGCTTCTAAAAGATTTAACCTGCAGGGTGCACCAGTATCCACAGCACTTGACCCTTTTGCGGATCGGTTAACATACACCCATCGGTATGTCGGGCCTAAGTCACAACGTTCCTGGACCCAAAGCAAGTACATGGGGCCACCCACCAAGTCGAACCCGCGAAGTCGGCCGGTCTCGACGGACTTAGTGTTTGGGTGAGCACTGTGAACGACAGAAATCCCAAAAGCTGAATTTATCGACACCGCGTAAACGTGTCCCGATCCTAAACAGTACAGTGTGCTCCTCGCACAATTTAAATAAAGCAGTAAAACATGGCATAAGTACAGGGTAGTAAATAAAACCTCAAACTAGTTTGTGGCCCCCAGTACAATACTTTGCAATCAGGTAATAATCAATGGGGGGCCCATATCTCCCCACCTGTGGTTAGCGCGCTCGATCTCGGAACAGGTGTCAAGAACTCGGGGTCCTACGGGACACAAGTGGGCGGTCGGAAAACCAACATTATCTATCACCCACCGATGCCTCTGCTTACTTACCTCCACTTTAGTTGTTAAACAGTAATTAAAGTGACGAAAAGTAAAACCATGATCATCTCCAACATCGAACATGCGGCAATACTCCAACCACTGTGGTACTCGACGACACACAAAAACACTTGAGCAAGCGACTACGACGCGCGGGTCCAACTATCTACCAAATAACAGGTAATAGGATGTGTCCAAGGCTATATATGGCTGCGAGGATATCACATGCGAAAACTAGAGCATCGCAACACAGATAGCAAAGATCAACAGGAGGGAATAAATACTAGAAAAGTAAGATAGGAAGAAAGGGGGAGATGATCGCCTGAAAACATTGTCGAAGGTTCATCCAAAGATCGGGTCGACACTCACATCAACTCAACGGCCTTATCCGCGAAGGAGCAAAACACTAGAAGAAACACCGGATGTACTATTTAACACAACAGCAGAAGATCGGGCATGATGCATGCATGATGTATGGCATGGCAAAGATGCGATGCAATTAGGTCATATTAAGCGAAACCGGGGTCCCGACAATTAATTAGGTGGTTCAAGTTGTTTAGGTACCCCGCAATTTAAATGTTGTCTTAACATGGCAGAAGATAGCACCGGGTTCGCTACACAAATTTAGATGAGGCCAATATAAGGCTAGATTTGCCCGCATATGGGCCCCATATTTAATTATTAGGTGAATCGGCATAAGGCCCCCAAACCACATGATAATATGCATGCAAGTATGACAATTAAATATGCGACAATTTATATAGTTGGCAATTATAAAATAGGTTTCGGGAAAAGGTTCACACATTAGGGGTCTCGACGGTCTTGGGGTTCCGGGGTTCGGGGTCGGTCTCAGGGTTCAGGGTTCGACGGAAACGTTCTCGGACTCCGGAATCGCTCTCAGATAACGAGGTGGATCTTGGCGTTCGGGTAGACGAACTTGGCGTGGCGTCGGGGCGCATCGGATTCTTCCGGGTCGGTGTCGTTCTTGTCGTCGCGAAGATCTTGTCGGTACCATGTACCGGGGTCTTCGGATCCGGGGTGAAGTACTCGGCGTCCTCGAGGGAGTACTTGTCGTATCCGTGAAGGAGATCATGTCGGTCCACGGGGTCGGGCTTGAAGCCGGAAGGAGTACTGGCGCCGAGGAAGTCTTGATGGTCCTCGGGTCCGAGAAGATCTTGTCGCACGGTGTCCGGTTAGGCGAACTCGTCGGTCCGCGGTTTCGATTGTCGATGTCGGACTCGGTCCTTGGTACTGGGAGATCTTGATGTTCCGAGGGGTCTTGCCGATCTTGATTCTGGGTCGACAGGGCTCGGTCTCGCCGGGTCGGACTTCAGGAATTTGGTCGATGGTTCCATGTAGTCATGTAGTCGGTCATGGTGACTTGGCGAGCCGATCTCATTTGGAGACGAACATCTTCACCATCTCCACACCACCATTGTCCTTGCCACCGCATACACGCAGTACTTTCCAGACAAGATGCCATACATACTTCTTCAACAGAGCACACCACCACATCCTCGCAAAGAACACGAGCGGCACCAAGCGGTGAAGCGAAGCGCGAGGGCACTGCCACAAGCGAAGGATGGCGCGAGGCCGACAGGGTCGAGGCCACGATGGAGGGGTGGAGATGAGGCCGGCCAAAGGGCCAGGCGGCGAGGCGGGTGGGGCTACTACCTGCAGGGCAGGCGGAGGAGGGCAAGGCAGGGAGCGTGCGTCGAGGGGCCTCGGGCGGAGGAAGGTGGGAGGAAAGGCCGACCGGCCGGGAGCTTAGGGCGTCAGCCGGAGGGAGGCAGACGCAGAGGGAGAGGAGGTCGTGGCCAGGAAGAAGACACGGGGAAGGGAAGAGGGTCACGGGTGGGATCGGTGGGGCGGAGGGAGTGGGGCCAGCGGGGTGGTTATGTGGCCGGGGGTGTGAGGAGTTGGAGTGTGTGCTCTTCGTGTGTGCTGTGTGTGTGTGAACCAGGTGAGGGAGTGGGGGTGGACCTGGGTGAGTGGCAGGTGAGGTGGCGGTGTGGGATAGGTTAGAGGGAGGGAAGAGGTGACGTGTCAGGTGGGGATTGGGTGGGGTGAGGTGGAGGGGGCTGGGTAGAATAGGTTGGGTGCAAAAGGGATTTAGGGTGGACCGTTATTCTGGGGTGGTCGTTCGGGTCGAATCGGCCCGTTCGACTGCCCCACTAAAAATAATTCCAAATTTTATTTATTTCAAATGCACCGTTTGCAAACCGATAGCAGACAAACAAAATATTCCGGAGGCCCGGGGTTTGCATTTTGAACAAAGGCGGGGCGTTTAGAAAACAAAACTAGGTTTTTCTGTAAATAGTTTTATGCAAGCAACTGCAAGATGATGACGATGCTCAAATGCAATGTGGCATGATGACATGAGCATGCGGTCATGATGATGCAATGCACAAAAACAACGCGATTTTCTAGTAGTGGTTTTGCGGGATGCCACAATTCGACACCACTAACAATGGATCTCGCCCTCGAGATCCGCCTCATGGTACCGGAAGGAAAGGTCGGCGATCTGCGTCTTCTCGCTTCGGGTAGATCCTCGCGACACCACTAACAAGAGGTCGTTGTCCGTGATCGTCGAGAGAACACTCCGGAACAAAAGGTCGAAGGTAGAGGTATCAACAAATAAAGCCACCTCTAGCTTCCATGGACGGAGTAAAATTGCATCGATCCACCATTCAATGTACATAAGCGAATGATAAGAGTAGTGGTATGGTCGCGACTCCATCCCGCACTCAAAGCATTACTATGTACACGAATAGACAGATTATGCAACCAACTCTCAGGATTCAGACTGAAGATCTCAACAAGCGAGGTTCGGAAACAAAGGAGGGATGCAGACTCTGCATCGGATCTGGCGTAGAGGATGTCGTCACGTCGGAAAACACCGGAAGGCACAAACAAGGAACAAAGAATGGTACCACAGGTAAAGGATCACTCAGGCAGCATGAACACCGGATGGTAGAACACCGTTATCAAAGGAGGAAGCGAAACCTTGAAGGTACGACGGAACCCAACCACGAGAAATCCTGGACTTGAAGAAAGGTAAGAGAGTGGATTCAAAACACGCAGAGGTAAGAGGATAATAGCAGAGGGGTAAGGAAAAAAAGCAGACCTAACCAGATCTATCCAACCGATTTTTCAAAATAGTTTTTGACACTCTACTTCGGCCGTTAGCTAGGTTATCCTACAGGCTGGACTTGTGGGGTATCACAACTGCTGGGCTCTGATACCACTCTGTAACACCCTCAGAATCGGCCCTATGCAAGTTTTAGCGAAACCCGCCAAACCCGCATAGAGACGATTCAAAGGTGCCCACCAGGCACTTTCGCGGGTGGAAAAACAAGTAATAACATTACACAACAGTCCTCGATGGGACCCACGTAAGATAGATATACAAAGACGACTCCAAGAGTCAAGAATACATATATAATATACAAAGATCCAAATCACCTTGAATGATAGGCGTCCGACTACGGACAAGATGCAAATGGGCTAAGAGCCACGAAGATTAACCAATGGCGTCCATAACCCTGCCAAAGCGCCGAAGGGTAACCCTCCTAACGCCGATCTCAAAACCTGCTTAAACAAAGGGGTGCCGACAAAGGGCAAGGAAAAAGAGGAGTCTCGATCTTGAGGCCAAGCACATGAGGCTAGAATTCGGTCCTCGCCTACATAGGTATGGTGGATGGCGGCAAAGATGCACTAAACAACCTATAGAGACTCGATAATGGCGGCTATCGAGAGGGTAAGAAAAAGACCTATCCGGAACGGTGATACTAACACCAAACAATCCCATCTGGTATTTCCCTCGAGACCAAACGAGGAAGTCAACCAGGAACTCACACGGTTGGCGGTTTACTTATTCGGTTATAGTTATGCACTTTACTAGTCGAGTTTAGATAATCATCGATAAAGTAAGCAAGGCACTTTTAGTTAACCATTCATTATAGTGGCAACACTTACTAGTCGATACAATTAGCATGAGATAACCCCAAAACCCAGCATTGTTGGTACTTTTATTTAGCCATTCCGTTGTAGTGAAGCGATTATTAGTCATATCGGGTACAAGTCAATTTATAACGAGAACTTTAGTTATAGTTGTCGATGATCAAACCTTTGTGCCAAGTCGTCCATAACCGGACACGGCTTCTCGAAAAGATTTAACCCGCCGGGTGCACCAAAGTATCCACAGCACTTGACCCTTTTGCGATCGTTAACATACACCCATCGGTATGTCGTGGCCTAAGTCACGACGGTCCTGGACTAAAGCAAGTACATGGGGCCACCCACCAAGTCGAGCCTGCAACAAAGTCGGCCGGTCTCGAGATGGACTTAGGGTTTGGGTAGATGAGCAGAACGACAAAATCCCAAAGCTGGACTGTCGACACAGCAAACGTGTCCCGATCCTAATGATGCAGTGTGCTCCGCACAATTTAAATAAAGCAAGAAACATGGCATAAGTACAGGGTAGTAAATAAAACCTCAAACTAGTTTGTGGCCCCCAGTACAATACTTTGAAATTAGGTAATAATCAATGGGGGGCCCATATCTCCCCACCTGTGGTTAGCGCGCTCGATCTCGGAACAGGTGTCAAGAACTCGGGGTCCTACGGGACACAAGTGGGCGGTCGGAAAACCAACATTATCTATCACCCACCGATGCCTCTGCTTACTTACCTCAATTTTAGTTGTTAAACAGTAATTAAAGTGACGAAAAGTAAAACCATGATCATCTCCAACATCGAACATGCGGCAATACTCCAACCACTGTGGTACTCGACGACACACAAAAACACTTGAGCAAGCGACTACGACGCGCGGGTCCAACTATCTACCAAATAACAGGTAATAGGATGTGTCCAAGGCTATATATGGCTGCAGGGGATATCACGGGTACGAAAACTAGAGCATCGCAACACAGATAGCAAAGATCAACAGGAGGGAATAAATACTAGAAAAGTAAGATAGGAAGAAAGGGGGAGATGCTCGCCTGAAAACATTGTCGAAGGTTCATCCAAAGATCGGGTCGACACTCGCATCAACTCAACGGCCTTATCCGCGAAGAAGCAGAACACTAGAAGAAACACCGGATGTACTATTTAACACAACAGCAGAAGATCGAGCATGATGCATGCATGATGTATGGCATGGCAAAGATGCGATGCAATTAGGTCATATTAAGCGGAACCGGGGTCCCGACAATTAATTAGGTGGTTCAAGTTGTTTAGGTACCCCGCAATTTAAATGTTGTCTTAACATGGCAGAAGATAGCACCGGGTTCGCTACACAAATTTAGATGAGGCCAATATAAGGCTAGATTTGCCCGCATATGGGCCCCATATTTAATTATTAGGTGAATCGGCATAAGGCCCCCAAACCACATGATAATATGCATGCAAGTATGACAATTAAATATGCGACAATTTATATAGTTGGCAATTATAAAATAGGGTCCGGGAAAAGGTTCACACATTAGGGGTCTCGACGGTCTTGGGGTTCCGGGGTTCGGGGTCGGTCTCAGGGTTCAGGGTTCGACGGAAACGTTCTCGGACTCCGGAATCGCTCTCAGATAACGGGGTGGATCTTGGCGTTCGGGTAGACGAACTTGGCGTGGCGTCGGGGCGCATCGGATTCTTCCGGGTCGGTGTCGTTCTTGTCGTCGCGAAGATCTTGTCGGTACCATGTACCGGGGTCTTCGGATCCGGGGTGAAGTACTCGGCGTCCTCGAGGGAGTACTTGTCGTATCCGTGAAGGAGATCATGTCGGTCCACGGGGTCGGGCTTCGAAGCCCGGAAGGAGTACTTGGCGCTGCCGAGCGGAAGTCTTGATGGTCCTCGGGTCCGAGAAGATCTTGTCGCACGGTGTCCGGTTAGGCGAACTCGTCGGTCCGCGTTTTCGATTGTCGGTGTCGGACTCGGTCCTTGGTACTGGGAGATCTTGATGTTCCGAGGGGTCTTGCCGATCTTGATTCTAGGTCGACAGGGCTCGGTCTCGCCGGGTCGGACTTCGGGAATTTGGTCGATGGTTCCATGTAGTCATGTAGTCGGTCATGGCGACTTGGCGAGCCGATCTCATTTGGAGACGAACATCTTCACCATCTCCACACCACCATTGTCCTTGCCACCGCATACACGCAGTACTTTCCAGACAAGATGCCATACATACTTCTTCAACAGAGCACACCACCACATCCTCGCAGCAACATAGCAGCAGACCAAACGGCGAAGCAGAAAGCGCCAGGGCACCTGCCACGGCAAGCAGAAGGATGGCGCCGGAGGCCGACAGGGGTCAGGGGGCCGGCACGATGGAGGGGTGGAGATGAGGCCGGCCAGGCGGGCCTGGGGGCGAGCGGCGGAGGCGGGTGGGGCTACTACGGCCCTGCAGGGGGTGGGGGAAGGCCTGGAGGAGGGGGCCAGGCGTGGCGGGTGTGGCGGTCAGGTGGGGAACGCCGGCCGAGGGCCTCGAGCCGGAGGAAGGTGGGAGGAAGGCGCGGCCGACCGGCGGCAGGGAGCTTGGGGCCGGGGGCGTCGGCGAGCCGGAGGGGAGGCAGGACGCAGAGGGAGAGGA
Organism: Avena longiglumis; assembly: GCA_030063025.1. Taxonomy (NCBI): domain Eukaryota; kingdom Viridiplantae; phylum Streptophyta; class Magnoliopsida; order Poales; family Poaceae; genus Avena; species Avena longiglumis. Next base: position 524,288,678 of record CP125977.1, read on the forward strand.
GGTCGTGGCCAGGAAGAAGACACGGGGAAGGGAAGAGGGTCACGGGTGGGATCGGTGGGGCCGGGGGGTCAGGCGGAGGGAGTGGGGCCAGCGGGGTGGTTGTGTGGCCAGGGGTGTGAGGAGTTGGAGTGTGTGCTCTGCGTGTGTGCTGTGTGTGTGTGAACCAGGTGAGGGAGTGGGGGTGGACCTGGATGAGTGGCAGGTGAGGTGGCGGTGTGGGATAGGTTAGAGGGAGGGAAGAGGTGACGTGTCAGGTGGGGATTGGGTGGGGTGAGGTGGAGGGGGCTGGGTAGAATAGGTTGGGTGCAAAAGGGATTTAGGGTGGACCGTTATTCTGGGGTGGTCGTTCGGGTCGAATCGGCCCGTTCGACTGCCCCACTAAAAATAATTCCAAATTTTATTTATTTCAAATGCACCGTTTGCAAACCGATAGCAGACAAACAAAATATTCCGGAGGCCCGGGGTTTGCATTTTGAACAAAGGCGGGGCGTTTAGAAAACAAAACTAGGTTTTTCTGTAAATAGTTTTATGCAAGCAACTGCAAGATGATGACGATGCTCAAATGCAATGTGGCATGATGACATGAGCATGCGGTCATGATGATGCAATGCACAAAAACAACACGATTTTCTAGTAGTGGTTTTGCGGGATTCCACAATCTCCCAATAAACATGATCCCGATATAATGTTCATGCTCAACACAGGCACCAAATAACAATTGTTTAAGTATAGAACTAATCCCGATGGTAGATGAAGAGGTAGCGTGCCAATCGTGATCACATCAATCTTTGATCCATTTCCAACGCGCATCGTCACCTCGTTCTTCGCTAGCTTCCGTTTATTCTGCAGCACCTGTTTCGAGTTACAAATATGAGCAACCGAACCAGTATCAAATACCCAGGCACTACTACGAGTACTAGTGAGATACACATCAATAACATGTATATCGGATATACCTTTCTTCTTGATGTTCCCGTTCTTCAAATACGCCAAGTACTTTGGGAAATTCCGCTTCCAGTGACCTTCTCCCTTGCAGTAAAAGCACTCGGTATCAGACTTAGGTCCAACCTTGGTCTTCTTCGCCGGTGCGGCAACTTTCTGACCGCCCTTCTTGAAGTTTCCCTTTTGCTTAGACTTGCCTTTCTTGAATTTGGTGGTCTTATTGACCATCAACACTTGGTGCTCTTTCTTGATCTCCACTTCTGCAGATTTCAACATGGAGAAGAGTTCTGGCAACGTCTTGTTCATGCTTTGCATATTGTAGTTCATCACAAAGTTATTGTAACTTGGCGGCAGTGATTGGAGGACACGGTAAATCCCCAAAGCATTAGGAATCACTATACCCAAACTTTGGAGTTTGTTTGCGTGCCCAGACATCTTAAGCACATGCTCACTGACGGAGCTGCCCTCTTCCATCTTGCAGTTAAAGAACTTTTTAGAAGCCTCATAACTCTCAATTGTCGCGTGAGTCTCAAATATCAATTTGAGTTCACGGACAATATCATGTGGTTCATGGTTCTCAAACCTTTTCTGAAGCTCCAATTCCAAACCATACAAGATAGCACCGAATCGTGGAGTACCGATTCTTCCGAGCGAGGTAAACATTCTTTACTTCATCGGTAGCATTAGCTGGGTGTGGGTCACCCAATGCATCCAAAGACATAGGTCAAATTACCAGCATTGAGGACAATCCTCAAATTGTGGAACCAATCCGCGAAGTTGCTTCCATTGTTTTTCAAATTTTCTTTTTCTAGGAACGCATTAAAATTGATGGTAGGGGCCGCCATTGATCTACAACATATTTGCAATAGTTTAGACTAAGTTTATGACAAATTGAGTTCTAATTAATAGTTAAATTAATCTAGGTGAACTCCCACTCAAAACAATATCCCTCACATTGTTTTAGTGATCACATGAACCAAATTCACCACATCAAAACCGATCATCACGAGAGTTGATGTAGCTTCAATGGCGAAAAATCAACATGTTCATCATATCTACTATATGACTCACGCTTTACCTTTCGGTGATCCGTGTTCCGAGACCATGTCTGTACATGATAGGCTCGTCAAGATCAAACCTTAGCTTCCGCATGAGAAAATCTGGCTTTCTCACGTTGTATACACTCGCAGAATCTAACACACCCGATCATCACGTGGTGCTTCGAAACAACGAGCTTTAGCAACGGTGCTTACTAAGGATGAACACTTTAAAACTTGAAATTTGTGTGCTTGAGGGATCATCTTATAATGCTACCGTCGTTAACTAAGCAATACAAGATGCATAAAGGATTAACATCACATGCCATTCATAATATGTGATATGATATGGCCTTTCTTCTTGTGCTTCCGATCTCCATCTTCAAGCACGAACATGATCTCCATCATCACCGGCATAGCGTCAAGGTCAATGGCGTCGTTTCATGATTTTCGTCCACCAGCTTCAACTATTACAACTACTTTGAATAGACACGCGGGTCTTAACAGAATTTAAAGACAACCATATGGCTCCTTCCGGTTGCCAACTTACAATAAGGAACATTGCATACATCAAATATAATCACAATCATGGCCATATCACATCACATCACACCCCTGCAAAACAAAGTTAGATGCCTCTAATTTTCTTTGCATATTTTACATGGTTTGGGGCTTTCAATAAATGTCGATCTAACTTACGAACAAGAACCACAACGTTGATGTTTGAACTATCAAGTGCCCGTTGTAAATTGGATCTATACTATGATGGGAGAGATAGGCACCCGCGAAGCCACTTATGCAATACAAGTTGCATGTTGAGCGTGGAGCAAGTCTCATGAACGATGTCATGTAAGGTTTGCCCAGGCCGCTTCATCCCATTATACCGCAAGATGCAAAGTACACAAAAAGCAATTGATAATAAAAACACCACCGCCCATAATGACCATTGTGTTCTACTTGTACAACAGATCTACATATAGACACGGCTCTGATACCATTGTAGGGGTTCGTAGCATGGAAAAACAAAAAAATTCTACCGCATGCAAACAAACTAGCCAATATCTATCTACTAGATTGTAGCAACGAGTCGATAGAGGAACTCACCCTCGAAGATTCCAAAGCGGTTAACGAGAGCGGATTCTCGTGGGTGATGTAGTCGTACTCTTGCCGATCTCAAGATCGCGTAGACGATCCTTCCGGCGCTGCGTTCCGGCAGCGCTTCCGCAGTCGTTCACACGTTCGGTACTTGATGAAGACCTTCCTCTCCCTTGTTCCAGCAGGCAGCGGAGGTTGTAGCACTCTCCTCGCGATTCCGGCAGCATGACGGTGTGGTACCAGAAGTAGAGGGGAGATCTCGCAGGGCTTCTCCTTAAGCCAGAGCGAGTATGGTGGACTATGAGAGAGGCCTTGGTGATCTAGGGTTTAGAGGGAACCAAGGGGAGAGTGTAGCCGACGGCTAGGGTTTGGGGATCACCCCAACTCGCCGAGTTGGTGGTGCCCTAAGCGGCGGCGGCACAAGGAGGTGGTGGCGCCGGCGACTTGGAGGAGAGGGCTAGGGTTTTGGTGTGTGGAAAAGGGGCAGCCCTGCCCCTCCTTATATAGGTGGGATGGCGCCGGTTGGGAGGAGGGAGTCCTCCCCCAACTCGACCTCCTTGGCCGGCGGGTATAGGGAGGAGGACTTCCTCCCCAAGTAGGTTTCCTACTCTCACTCCACCAAGCAAACTTGTCGTTTGACTTTTCAAATTGGCGTTTGACTTTCAAACTAGGATTTGATTTCTCCCTTTATTTTGCCTAGCCAAGTGACCTAGTACATGATGGAAACATTCCATATTGTCATGACACATTCATGTACCCTTCCCCTCCGGAGTGCCGGACCTTCCGGACCCTTCTAGAACATTCCCGATAAAAACACCGGAATCATTCCCCAACTCCGAAACAGGACTTTCCTTATATGAATCTTATTCTCCGGACCATTCCGGATCTCCTCGTGATATCCCGGATCCCATCCGAGACTCCAAACAACATTCGGTCTCTTTCTCATCATTCCATAACTACTCAACAACATCGAATCCTTAAGTGTGTCTCCCTACGGTTCGTGAATTATGCGGACATGATCGAGACACTTCTCCGGTCAATAACCAATAGAGGAATCTGGAAATTCATATGGCTCCCACATATTTCTACGATTACTTTGCGATCGAATGAACCACTTACATACGATACCAATTTCCATTTGTCTCACGATAGTTTACTTATCCGAGGTTTTGATCGTCGGTATCTCTGCATACCTAGTTCAACCTCGTTACTGATAAGTACTCTTTTCTCGTTCCTGTGATATGTGATCCCTTGTGAGCCAGTCACATGCTTGAAAGCTAATTGGATGACATATATCTGTCCGTCATATGGATGGACAAATCCCACTCTTGATCCATGTGTCTCAACCCATACTTTCCGAACACTCAATGCCATCTTTATAGCCACCCAATTACAGTGTGGTGTTTGATGTAATCAAAGCATCCTTCCGGTGATGGTGATAAGCATGATCTCATGGTCGAAGGAATTAGGTTACTATGCATCAGAAAGCTTATAGCAATTGAACTATTAAAATGACTTCATCTTTATGCTACGCTTATCTATAGGAGTATGTCCATCATACCATTCTCCTAATGATATGATCTTGTTGTCAACAACGTCTCAATGTTCATGATCAGGAAACCATGATCATCTATTAACCAACAAGCTAGCATTATAAAGAGGCTTTACTAGGGACTCTAATTTAGTTTACAAACACTAGTGCAGACCCCCCCCCTTTAACTCCGGTTGGGAGGGCCCTCTAACAGCAGTTCTTCAACCGCTGTTGAGGGTTCGGTGTTAGAGGGGGCCCCTTTAACACTGGTTCTTATACGAACCGGTGTTAAAGGGTGGCGCACGTGGGGCTGCCGCAGGCCTCAGCCGCCCCCTTTAACACCGGTTCGGGGCTGGAACCGGTGTTAAAGGTTCTTCTGCCGAGGCAGAGATTTAGGCCGTTTTCGCGCACGTGAAAACGCCTAAATCTGCCACCAGAGTTCTGCCCGCCTGCGGGCGTATTTCTGGAGGGGGAGGGGGAATCAATCGAGCGTATACACATACATCGTCATCGGTACATACGAGTACATGAATAATTAAGCAACTATTATTATACACAAACATCGTCATCGGCACATACATCGTCATCGTTCATTTTGGTGGATATCTAAAGAGTTCTCCGCCAGGTGTGACGACCTCATCAAGTATGAACCCCGCCAATTCCTCTTGAATGGCTCGTATGCGTTCAAATGGTAGGAGTTGGTCCCGCATCCGTTCGATCTGAATATATATGAAGAATGGGCCTTCAATATATATATATATATAAGAATAAAACTCAACACAATTGATGGTAATAAAATAATGTTGTGGACTTTGTTTACTTACTTTAAGTTATTCTAGTGTGGCTTGGACCGTCGCACATATCGTGTTGCGAATGAACTCGCAAACATAGTACCCACATAAGTTATTGCCGTGTCCCTGATGCGCGCACTTTACGAGAATAGAGAGTTCAATCAAAATAATAATCAATAAAGCATGATATAATGGAATTGGAAGCAGAATCAAAGAGATACGCAGACCTAGCTAGCTAGTATTACTTACATTTTGGTCTACAAATTTTAGTTCTTCTGACCATTCACCCACGGCCCTGCCCGTGAACCTTTTCCAAACCCTGTCCGGCAAAGAAAATGGATAAATGAGTAATTAATTACTTGTTGTCACGAAAGTTGCCGATCTAGTGCGATAATATGATTGAAATTACCTCTGGAGCATCTCTCTAAAGTCTGCCTATATCTCTTTTTCTTTTCGTAACGAGTCCATGACAAGGACTTTTCCTGAGTCGGGTTGAATGACTAGCAGAATAAAGTGGAACCTACGCACGCATAACTCATCATCAGTTACACTTAACATCGAGGAAGCCGAAATAGAATGTGTACAAGAGAGAGGGTAACAATACTCACGAGAAGTTGTAAGGCAATAGTATTTCCCTTTTAGTTTGTTGTCTCAGTAAAGACCTTAGCAAGTAATCTTCTATTTTCCCGGGTTTGGTTCTTACCACTTCTTCATGAACTCTATTTGGGTCAACGAACCCAATGTCAAAAGGGCCTCCTTTCCTGCATTCCATAACCTTTTTCCTGCATAATAGTATATACATATATGGTGAGCATATATATATACATGCAATTAATGAAGTGAATGAGATGAGATATAAATTACAGAAATAATACTTACACATAATAAAGGCTAATGGCAGCTTTGTCGAGTTCCTTCTGATTGAATAGAAAATGCAAGTCTTGAATGTTGAAGTCGATCGCTGCCTCCGCAGAAGAAAATCTCATCTCTTATATGCGTAGTGATCCATTCTTCCTTTCTCGTCTTAGAAATCAAGGTACCACTTGTGCAATTTTCGCATCTTTGTTGGTAGATTCTTGAGCTCCTCTTTCTTGACGAGATTCTTCCCATACTTCCATGGCTGTATGGGGTTGGCATCGCATTTGGGCAAGTTGTCTCCCATGATGTTCAAGTATGCAATGTAACTCATCCCCATCTCATTGGTCTTTCTTTGTAGCTCTGCCTCATAATCATTTACGGAGGAGCGTCCTGTGTCGAACATTTGGAGCGGGCGCATGATTGGTTTTCTGCTCTCCGAGCATGGGAACTATTTTAGGGTGCCTCACGATGCGCTTTCAGTCTCCCTACGGCGCCTTGCATCCGCCTTCAAAATCTGGCGCTCGTAGTCCGGCACAAGTAGGGTTTCAGGTTTCAAAAGATTTTTGTAAAACTTCTCCACCACCGCCGGATCTATTTTCTCCTTTGGCTCGGCCTGTCTAGGTGCAAAGAATTTCTTGACCTCTTCTTCCGAGATCCTATTGGTCTCCTCGTCGCTACGATTCCACGGTAATAAAACCGGCAATGGCTTGGCGGAAGGCTGCGGGACGTATTTTTTTGAACTCTTTGGCGTGCGGTTTCCTGCGGATTTCTTTGTTGCAGTGCTAGTGATGCTCTTTGTGGCAGTGCTCTTCCGCTTACGCTAAGGAGATGGCTGACGGTCCGGAGATAGATGGCGCGCCGGAGATGGATGAAGCGCCGGAGATGGCTGCCGCGCAGGAGATGGCTGCCGCGCAGGAGATAGCTGAAGCGGCTGATCAGCCGACGCTGGAGACGGGGTTCCAGGCCTCAATTTGGAAGCACGATGTGTTCCTTCTTCCAAAGAATGGTTGTTTTCACCGCAAATTTGAGTTGAGTTTCCCTTCACCGTATCATGGTCAAGTTGTGCTTCCTCATATTCCTTCACAACCTCATCCACCCGACAATAGCATAGCCATCTGAATCGGTCGAAGTGTAAGTTCCACCAGCTACGGAGGTAAGGCATAGCCGTACCACCTTAATGGATAAGCTCATTAATCTCACATGCAGCTCAGCGTGTTCGCTCTCCGTGATCTCATCCACGGGGTATCGAGGACCCGCCATTTCAAGCGTGGGCTCCACATTCTCCGTGGAAGCCACGCTGCTTTTCCTCGCAGAGTTTAGGCCGGCACTTCCAATGCGAGCTCTTCGCCGCTGAGATGGGCGGTAGCTTGATGGCTCGTGTGCATTCACTTGCGCCGCAGCGCCGCAAGTGCATGTTCTATCTGTCATCCGCTCAGACGCTTTTTCTTTTCTGCCGCGCCATCTGTAAGAGTCGCTCCACTCGGCAAACCCATCCTTCCACGTCATACCCCCTGTGCCTCGTGCATGTCCAGAGTGTTCTTTTTTACCGATGGCACGTGTGAGCTGGTCATTCTCTCTGTCGGGATGGAAGGTCCTGGCGGATGTTTCCTCATATGTCGTGATGAGTTCAGTGACGGGTTTGGCAAGGAGGGTTGGGAAGATACACAATCCTGTTTCTGGGTCCAACCTTGCCCCGATTCCGTAGAACCAAGTCTTTGCACGTAGGTCCCACCCATCTGTCTGCCCTCTAGCACGCAGGGCCTTCTCAACTTCCTCCCACTTAGGCCTCTAAGATATGTAGCCACCTGACCCCGTCCTCTGGTGATATTCCTTCTTCTGGGCATTAAGCGTATTGGTTTCTGACCTCTTTTTAGCTATAGCACTTTTTTTATATGTCACAAATTCGGGCCAGTGAGGTCTTATCTTCGCATAATATGCGTCTTCGAAATCTGGAGTCTACTGACTTTGACAAATTTGTTCAATTTTGTCTTCCAGTTGCGGAAAGCGTCAGCCATCTTCTTTAGAGTCCACTCTTTGACCTTTTCCTTTATAACCGGGTTGTTTTCATCCTCCTCTGGCGGAAGGGTGAAATTTACCAACAACGAATTCCAAAGCGTTTCTTTGGATCTTTCATCGACAAAGGTACCGTCGCCCTTCTTTTGCTTATTCCAATTTTCAATTATGATTGGGATTTGGTCCCTAACAAGAACTCCAGCCTGACGTACAAATTTGTCTGCGGCGTTCTTGGGCTCCATTGGCCTGCCATCAACACAGATCGCGATCGTGAACTTTGCGATCTTTCAACCGATGGCTCGCTACCGCTTGCTCTTTTCATAGAAGAAGATGGTTCTTTGGCTGGTCGATCGAGGGCTAACGAAGAAAGAAGCGTTAATTAATACATGTAGAAGAAGATTGTTGGTGGAAGTCAGAGGCTTAATCAATGCATATACCTCGCGGACTTTGTAATCACTAAATTATGTTCACGGAGTCTTCATCTTCTCCATGACTACTTGAGATGTCATCATGTCCCTCCAAGTTCAGATATTGTGAGGTGTCCTCATCAATAATGTTCTCCATTATTTCTTCTTCTTCAAGGTTTCTACTAAGTGGATCCATAGTTTCTAAAACAATAATATTATCTAGAGTAAGAGTGTAAACATTCAAGTGGACTTGGATTCATACACAAATATACATATTATTCATACAAAAATACACAAATAAATACACAAATGAAATTAAAACCCTAAGGATGCTTGATCATTTTAAACGAGTTCCGAGGGGTCCAAACCCTAATCAGGATGAAACTATGTTTCCCGCGAACCCGCCCCGCTTGACACCCTATCTATACTACTACTCCCTCCATAATTACATGCCATCTTAGTTTCGAGTTTCCCGATTTTGACCATCAAGTTCACCACCAACACTAAGTAAACAATATTATCGATGTTACAACATCAGAAACTTTACTCAAATATGAATACATGACTATATCTTTTATACATCACACATATTCCCCACATTGTTCACCAAATGATGGTCAATATTTGTGGACGGATGGAGTACAAATGTAGTATTTGAGATAAATATATGCCCATGGTTTATTTCTCTATTTCTAATCGGATTGATTCAAATTCTATTCATTTATTTCTACAAAGTTTCACTACAAATAAGTAACAAATACATTAAAAAGTAACAAAGTTTCACTACAAATAAGTAACAAAGACATGTAAAAAATGTAACAAAGTTTCACTACAAATAAGTAACAAAGTTTCACCACGAGCACGACTCCTACGGTGGCGGTGGCGATGTGATGGCGCTGGCGGCTGGCCGAGGCGAGGCGGAATATGCGATGCGACAAGGCAATATAAAGCGGAACTAGGGTCCCAACAATTATTTAGTATGTTCATGTTGTTTAGATACCCACAGTTTATATGTTATATTCACAAGGCAAAACATGTCATCAGTTTGCTACACAAATTTAAATGGAGCCAATATAAGCCTAGAATATCCCGCATATGGTCTCCATGTTTAATTATGAGGTGAATCGGCATAATACCCCCCCAAACAACCACAATGTGCATGCAAACATGTACAATTTATATGTAATAAGTCATAATTTCATATTTTAAAAAAATAGAGGCCTTGGATAGGGGTCACACATAAGGTCAAAGATATTGGGTTCTAAGGTTCGGGTTCGGGTTGAATAACTTGGCGTTCTGAGGGATTGAGTCCCGCCTCCGAGTACTGGGCTCATGGTCTTGGTCATCGGAAACATGTTGTCAAACTCAGGTCATCGGTCCCGGAAGGAGATCTTGATGTTCTGGGTTGAATTTTTCTAGTGCCGGTGCCGGCTCGGATTCGGCGCCCATGGTTCACCAGGTTATCTTGGTCGGTGTCGATCTTGTTGTTTGGGGACACGACACTGGAATCACATCAAGACTTCTACACATTTTTCGTATGGTCAGAAACAACACTATTACCTCCACACCAACTTCTCCACTATAACATGACACACGACCACTGAGTCGAGCACACTATGGGTAAGCTCGGGACAAGGATATTGTGGGCAGCAGAACAACGACAGTAGCACTAAAAAACCAACACGGGCATGACACCGAACTTGACGAACGAGACGAGCTGCAGAGAGGAGTACCTCACACGGGCTCCGACGGCGAGGGCGAGGGCGGCGGCTCCGACGTACGGCGAGGGCGGACGCCCGGCGTGGTTCGCTCTGCTCTCTCCAGGCGATGGCGGCTCCGGCGAGGGCGTAGGGCGGCGCCAGGGCTGGACGCGGGCGCCGCGCTGGCCGCTCGCGCTGGCGCAAGCGGTGGCGGTCTTGGCGAAGCCTTGGCTCGACGGTGGCGGCTCCAACGGCGAGACGCGCGGCTGCTCGCTTCGCTCTTCGCTGTGGCGGTTCGATCGCACTGGGGAAGAAAGGAAGGGGAGGCGCATTTAATACCACCCCCCTTTAACACGGTTCGGTGGAACCGGTAAGGGGAATTAAGCCACAAGATTATGCATTCTTTAACACCTGCCTGCATACCGAACCGGTGTTAAAGGAATCTGTACGAAAACAAAATATAAAGCTTTAACACCGGTTCGTGTCTAGAACCGGTGTTAAAGGGGGGGGCATTTATTTCATGCATTAAAGGGGCATTTTTAATTCAAAAAATAGGATATGAATTTGGAAAATTCATATCTTTTTCATTTCAACTCAGAAAAATATGAATAATATATCATAATTTTAAGAAAAAAATATCTATCCATTCATGTAAAAACATTTTATATTTACTTTACATGAAATTTTTCAAAATGATTAAAACACTTACATATAAATTTTGATTATTCAATTCAAACAAAAATAAATTGTTAAATCCTAAAACTTTGAACATAAGAAATATTAAGCATCTAAAAAGGAATCTAACCCTATTTTATTAGAGAAAATCATATTTTAATGCCGCGTCTTTTGTATTAACATTTTTGAATTGATTGGATATTTAAATGCCGCATCTTTTGTATACAATTGAATCTGACCAAGCCCCGCTCAACTTGCATTGTTTTTTTTATAAAATAGCATATTGTGAACCTAAAAATGAATTTTGTAAAAAAACATGAGCATCGTATCATGTACCTGTAGTTCATATCTGACCAACTTCCTGCCGATTCGGCAGGAATTTGTCTTTTGCACCAGAGGTGGACGGAAAGTTTCAGATCCCCCTGTTGGTACGTTGTCCATATAAGGTGGTCTAGTATTTTTGTAAAATGTGTTGGTAGTTTTTTGAATTAGCCATTTGGTGGTTGCTTCACAAAACCGTCCGTTTTTTATGCTCGGAAAATGAAAAATGCCTTTTTGGTGCGATAAAAAGGAAAACTTCCTCTTGCAACATTGTTTGCCATGCCATGATGTACATGTATGCACAATATGGCCATATTATCACAAACTATGCCTTGATTCCAGCCATAACATTGGTCATTTGACCCGAAAGCCAAGAAACCTCGAATGAGATAGGTCATTTTGTGAAGGTTTTTTTCGAGACATAATCAATATACCAAGTTTGAGATTTTTCCTTCTAACTATGCCACATAATATAACACCACACGAAGGTTTCAGACTTTTTGATCTTTTTATTTTTTATCCCGTTTTAAACTATCGACAAACTTTGTCGAACAACGGGCATGATGATTCTTAGCTCGGGGCCAAGCCTCGCTCAACTTGCATTGTTTTTTTGATAAAATAGCATATTGTGAACCTAAAAATGAATTTTGTAAAAAATCATGAGCATCGTATCATGTACCTGTAGTTCATATCTGACCCACTTCCTACCGATTCTAAGAAATTTGTCTTTTTCACCAGAGGTGGACGGAAAGGTTTCAGATCCCCCTGTTGGTACATTGTCCATATAAGGTGGTCTAGTATTTTTGTAAAATGTGTTGGTGGTTTTTTGAATTAGCCATTTGGTGGTTGCTTCACAAAACCGTCCGTTTTTTATGCTCGGAAAATGGAAAATGCCTTTTTGGTGCGATAAAAAGGAAAACTTCCTCTTGCAACATTGTTTGCCATGCCATGATGCACATGTATGCATAATATGGCCATATTATCACAAACTATGCCTTGATTCTAGCCATAACATTGGTCATTTGACCCGAAAGCCAAGAAACCTCGAATGAGATAGGTCATTTTGTGAAGGTTTTTTTGAGACATAATCTATATACCAAGTTTGAGATTTTTCCTTCTAACTATGTCACATAATATAACACCACGAGAAGGTTTCACACTGTTTTGATTTTATGCTCATAACATTGGTCATTTGACCCGAAAGCCAAGAAACCTCGAATGAGAATGCAACTAATAGTAAGTTACATAAAGCCGAACTGGAACTGAAAATTAAGATACATGGCCAGATTAAGTAACAATCGGCCGAACTTGTTTCGGAATGTTGGAGTGATCCAGTCATGCTCCTGCCTACACCTGTAATACTCGCCACTGTAGTCGTCGCCGCCATGCCATCATCGCCGCCGGGGGTTGCCGTAATTGAACCTCTGGAGAGTACGCGTGGCTGGACTTGAGGGTAGCGCGTGGGCTGGACTTGAGCGTAGAGTAGCGACGGCGGTGTCATTGGCCATGATGCTCTGGAGAGTCCGACCGGCCACCATAGCCGACGGCCGGCCTCGTTGAAGTTAGGAGGAGGTGGGCCGTCCTCCTCGTGCCTGGCGAGCGCGCTCTCACGCCGATCCACGATGAAGGCTTCCCAATTAGGGAAATAGTCGGGATGCCATCTGGGATTCCTCCGCAGCTCCGGCGTGAGCTCGAAGTAGTAGTGGTTCATGATGGCCATCCGGCGCGCCACACCTAAAGGGACAGGAGGAACTGACGCCCGACGCCAAGATCCAGCCGATGGGGACACGTAGTCCGTGAGCGGGGTAGTTCGAGCGCAGCGCCTCGCCTCCTGAGGGGGTTAGTGCTACGGCGGAAGCCATGGGAAAGAGTGATGAGGTTGCAGATATGAGTCTAGAGACGTGCAATGACAATGGAGGCCAACCCTACATATATATATATATATAGTGAACTAGCGGGAAGAACTGGCGGGAAGAAAAATGGCGGGAAAAAATGGCGGGATGAACCTTTAGTCCCGATTGGAGACACCAACCGGGACTAAAGATGAACCTTTAGTCCCGGTTGGAGACACCAACCGGGACAAAACACGAGTCAGCACTAATAATAGGGGTGAGTGTCGACATTATGTCGTGCAGCGTGTACCTTGTCCTGAATGGTGTCACCAACCGGGACTAAAGATGAACCTTTAGTCCCGGTTGGAGACACCAACCGGGACAAAACACGAGTCAGCACTAATAATAGGGGTGAGTGTCGACATTATTTCGTAAGTGTCGACACTATGTCGAGCTGCTTGTACTATAAATAGGCATCCTTGTGAGTCCAGTCCTCTAGACAGTTTGAGGCATCTCCAAGATGGTTTTCGAGAGCAGGTACACCACTACGGCCAGTTGAGGAGATGCGACTTGAGCCCGATCCCAAGCATCTCCGAGAAACTGGTCATAGAGGCACTCCCTAATATGTGAAATTAGTTAGCTCCAAGGTGTATTGATCTAGTTACAGAAGTTAGAAAGCTGCAAAATGGTTTTCAAGAGCAGGGACACCACTACGGCCAGTTTCACGGAGATGCCGACGGAGCCACCCTCCCAAGATCTCCAAGAAACTGGTCATAGAGGCACTCCCTAATATGTGACCGCGCGCGTTTAGAGATCAGATCTTAATGGTAAGTACGAATCGGGACAACTTCTTCTCATAGTCCCGGTCCATCCACAAAACAAGACTAACACTCAAGACATGTATTAATATTAAAAACATGAACTAGAGTTACATAATATGAGCATGAACTTCTTGGCATATGTCCTTCCTTATGATCGCTTCAGACGTAACCATGGAGCATCTTCTTTACTTAACGGAATGCTTGGGTCAGTTTTCACTGTGAAGGGCGGAATTTCATCAAACTTATTATAATCTTCTGACATGTCTGTCTTGTCCTCGATCCCCATGATGTTTCTTTTCCCTGAAAGAACTATGTGACGCTTTGGCTCATCATATGATTGTTGGAGATATGCCCTAGAGGCAATAATAAATATAGTTATTATTATATCTTTGTGTTTATGATAAATGTTTACATTCATGCTATAATAGTATTAACAAGGAAACATTAATACTTGTGTGATTTGTAAACTTGATTTGAAGTCCCTAGTATAGCCTCTATACTTCACTAGCTTGTTGGTTGATTAATGATTATGGTTTCCCTATCATGAACATTGAGATGTTATCAACAACAAGATCATATCGTTAGGAGAATGATATGGTGGACATACTCCTATAGATAAGCGTAGCATAAAGATCAAGTCATTTCAATAGTTCAATTGCTATATGCTTTCTGATACATAGTAACCTAATTCCTTCGACCATGAGATCATGCTTATCACCTTTACCGGATGGATGCTTTGATGACATCAAACACCACACCGTAACTGGGTGGCTATAAAGGTGGCATTGAGTGTTCGGAAAGTATTGGTTGAAACACATGGATCAAGAGTGGATTTGTCCATCCATATGACGGATAGATATACTCGGGCCCTCTCGGTGGAATGTCATCCAATTAGCTTGCAAGCATGTGACTGGCTCACAAGGGATCACATATCACGGAACGAGAAAAGAGTACTTATCGAACGAGGTTGAACTAGGTATGCGAGAGATACACGATCATAACCTCGGATAAGTAAACTATCGTGAGACAAAGGAAATTGGTTTCATATGTAAGTGGTTCATTCGATCGCAAAGTAATCGTGAGAAATATGGGAGCCATATGAATTTCAGATTCCTCTATTGGTTATTGTTCGGAGAAGTGTCTCGATCATGTCCGCATAATTCACGAACCGTAGGGAGACACACTTAAGGATTCGACGTTGTTTGAGTAGTTATGGTATTATGAGAAAGAGACCGAATGTTGTTAGGAGTCTCGGATGGGATCCGGATATCACGAGGTGATCCGGAATGGTCCGGAGAATAAGATTCATATAAGGAAAGTCCGTTTGAGTTCGGGAATGATTAGTGTTTTCATCGGGAATGTTCTAGAAGGTTCGGATTGTCCGGCACTCCGGGAGGTACATGAATGTGTCATTACATATTGAATGATTGCATCATGTACTAAGTGTTCTTGCTGTTCCAAAACTGAAAAGTCAAACGCCAGTTTGAAAGTCAAGCAGCTAAAGAGCGAACTGTGGAAAACAGAAGCGTGGAAAACAGGAACTGTGGGAAACAGGAAACTGTGGGAAACAAGCAAGAGGTGGTTGGAACCGACTTGGGGGAGGAGTCCCTCCAAGCCTGGCGCCACAAAGGCCGACTTGGGAGGACTCCTCATGGCCGCCTCCCATCTATAAAAGGAGGCGGGGCCTCCTCCTAGACACACAAGTTCCTATCCTCTAATCTCCGGTTTACAGCCGTTTTGGTTTAGAGCTTATAATTGCTCTAGCCTGCGGTTTAGAGCCTTCTAATTGGTGTGTCTAATCTCTAGACCACTAATAGATCTCTCTCTCTCATACTCCACCATACTCGCTCCGGCTTAAGGCGAAGCCCTGCGGGATCTCCCTCTACTTAGGTACCACGCCCGTTGTCTCTTAGGAATCGCGAGAGAGTGCTACAACCTCCATTTGCTGGAACAAGGAGAGGAAGGTCTTCGTCGAAATGCGAACGTGTGACCGATTGGAAGCGCTGCTTAACGCAGCGGAAGGATCGTCTACACGATCTTGAGATCGGAAAGAGTATGACTACATCACCCACGAGAATCCGCTCTCGTTAAACACTTTGGAATCTTCGAGGGTAAGTTATTCCATCGACTCGTTCCTACAATCTAGTAGATAGATCTTGGCTTGTTTGTTTGTATGCGATAGAAATTTTTTGTTTTCCATGCTACAAACCCCTACAGTGGTATCAGAGCCGTGTCTATATGTAGATCTTTTGCACGAGTAGAACGCAATGGTCATTGTGGGCGTTGATGCTTTTATTGTTGATTGCTTCTTGTGTACTTTGCATCTTGCGGTATGTTGGGATGAAGCGGCCCGGGCTAACCTTACATGACATCGTTAATGAGACTTGCTCCACGCTTGACGTGCAACTTGTATTGCATAAGTGGCTTTGCGGGTGCCTGTTTCTCCTAGCATAGTTAAGATCCAATTTACAACGGGTGATCAACAATGCTAGTATCAATGTTGTGGTTCTTGTTCGTAAGTTAGAACGACACTTATTGAAAGCCCCAAACCACGTAAAATATGCAAAGAAAGTGGAGGCGTCTAACTTTGTTTTGCAGGGGTGTGCAGTGATGTGATATGGCCATGATTGTGATTATATTTGATGTATGCAATGTTCCTTATTGTAAGTTGGCAACCGGCAGGATCCATATGGTTGTCTTTAATTTATGTTAAGACCCGCGTGTCTATTCAAAGTAGTTGTAATAGTTGAAGCCGGTGGACGACAACCATGGAGAAGCGTCATTGACCTTGATGCAATGTCGGTGATGATGGAGATCATATTCGTGCTTGAAGATGGATATCAGAAGCACAAAGAAGAAAGGCCATATCATATCACATATTATTGAATTGCATGTGATGTTAATCCTTTATGCATCTTGTATTGCTTGGTAGACGACGGTAGCATTATAAGATGATCCCTCATGCACATCAATTTCAAGTCATAAAGTGTTCGCCCTTAGTTAGCACCGTTGCTAAAGCTTGTTGTTTCGAAGCACCACGTGATGATCGGGTGTGTTAGATTCTGCAAGTGTATACAACGTGAGCAAGCCAGATTTGCTCATGCAGAAACTAAGGTTTGATCTTGACGAGCCTAGCATGTACATACATGGTCTCGGAACACAGATCACCGAAAGGTAAAGCATGAATCGTATAGTAGATATGATGAACATGACGATTGTTCGCCAATGAAACTATATCAACTCTCGTGATGATCGGTGTTGATGTAGTGGATTTGGTTCGTGTGATCACTAAAACAATGTGAGGGATTTTGTTTTGAGTGGGAGTTCACCTAGTTTAATTTCATTAATTAATTTGAACTCAATTTGTCATAAACTTAGTCTAAACTATTGCAAATATGTTGTAGATCAATGGCAGCCCCTACCATCAATTTTAATGCGTTCCTAGAGAAAGAAAAGTTGGAAAACAATGGAAGCAACTTCGCGGATTGGTTCCGCAATTTGAGGATTGTCCTCACTGGTAATTTGACCTATGTCTTTGGATGCAATTGGGTGACCCACTGCGGTGATGCTCCAGATGAAGTAAAGAATGTTTACCTCGCTCGGAAGAATCGAGACTCTATAGTTCAGTGTGCTATCTTGTATGGTTTAGAATCGGAGCTTCAGAAAAGGTTTGAAGAGTCAGACCCATATGATATTGTCGAGGATCTCAAATTGATTTTTGAGACTCATGCGGCAATTGAAAGCTATGAGGATTCTGAAAAGTTCTTTAACTGCAAGATGGAAGAGGGCAGCTCCGTCAGTGAGCATGTGCTTAAGATGTCTGGGCACGCAAACAAACTTCAAAGCTTGGGTATAGTGATTCCTAATGCTTTGGGGATTTACCGTGTCCTCCAGTCACTACCACCAAGTTATAGGAACTTTGTGATGAACTACAACATGCAGAACATGAATAAAGAGTTGCCAGAACTGTTTGCTATGTTCAAATCTGCAGAAGTGGAGATCAAGAAAGAGCAGCAAGTGTTGTTGGTCAATAAGACCACCAAATTCAAGAAAGGCAAGTCTAAGCAAAAGGGACACTTCAAGAAAGGTGGTAAGAAAGTTACCACGCCGGCGAAGAAGACCAAGGCTGGACCCAAGCCCGTCTTGAGAGCTTTCTTCGCAAGGAGAAGGTCCTTTGGGCGAATTGCCCAAAGTACTTGGCGGATCGAAGAACGGCAACATCAAGAAGAAAGGTATATCGATATACATGTTATTGATGTGTATCTCACTAGTACTGTAGTAGTGCTCGTATTTGATACCGGTTCGGTTGCTCATATTTGTAACTCAAACAGGTCTGCAGAATAAACGGAAGCTAGCGAAGAACGAGGTGACGATGCGGCGTGAAGCGGATCAAAGGTTGATGTGATCGCGGTCGGCACGCTACCCCTTCATCTACCATCGGGATTAGTTTTATACTTAAATAATTGTTATTTAGTGCCTGTGTTGAGCATGAACATTATATCAGGGTCTTGTTTATTGCGAGACGGTTACTTGTTTAAGTCAGAGAATAATGGTTGTTCGATTTATATGAGTAATTTGTTTTATGCGCATGCACCTTTGATAGACGGTCTATTCTTATTGAATCTCGATAGTGGAAATACACATATCAACAACATTGAGGCTAAACATTTGAAATCAAGCGATAATTCGACCTATATGTGGCATTGTCGTCTTGGTCACATTGGAGTGAAGCGTATGAAGAAACTCCATTCCGATGGACTTCTTGAATCACTTGATTTTGAATCACTTGAAAGATGCGAAGCATGTCTGATGGGAAAAATGACTAAGACTCCATTTTACGGTATGATGGAAAGCTACAGACTTATTGGAAATCATACATACCGATGTGTGTGGTCCAATGAGTGTAGCATCGCGCGGTGGTTATCGTTATGTTCTTACCTTCACGGATGACTTGAGTAGATATGGGTATATCTATTTCATGAAACATAAATCCGAAACTTTCGAGAAGTTTAAGGAGTTTCAAAGTGAGGTAGAGAATCAACGTAACAAGAAGATTAAATTTTTACGTTCTGATCGTGGAGGTCAATATCTAAGTTACGAGTTTGGCGAGCATTTAAAGAAATGCGGAATACTTTCATAGTTGACACCGCCGGGAACACCACAGCGTAATGGTGTGTCCGAACGTCGTAATCGAACTCTCTTAGATATGGTTCGTTCTATGATGTCACTTACAGATTTACCGCTATCATTTTGGGGTTATGCATTAGAAACAGCCGCATTCACTTTAAATAGGGCACCGTCTAAATCCGTTGAAACGACACCATATGAATTATGGTTTGGGAAGAAACCTAAATTGTCGTTCATTAAAGTTTGGGGATGCGAAGCCTATGTAAAGAAGTTACAGCCGGACAAGCTTGAACCCAAAGCGGAAAAATGCGTCTTCATAGGATACCCGAAGGAAACTATTGGGTATACCTTCTATCATATATCCGAGGGCAAAATCTTCGTTGCTAAGAATGGATCCTTTCTAGAGAAAGAATTTCTCTCGAAAGAAGTGACTAGAAGGAAAGTAGAACTCGACGAGGTTGTCGAACCTTCTCTCGAACTTGCGAGTAGCGCAGCACCGGAAGAAGTTCCCGTGGCGCCTACACCAATAAGAGAGGAAGCTAATGATGATGATGAAACTTCGGTTGAAGTTGCTACAGAGCCTCAGAGGTCAACAAGAACTCGTACCACTCCAGATTGGTATGATCCCGTTATGAGTGTCATGTTGGTAGACAACACCGATGACCCCGAGACATATGAGGAAGCGATGATGAGCCCAGATTCCAATAAATGGCAAGAAGCCATGAAATCCGAGATTGGATCCATGTACGAAAACCAAGTATGGACTTTGGTGGACTTAGGATGGCGAAGGCTGTCGAGAACAAATGGATTTTCAAGAAGAAAACAGATCTCGATGGTAATGTTACCATCTAGAAAGCTCGGCTTGTCAAAAGGGTGTCGACAAATTCATGGTGGTGAGTACGATGAGACTTTCTCACCAGTAGCGAAGCTAAAGTCTGTGAGGATTATGTTAGCAATCGCTGCATATTATGATTATGAGATATGGCAGATGGATGTCAAAACAGCATTCCTCAATGTAGATATTGATGAAGAGTTGTATATGATGCAACCCAAAGGTTTTGTCGATCCTAAAGATGCTAACAAGGTATGCAAACTTCAACGGTCCATCTATGGATTGAAGCAAGCATCCCGAAGTTGGAATCAACGTTTTGATAAGGTGATCAAAAGTTTTGGTTTTATACAAACTTATGGAGAAGCTTGTATTTACAAGAAAGTGAGTGGGAGCTCTGTAGCATTCTTAATACTATATGTGGATGACATATTGTTGATTGGGAATGATGTAGACCTTCTTAATAGTGTCAAAGAATATTTGAATAATAGTTTTTCAATGAAGGATCTTGGCGAAGCAGCTTACATATTAGGCATAAAGATTTATAGAGATAGATCACGCCAAATATCATTGTCTGAGTACATATTTGGACAAAGTTCTAAAGAGGTTTGGAATGGAAGAAAGCAAGAAAGGGTTCTTGCCCATGTTGCAATCGACCTTGAGTAAAACTCAAAGTCCGACATCGGGAAGATAGAGAAAGGATGAGTAAGACTCCTATGCCTCAGCCATAGGATCTCTAATGTATGCCATGCTATGTACTAGACCCGACATTGCATATCCGTTAGTTTAACTAGCAGATATCAAAGTGATCCAGAGTGGATCATTGGACAATGGTCAAAAACATCCTTAAGTACTTGAGAAGAACTAAGGATATGGTTCTTTCTTATGGAGGTGATGAACAACTCGTTGTTAATGGTTACACCGATGCTAGTTGGAACACCGATCCGGATGATTCTAAATCACAACTGGATACGTATTTATTTTGAATGGTGCAGCATTAATGGAGGAGTGCAAAGCAAAGCGTTGTGGCGAGATCTTCAACTGAATCGAATACATGGCTGCTTCCGGAGGCTTCACAAGAAGCGATATGGATGAAAGAGTTCATTACAGCTGGGTGTGGTTCCTAGTGCGCTGGACCCAATGTCTATCTCGTGATAACATGGGAGCCATAGCCAATGCGCAGAACCAAGGTCACACAAGCTGAAGCATATCAAGCTGCGTTTTCACGCTATTCGAGAACATATCCAGGATGGGGATATAAAGATTTGCAAAGTACACACAGATCTGAATGTGGCGGATCCGTTGACTAAACCTCTCCCGAGGGCAAAACATGACCAACACCAAACTGCCATGGGTGTTCGGTATATTACCATGTAATCTAGATTAGATGACTCTAGTGCAAGTGGGAGACTGTTGGAGATATGCCCTAGAGGCAATAATAAATATAGTTATTATTATATCTTTGTGTTTATGATAAATGTTTACATTCATGCTATAATAGTATTAACAAGGAAACATTAATACTTGTGTGATTTGTAAACTTAATTTGAAGTCCCTAGTATAGCCTCTATACTTCACTAGCTTGTTGGTTGATTAATGATTGTGGTTTCCCTATCATGAACATTGAGATGTTATCAACAACAAGATCATATCGTTAGGAGAATGATATGGTGGACATACTCCTATAGATAAGTGTAGCATAAAGATCAAGTCATTTCAATAGTTCAATTGCTATATGCTTTCTGATACATAGTAACCTAATTCCTTCGACCATGAGATCATACATATCACCTTTACCGGATGGATGCTTTGATGACATCAAACACCACACCGTCGGGTGGCTATAAAGGTGGCATTGAGTGTTCGGAAAGTATTGGTTGAAACACATGGATCAAGAGTGGGATTTGTCCATCCATATGACGGATAGATATACTCTGGGCCCTCTCGGTGGAATGTCATCCAATTAGCTTGCAAGCATGTGACTGGCTCACAAGGGATCACATATCACGGGAACGAGAAAAGAGTACTTATCGGTAACGAGGTTGAACTAGGTATGCAGAGATACTGACGATCATAACCTCGGATAAGTAAACTATCGTGAGACAAAGGTAAATTGGTTTATGTAAGTGGTTCATTCGATCGCAAGTAATCGTAGAAATATGTGAGCCATATGAATTTCCAGATTCCTCTATTGGTTATTGTTCGAGAAGTGTCTCGATCATGTCCGCATAATTCACGAACCGTAGGGAGACACACTTAAGGATTCGACGTTGTTTGAGTAGTTATGGTATTATGAGAAAGAGACCGAATGTTGTTCGAGTCTCGGATGGGATCCGGGATATCACGAGGTGATCCGGAATGGTCGAGAATAAGATTCATATAAGGAAAGTCCGTTTGAGTTTGGGAATGATTAGGTGTTTTCATGAATGTTCTAGAAGGTTCGGATTGTCGGCACTCCGGGGAGGTACATGAATGTGTCATTACATATTGAATGATTGCATCATGTACTAAGTGTTCTTGCTGTTCCAAAACTGAAAAGTCAA
This sequence comes from Avena longiglumis, assembly GCA_030063025.1. Classification (NCBI taxonomy): domain Eukaryota; kingdom Viridiplantae; phylum Streptophyta; class Magnoliopsida; order Poales; family Poaceae; genus Avena; species Avena longiglumis. The sequence continues at coordinate 524,311,200 of CP125977.1, forward strand.
ACTGCCGCTTTGAAAGTCAAGCGGCTAAAACAGAAACTGTGGAAAACAGAAACTGTGGGAAACATGAAACCTGTGGAAACAAGCAAGAGGTGGTTGGAACCGACTTGGGGAGGAGTCCCTCCAAGCCGCGCTACCAACAAGGCCGACTTGGGAAGGGACTCCTCCCTTGGCCGCCTCCCACCTATAAAAGGAGGTGGCCTCCTCCTCTAGACACACAAGTTCCTATCCTCTAATCTACGGTTTAGAGTCGTTTTGGTTTAGAGCTTCTAATTGCTCTAGCCTGCGGTTTAGAGCCTTCTAATTGGTGTGTCTAATCTCTAGACCACTAATAGCTCTCTCTCTCATACTCCACCATACTCGCTCCGGCTTAAGGCGAAGCCTGCGGATCTCCTCTACTTCCGGTACCGCCGTTGTCTGCGGAATCGCGAGGAGAGTGCTACAACCTCCGTTTCTGGAACAAGGGAGAGGAAGGTCTTCGGAATACCGAACGATGTGACCATTGGAAGCGCTGCCGGAACGCAGCGCCGGAAGGATCGTCTACACGGTCTTGAGATCGGAAAGAGTACGACTACATCACCCACGAGAATCCGCTCTCGTTAAACACTTTGGAATCTTCAAGGGTAAGTTATTCCATCGACTCGTTGCTACAATCTAGTAGATAGATCTTGGCTTGTTTGTTTGTATGCGATAGAAAATTTTTGTTTTCCATGCTACGAACCCCTACAATGATGTATTCGTTTGCATATTTTTTCTTTTTTTTGTCTGGAGGAAATGTCCTTCACATAGAAAACCTGAGCCACATCATTGGCTAGGACGAATGGTTCGTCTAAGTTCTTTTCTACCTTCATAAGATTGTTGAGATCCACCGTTGTCATTCCATACTTCTTGTCTACCTCAACCCCTCCTCCTGTTAGCTTGACCCATTTGCATCGAAACAAGGGGACCTTAAAATTAGGTCCATAGTCAAGTTCCCATATCTCCTCTATGAACCCATAATACATGGTCTTCTGCCCATTGTCTTCTGTTGCATCGAAGCGGACACCACTATTCTGGTTGGTGCTCTTTCTATCTTGGCCTATCGTGTAAAATGTATTCCCATTTATCTCGTACCCTTGGAAAGTACATACAGTCAAAGATGGTGTCCTGGCCAACAAGTACAGCTGATCCCCAACAGTGGTGTTATTCGTGAGAAGTCTTTGCAGCCAGCCGCCAAAACTCGCCATGTGTTCACTTATAATCCATTCATCAGACTGCCCCGGGTGTTTGAGGCGTATTAAATTCTTGTTTTCATTGATATACGGGGCAACCAAGATAGATCTTTGTAAAACCGTGTAGTGTGCTTGATTGAGAGAATGCCCGTCCCTACATATCATTGCTTTACATCCTAGGGTGCCTTTTCCACGTAGTCTCCCCTCATGTCGTGATTCTGGAACACCAATCGCCTTAAGGTCAGGAATAAAATCAACACAAAACTCAATGACCTCCTCTGTTACATAGCCCTTGGAGATGCTTCCTTCTGGCCTAGCACGATTATGAACATATTTCTTTAAGACTCCCATGTAACTCTCAAAGGGGAACATATTGTGTAGAAATACAGGACCGAGAATGGCAATCTCTTCTACTAGGTGAACCAGGAGATGCGTCATAATATTGAAGAAGGATGGTGGGAACACCAACTCAAAGCTAGAAAGACATTGGGCCACATCTGTTTGTAACCCTGGTAGGCTTTCTGGATCGATTATCTTCTGAGATATTGCATTGAGGAATGCACATAGCTTCACAATGGGTACTCGAACATTTTCAGGTAGAAGCCCCCTCAATGCAATCGGAAGCAATTGTGTCATAATCACGTGGCAGTCATGAGACTTCAGGTTTTGGAATTTTCTCTCATATTTATTATTCCCTTTATATTCGACGAGAAGCCGGGGACCTTGATACTGCTTAGACATTCAAAAATATTTCCTTCTACCTTTGGTAAGAGCGTAGTGGAAGGAGTTAAGTGGCATCGTTTACCCTTCTCGTTCTCGGGATGCATAGGCTCTTGAGGGCTTTCACACGTTCTGGTCTGCCGTGCTTCCGGTGTATCTTTTGTCTTCCCATACACTCCTAGAAATCCTAGCAGGTTCACAAACATTCTTCGTCACGTGCATCACGTCGATTGAAGAGCGGACCTCTGAGACTTTCCAATAGGGTAGGTCCCAAAATATAGATTGCTTCTTCCACATGGGCGTGTCCGCATCGTCATTGAACGGATAGACTGCCAGACCTTTTCCAAAGATTACTTCTAGGTCCTTGACCATACCAAATACCTCCTCACCGACGGAGGACGGGCTTCCTCCGGGTTCTGCCAGACGTTTGAAATGCTTGCCTTTCTTTCTTACTGGATGCAGGTTCGGAAGAAATCGGCAATACCCTAGGTACACAACCTTCTTACATTTATCCAAATATACACTTTCAGTCTCATCTAAACATTGTGTGCATGCATTGTATCCCTTGTTTATCTGCCCTGAAATGTTACTAAGAGCAGGCCAATCATTGATGGTTACGAAAAGCAATGCTCGTAGGTCAAATGGCTCCCCTTTGTGCTCATCCCACATACATACACCTGGTTTGGCCCACAGCTGTAAAAGTTCTTCAACTAATGGCCATAGGTACACATCCTTGTCGTTGCGGTGTGGCCTCGTGCCTGGGATGAGCACGGCATCATAATGAACTTCCTCTTCATACACAACCAAGGAGGAAGGTTATAGATACATAGGGTCACTGCCAGGTCTGTGGCTGCAGCTCGCTCACCAAAAGGATTCATGTAAATGCGTATTTAGACCAAACCTTAAGTTCCTTGCATCACGTATGAAGTCCGGGTACTCTCTCTCGACTTTTCTCCTTGTGACCCATCAATGGGTGTCTCAACATCGCGTCTTTCTTACGGTCTTCCATGTGCCATCGCAACAACTTGGCATGCTCTTTATTTCTAAAGAGACGTTTTAACCGTGGTATTATAGGAGCATACCACATAACCTTTGGGAACCTTCTTCCTAGGGGCCTCGCCCTCAACATCGCCAGATCGTCTCCTCGATCTTATACGCGGTCGGTGCATACGGGCATGCATCTAAATTCTCGTACTTCTCACGCGGTAGAGGATGCAGTCATTAATGCAGCATGTATCTTACGCGTCTAATCCTAGAGGGCAGACAACCTTCTTTGCTTGGTATGTACTGTCGGGCAACTCATTATTTCTTGGAAGAAGATTTTTCATTTTTACCAACAACTTTGAAAATGCAATGTCAGTCACACCATTCTCTGCCTTCCATTGCAGCAAATCCAGTGTGGTACCTAGCTTTTTATGGCCATCTTCGAAAGTGGATACAACAATGTTTTGTGATCCTTTAACATCTGCTCCAGCTTCTCCTCTCCTTTTCAGTTTCACATTCTTCCTTTGCATCAGTAATGGCCCGACCAAGATCGTCATCAGCGGGCCCATCTGCTCCCTCTTGATCTTCATTATCTACCCCCCTTGCAGTATCATCATATTCAGGATACATATTATGATAGTTGTCATCATCCTCTTCTTCTTCGTTGTCTTCCATCACAACCCCTTTTTCTCCATGCTTGGTCCAACAATTATAGCTGGGCATAAAACCGGATCGAAGCAGGTGGGCGTGAATGGAGTGAACACACGGACAGCACATAAAACCATTGTGACCATGGTTTGCATTAGCCACAACGATGAAATTTTGGAGGCCCGTAATGTACTCGGAAGTGCGGCGGTCACCGTACATCCATTGCCGGTTCATCTGCATTAATATGTAGTATATATCAAAAATTAATAGGGAGATGGCCATTTATATATATAGTACATCAATGACACATGAAAGGATAGTTGCCGACCTCGACCAAGACGGAAAGAGCAACAAGAAAACTTATTTTGAGCTCTCGGACATTTCACCGAACACCTCTTGTGCATATGAAAAAAACACAAACTAACACTCTTCACACCCTCTTGCTAAGCTCCAAAATGAGATAGTGAAAAAATGGAAGAGTGGGGTGTGTGTGGGCTGCGGTGGTGTCTTATATAGCCCCCCCTTTAACACCGGTTCATGCCACGAACCGGTGTTAAAGGGGGGGCTGCGCGGACCACTGTTGCAGGGTCCTTTTTTGCCGCAGGGGCCACGCTGGTATTAAAGGGGGGCTCCTTTTTTGCCGCAGGGGCCACACTGGTACGACCCCCCTTTAACACCGGTTCGTAGAAGAACCGGTGTTAAAGCCCTTTTTCTGGATCAACAAAAGGCCTCGTTTCCACTAGTGAAATCACACAAGTATTAATGTTTCCGGTTAATACTGTTATAGCAGGAATGTAAACATTTATCATAAAAACAAAGATATAATAATAACTATATTTATTATTGCCTCTAGGGCATATCTTCAACAATTTGCTAGTTAATCTGTGTGTTTTTGACTTATCCATTTGACATTTTCAACTGATTTGCACACCTTGCCTAGCGATGATGTCAACGCCCGCCTGCACGAACATTGCGCTGGACGCGGCTGGCCGGACAGACGGACCTTATCTTCATATCGACTCCGGACCAATCCAAAAGGACATAAACACACGTTCAGGATGGGTCAGCCGAATGTAAATAATGTAGCTAGGAATTCCAGGCCACTATTGCCATCAGATGTGATAGTCGTTGCTAACGTCAACACGACTCGCCTATAGCCACATGAAAACGCATATTCAATGTCAAGTATACAATAGCCACACGTACTCGCTACTCTTAAATGATTTTTTTCTACGTGTAATTTTTCCCACCCCGGCCTTTGATGGTTAAACTATTGGGTTTGAAAAGGTCCGAGTTTCAGCGGGAGACCGTATACGGCAATTTTTTCTACTACATGTAATATTTTTTTTTCCATAGTATATATATGCATCAAACTCCCTCTGTTCCACACAACAATTAAGTTCAGCGTCAGCTAAACGGAAGGTGTACAAAACATCTAAGTACAAAGAAGTATTAGAATATTATTTGAAATAATACATTGAACCCCACAACACTACACGAAATTGCCAGCAAAATAAAATTACGGAGTATATAGATGGGGAGAACTAGTAGCCGCCGTGTATTAATGCTCGTCTGATTTGGACAGTAATTAGTGGTCGGTCCATCAATGAAGTCTTGCATGTCTTATTCATGGGTCTTCATGTCGATTTTATGGGTGTAAGTATCATGATAGATGCCCTCCTGCATTTGGAGCCACATCTTATCACAAGTGAACATCAATGCCATAAACCCTTGAAAATATGCTGCAGACTATTCTTGGCATGCATGGGAGGCACATCAAATTGATCGATCTTTTACAGACGGACTATGCTGAATTCTTATATTTGCCTAGGGACTAACATTCTATCAAGTGTACACAGGAACACGGTACTAAGGACAAAAAGATGTTGGATCCAGAGGGGGGGTTCCGAGTATTACACTTTACAAACATGCAACGTGTCGTCAGCCTAGCCTGTGCAAACCTACCATTTTGCGAGAGGATTGCGCTGGCAAAGGGTTTGCCGTGTGTATTGGTACATACTCGGCAAAGATCTTTTAAAAATTTCCTTCTGTTGGAAATATACACTCAGCAAACATATTTGGTGTTTCGGCAAAGTTTTTAAAGTTTGTTGTGTATTAAGAAATACAGTAGACAAACCATCTTGCCACGTGGCTTTTTTCTATGCCTTCTTCCGCCAAGTCCTTTTTTTACGGTAGACACTAAAGACACTTGGCAAAGTTTGACGAGTTCCGAAGCAAATACACTCGATCAAGAGGCTGTTTTACCGACATAGAAAATCTTTCTCGATACCCCTTTGCTAAGTGTAACACTCGGCAAAGAGGCTGCAGAGTATGGGGCTCATGGTCGCGTTGCATGCGCTGGTGTGTGTTTGGTGTTTGGATTCGGTGTTTCTTTGTTTGCCGCAATGTGTAGGCTGTATATATATATAAAGGCGACGACCCCAGCTAAGAGTCAACTATAGTATCAATATATAAAAGAATGTAAATATAGCTAGGAATTCCAGGGTCACTGTTGCCATCAGATGTGATGGTTGTTGATAACTCCAACACGACTCGCACTCGCCTATATATGGCCACTGCTTGCTGCTTGCTCATAGCCACATGAAAACAAAGATTCCATGTCAAGTTCCACCCGGCCAGCGTTCTTTGGGGTTGATGGTGAAACTATTGGGTTGAAAAGGTTGTCAGAGCACAAGTCTCACTGGGACAACTGTATACGGCACTCCAAAAAGAATATTCATGCAGCTAGCGTGTAGAAAACATCTACTCTCTCCGTTCAAAAAGACATTTTAGTTTTATAAAATGAATGTATTTAGACGTCTTTTAGTGTATAGATTCGCTAAAAGACGTGTAGATACATTCGATTCACAGAGCTAAAACGTCTTATATTTCTAAAGAAAGGGAATACTACTGTACCAGGTATTGCGAAATGTTTCATCAAATATAATCGTAATTTCATCTTAACATGCTTCTCATAGCATTATTTCTCTCCAACTGGAGCGTATCTCGTCGAGCCGCCAGCTGAAAGAAGCACTCACTGGCAACGAGAGAGACGATCGAGATAGCTTCCTGGCTGGTGGCCGTGCGCTGACTTGCCAGAAGGTGCCGGTGGCTGCTTCAGATTGCACGACAACGGAGAGATGGTGAAGGGCAAAAGCAAACAATATAATGGCTGCATGCACCTGCAGTGGAGGACACCCTGCAATGGATCGTGGCAGTGTGATCTAGTTTTTTCGCTGGTTCAGCCTAAAAAACTAGATCACGCTGCAGCGATATAGCTGCCATCGAGAAAAACACCGCCCACGCCGGAGAAACCCTATCCAAATACGCTCGCCTCGTCGATCGCCCTAGCATAACTCTCCTGAGGTGTTGTGGGACCCTCGGATATGTTCTTGAGCAGTAAAAGGTACGGTAAAAGTTGCCAATGTCAAGATGGTGTAATTGGTACTAATCCGGCAAATGTGAATGAAGCTTATGGTAATAAGATTGGTGGATGGCAAAGATCTTTTAAAATTTTCCTTGTGTTGGAAATATACATTTAGCAAACATATTTAGTGTTTTGTTATGTGCTGAAAGAATACTCTCGGCAAACCGTCTTGGCACGTGGCTTTTTTCTATGCCTTCTTCCATTGAGTCCTTTTTTTATATGGTAGACACTAAAGACACTTGAAAAACAGTTGGATGAGTTCCGAAGCAAATAACCTCGATCAAGAGGCTGTTTTACCACTTTACCGAGAAATACCCCTTTGAGGAGTGCACTCAGCAATGAGGTTGCAGATTATGTTTTTGCACCTGCCCAGTATTATTCATACTCGGTGAAGACAATTAATCTGGTAGTGAGTGAAGGTTCTGTTATTGGGGAGCGCAATTACTCGATCTGCGTGCCCCACCACAAAGTGATTGCCGGTGACGAGGTTTAATCTTGTCAATGCCCATTGTTATGAGCTTCGGTTTTGGAGAAGATATGGATGCTGGAGATCGCGAAACGGTTAGCAAACAAGTAACACGGGGACACGAGTTTTACCCAGGTTCAGGCCCCCGGAGGGAAAACTCTACTCCTGCTTGTCTGTTCTTTGTTATAGCGGAACCGAAAGTTACAGGGGTGCGCAGATGCAATCTGGCGTGGAGGTGTGTATGCGGTGGTATGCGAAGTGCCTTCTTCGTCGTGGCCTCCTAGCCTTTATATAGAGGTAGGCAGGTCCCGGGCACAGATCGAGTCGGTTACAGATTTAGGGTTTCCTCCTTTGAATATTCTATTTAATCTAGTCTTGCTCTCCAAGGATCCGAAGACGTCATGGGTTTGGGCCACCCGAAAGTCTTCATGAGCCATGTATATTATCGTGGGCCTTCCTTGGGCTGGACCAGGTATGCTGATGTCGTGTACCCGCAGGGTATAATCATGTCAGTAGCCCCCGAGTGTTCAGTCGAATCGCAGATTTGGCTGAGGACTCTTCAATCTTTCGGGTGTAGTTGTTTTCTGTTCATCAGAGAATGATTTTAGTGTGTAGGGATTGTTGATGCGTGTGCCTGACTCTCCCGACGGATCAGGTCCAGGTAACTGTCTCAGGACAAAACTGTTGGAGATATGCCCAAGAGGCAATAATAAAGTGGTTATTATCATATCTTCATACTTATGATAAATGTTTACATACCATGCTATAATTGTATTAACCGGAAACATTAATACTTGTGTGATTTGTAAACATGAAAGAGTCCCTAGTAAAGCCTCTTGTTAAACTATCTTGTTGGTTAATATATGATCATGGTTTCCTGATCATGAACATAAAGATGTTATTAACAACAGGGTCATATCATTAGGAGAATGATGTGATGGACATACTCCTGTAGTTAAGCGTAGCATAAAGATCAAGTCATTTAATATAGTTTATTTGCTATAAGCTTTCTGATACATAGTAACCTAAATTCCTTCGACCATGAGATCATGCTTATCACCATCACCGGAAGGATGCTTTGATGACATCAAACACCACACCGTAACTGGGTGGCTATAAAGGTGGCATTGAGTGTTCGGAAAGTATGGGTTGAGACACATGGATCAAGAGTGGGATTTGTCCATCCATATGACGGATAGATATACTCTGGGCCCTTTCGATGGAATGTCATCCAATTAGCTTGCAAGCATGTGACTGGCTCACAAGGGATCACATACCATGGGAACGAGAAAAGAGTACTTATCGGTAACGAGGTTGAACTAGGTATGCAGAGATACCGACGATCAAAACCTCGGATAAGTAAACTATCATGAGAAAAAGGGAAATTGGTATCGTATGTAAGTGGTTCATTCGATCGCAAAGTAATCGTAGAAATATGTGGGAGCCATATGAATTTTCAGATTCCTCTATTGGTTATTGATCGGAGAAGTGTCTCGATCATGTCCGCATAATTCACGAACCGTAGGGAGACACACTTAAGGATTCGATGTTGTTTGAGTAGTTATGGAATGATGAGTAAGAGAGCGAATGTTGTTCGGAGTCTCGGATGGGATCCGGGATATCACGAGGAGATCCGGAATGGTCCGGAGAATAAGATTCATATAAGGAAAGTCCTGTTTCGGGGTTGGAGAATGGTTCTGGTGTTTTCATCGGGAATGTTCTAGAAGGTTCCGGAATGTCCGGCATTCCAGAGGGGAAGGGTACATGAATGTTTCATAACAAGTTGGAATGGTTGCATCATGTACTAGGTGTCATCGCTGAACAAAATAAAGGGTTTAATCAAATCCTAGTTTGAAAAGTCAAACGCCAATTTGAGAAGTCAAACGGCTATTTTGAGGTGAGGGGAGAAAAACCTACTTGGGAGGATTTCCTCCTCCACCGCCGCCCACTTGGAGACCGAGTTGGGGAGGACTCCTCGGGCCTGGCCTCCACCTATATAAGGAGGGGCAGGGCTGCCCCTCCAAACACACAACACCACGCCCCGCAAACCCTAGCCCCGGCGCCACCACCTCCTGCCGCCGCCTAGGGCAAGCCGCCGCCTAGGCTAACCCTAGCCTCCGGCCTTGATCCTCCTTGGTGCGTCTAAACCCTAGATCGCCGAGGCTCTCTCTCATAGTCCACCATACTCGCTCCGGCTTAAGGCGAAGCCCTACGAGATCTCCTCTACTTGGGTATCACATTGTCACAGGAATCACGAGAGAGTGCTACAATCTCCATTTTCTTTGGAACAAGGGATAGGAAGGTCTTCATCGAGTACCGAACGTGACCGATCATGGAAGCGCCTGCGGAACGCAGCCGGAAGGATCGTCACGATCTTGAGATCGGAAGTGTACGACTACATCACCCACAAGAATCTGCTCTCGTTAACCGCTTTGGAATCTTCGAGGGTGAGTTGCTCTATCGACTCGTTGCTACAATCTAGTAGATAGATCTTGGCTTGTTTGTTTGCATGCGATAGAAATTTTTTGTTTTCCATGCTACAAACCCCGACAAAAACAACACGATCTTCTTCAGATTCGAGTCCCTCGACTCGAACCCGGAACAAATGCTGGCGTAATTCAACTCAGGATGTTGAGGACATACAGGAGTAGAATTCTAGTAATTTTCAAATGATGAACCCAACACGTCCGTCGGGATTTTCATCGCGCCTGCTGGCACGGATTATTACTAGCAGAACGCAGTCGTATGCGTTGTCAAGCCATTAGATGGTATTTGTAGGTCTTATCTTTGCTTCGCAGACATAGCATCCGAAATTTTATCACCGCGAAGGTGTTTTGGGTGACCAAGGAGGATATTTTACTCACTTAGCGTTGGCTGGGGCAGAGTTGCCGGAAAAAAATTGCGTGCTGATCCGAAGGATCGCAGTCGAAGAATTCATATGGTGCGCGACCAGTGCTCCCTATGGGAGTATCCCCCGAGTGTCCATCGAGTCGAGACTGAGCGTAGACTTTAATTCAGTCGTTGTTGGCTTTAGGTCCGTAGGACACAAATTTTTGGGATGCTTGAATCCATCCTCCCTATGGGAGTAGCCCCCGAGTCCATAGTGGAGTTGTAGACTCGACGTAGGACTCGAAGAATAGTTCAGCGGTATAGTACCTTAGTCATATTTTGGGTGCGCGGCCAGCGCTCCTGATAGGAGTAGCCCCCGAGTAGTTAACCGAATCGTAGATTCAAGTGAGTACTTTAGAAGTGCAGTCGAAGATTTGTAACTGTTGCTAGTATAGATTTGATGACGTCAGTGCTGACGATCGATGACCTCAAGCGTCTGCGGCGCCAGAGGTGACGTGACTTGGCGACCGTGGGTCCCAGCTTCTGACTTTGAATTGACTGGTCACGCGCGGCGTGGAGATAATTACGGCGTCACCTCGATTTCCGTGCATAGTGGATGGCGTGCAAGCAACGGTTCGCTCCTATGCTGACACGTGGATGGTTGGATTTTGATGCTGGCTCTAGGGCTTCCCGATGAACGGTCCTTGTTTATCGTCTTCGTCCTTATAATTTGTGGGGAAAATTTTGTTTGTTTTCATCGCAGCCATTCTCATTTCACTGCTTCCACTTCCTTGAGCTGTTCTCGCCGCGCGAGGGAAGCTCTTCGATCCTTCCCATCTTCTTTTCTGCGCTCACACCCCCGCCGTCGTCGTACTGCCATGGGGAAAACGAAGAAGGCCTCCACCGATGGGCACCAGCTGCCGGAGGCAAGAAGGGTACCGCCGCCATTCAGCCACCGACGGTGGTGGCGATCGAGACGCCATGAGGCGACTTATGAAGCTTCATGAAAGGTGCGATCCCGCAGGATAAGGAGGTCGTCAAGATTCCTGGCGACGAGGTAATTCCCTGTCCACCCGCTGGGTTTCGGGTCATGTTTGTTACTTTTGTCCTTCGGGGCCTCTCTCTCCCAGTCCACAATTTTCTCCGTGGATTACTTTTCTTCTATGGCATCCAACTCCATCATCTTTCGCCAAATTCCCTTCTCCACATCGCATGTTTCATCACCTTCTCAGTCTTTGGCTCAGATCGAGTCAAGACTTTGGCCTTTTCCGGAAGCTCTATTCCGTCAAGAGGCAATCTGGCTCTAATGGCGTTTATCCCATCGGCGACTTCATCATTTCCCTTAAATCAAATTTTCTCTAATTTTCTTTTTCTATGTCTGAGTCTGTCCAATAATGGAGAAGGCGCTGGTTTTACATCCACGACTCCACAGTGGATGGGCAAAATTTTGGCCTTGCTCCTTTCGATTCCACCCAGATAATCCAGCCGAAGAGGTCCTGGAAGAACCAAATCTTGGATGGTGAGGTGGAGGAGATAGAGGAGCTCTATCTTCGGGTGGAGGACCTCCAGGTGATTCCGGATAAGGAGGTGAACGGTGTGGATATTATCCACACGTTCCTCAAACGTCAGGTGCAACCGCTCCAGGCTAGGGCGCACCCGATGTTCCTTTATTCTGGCCGCCACGATCCGACTAGGGTTTTGACTGAGGAGCTCTCCAGGAGGGATCTCGACAGAATCCTTCGGCCGCTGCTGAAGTTCAAAGCTGAAGAGGACCTTCCGGGTACCTCGCTAACCCTTCTGTTCAGGGCCTCTCGACCGGTGCCGCAGGTGTAGATCTAGGACGTGCGCATAGCGATTGTTCCGATAGCGTTTTCTTGTGCTTCTTTTGTTCTGAAAGTTTGTTTCTTTTGTGCAGGAATTCAAGGTACCGGGCATGGTGCCTCCACTACCCGAACGTTTTCCGGATGCACCGGACAATGAGGTAGCGGACTCCATGTCTGAGCTTCCTCGCGCGATCACGGTGAAGAGACTTTTGAGTCGAGAGGAGCACTCAAAGTGGACACAGAGCTCGAGCCAGTCGTCAGATGCTTTGACTCCACCAACGCCTAGGAACCGCCATGCCTTGTGCGTCACAGTGGAGGTGATGGTGGCTCTTCCTCTCCTATTCCGGTCGTGCCTATGCGGGTTGTAGTGCCGAAGCCGCCGGCAAAGCAGAAGATGGAAGAGAAGAAAGAAGAGAAGAATGGCAAGAGGACCTTGCATGTCTTCAACTTGAGCGATATGGACTCATAAGTACCTTCAGTTGCTTTTTGCTATTTTTCATTGTTGCTTGCTTGTCTTTGACTGATGTTTCTTTTATAGCCACTCCTCTGATGGCTCGTTTAGCGATGGCACTCAGGAGATGGTGGGGGAGTCGAAGATTGCGCCTCCTCCTTCTCAGACGGTGGCCACCTCTGGGGTGTTGCTCCGAGCCCCTCTCCGCAGGAGGCTCGGGTGATCGTCTCCCAGAAGACTACAGCCAGACCTTCAGAGGTCTCCGTCTGATCACGTAAGTGTTTTTATTCTTGCCGTGGGGGAGCCCCCGAGCGATTTTCGTATCATCTGCTGATCATTGCTTCTGTTTTGTACGCGTCTCGGCGGGAGCCCCTGAGCACTTTTTGTGTGCTTGTTATTGTTTTTGCTCGTTTCTTGGGCGCAGCCCCCGAGCCTTTTTCTTGATAAGTTGTGTTTGCTCGCAACCTTTTGTGCAAGGCGTCAACCAGTTGGTGAAGCAGCATCTGGCATTGGAGCCAGCTTCCATCGGCTTCAAGGTACATCTGTAACTATGTCGTCAACTTCTTCGCCTGTTTGCTAGCTTATGAAGCTCACACGTGTTCTTGTTGCTTTTTGAAGATGAGAATAATACGGCCCTCCATGAGCTTGATGCTCTCAAAAAGATCCTCGGACGAGCGGAGGAAAAAGCTGAGGACGCTAAGGCGCCTAAGGGCGCCGAGTTGGCAGGAGTTGCAGCCAAGGCGCTGCAGAAGAGGCTACAGCATCGCGAGGAGCAGCTTGCTTGCCTGCGTTGCGATTCTGAGAAGGAGTTAGCCGACAAGATGATGGTTGCCGCCAAGGCTATTTCGTGAGTAATTTCCTTTGTTACTTGTTCCTTTTCAGCTTCCTTATCTCTCTGGTTTTGCTTTATACTCACTTTGCCTTTTCCGCTTATCTAGATGCCGCGGACATTGAGTTTGACCGCAGTGCTCTGGAGCACGGAAGTGCTCTAGATGATGCTATCAAGCGTCGAAGACCGTCAAGATCGTGGTTGGCTCCCTTGCGAAAGCCAAGGAGGTGCTCAGGCGCTTCTGTTGGAGATATGCCCAAGAGGCAATAATAAAGTGAGTTATTATCATATCTTCACACTTATGATAAATGTTTACATACCATGCTATAATTGTATTAACCGGAAACATTAATACTTGTGTGATTTGTAAACTAAAATAAGAGTCCCTAGTATAGCCTCTTGTTAAACTAGCTTGTTGGTTAATATATGATCATGGTTTCCTGATCATGAACATAGAGATGTTATTAACAACAGGATCATATCATTAGGAGAATGATGTGATGGACATACTCCTATAGATAAGCGTAGCATAAAGATCAAGTCATTTCAATAGTTCAATTGCTATATGCTTTCTGATACATAGTAACCTAATTCCTTCGACCATGAGATCATGCATATCACCTTTACGGATGGATGCTTTGATGACATCAAACACCACACCGTAATCGGGTGGCTATAAAAGTGGCATTGAGTGTTCGGAAAGTATTGGTTGAAACACATGGATCAAGAGTGGGATTTGTCCATCCACATGACGGATAGATATACTCCCAGGCTCTCGGTGGAATGTCATCCAATTAGCTTGCAAGCATGTGACTTGGTCACAAGGGATCACATATCACGGAACGAGTAAAGAGTACTTATCGGTAACGAGGTTGAACTAGGTATAAGATATACCGACGATCATAACCTTGGATAAGTAACATATCGTGAGACAAAGGGAAATTGGTATCGTATGTAAGTGGTTCATTCGATCGCAAAGTAATCGAGAAATATGGGAGCCATATGAATTTCCGATTCTATTGGTTATTGTTCGGAGAAGTGTCTCGATCATGTCCGCATAATTCACGTAGGGAGACACACTTAAGGATTCGACGTTGTTTGAGTAGTTATGGTATTATGAGAAAGAGACCGAATGTTGTTCGAGTCTCGGATGGGATCCGGATATCACGAGGTGATCCGGAATGGTCCGGAGAATAAGATTCATATAAGGAAAGTCCCGCTTTGAGTTCGGGAATGATTCCGTGTTTTCATCGGAATGTTCTAGAAGGTTGGATTGTCCCAAGCACTGGGGGAAGGGTACATGAATGTGTCATTGCTCATTGAATGATTGCATCATGTACTAAGTGTTCTTGCTGTCCCAAATAAAGGATTAAATTGAATCCTAAAACAGAAAAGTCAAATGTCCAGTTTGAAAGTCAAACTGCCAAAACAAGAAACTGTTGGAGACAAGCAAGAGGAGTTGGAACCAACCTGGAGGAGGAGTTGGACTCCTCCAGGCCGGCGCCCAAGCCCTGGTCCGAGTTGGGGAGGGACTCCCTCCCTCCCTGGCGCGCCAAGGACCCCCTCCCATATAAGGAGGGGCAGGGCTCCTCCCATAGATACATAACTTTCTACTCTAGATCTCGGTTTAGAGCCGCTTTTGGTTTAGAGCTTCTAATTGCTTTAGCCAGGTTTAGAGCCTTCTAATTGGTTTAGAGCCTTCTAATTGGTGTGTCTAATTACTAGACCACTAATAGCCTCTCTCATAAGCTCCACCATACTCGCACCGCTTAAGGCGAAGCTCATGGATCTCCCTCTACTTAGGTACCACGCCATTGCCACGGAATCGCGAGGAGAGTGCTACAACCTCCGCCTCTTTGGAACAAGGGAGAGGAAGGTCTTCGTCGAGTACCGAACGTGTGACCGATCATGGAGCGCTGCTTAACGTGGCTACTGGAAGGATCGTCTACACGATCTTGAGATCGGAAGTGTACGACTACATCACCCACAGAATCGCCTCGTTAACCGCTTTGGAATCTTCGAGGGTGAGTTCCTCTATCGACTCGTTGCTACAATCTAGTAGATAGATCTTGGCTTGTTTGTTTGTATGATAGAAAATTTTGTTTTCCATGCTACGAACCCCTACAAAGGGTATCGAGCCGTGTCTATATGTAGATCTGCACGAGTAGAACACAATGGTCATTGTGGGCGTTGATGCTTTTATTGTCGATTGCTTCTTGTGTACTTTGTATCTTGCGGTATGTTGGGATGAAGCGGCCGGCTAACCTTACATGACATCGTTCATGAGACTTGCTCCACGCTTGACATGTAACTTGTATTGCATAAGTGGCTTTATGGGTGCATGTTTCTCCTAGCATAGTTAAGATCCAATTTACAACGGGTGATCAACAATACTAGTATCAATGTTGTGGTTCTTGTTCGTAAGTTAGAACGACACTTATTGAAAGCCCCAAACCACGTAAAATATGCAAAGAAAGTAGAAGCGCCTAACTTTGTTTTGCAGGGTGTGCGATGATGTGATATGGCCATGATTGTGATTGTATTTGATGTATGCAATGTTCCTTATTGTAAGTCGACAACCGGGGAGCCATATGGTTGTCTTTAATTTATGTTAAGACCCGTGTCTATTCAAAGTAGTTGTAATAGTTGAAGCCGTGGGCGACAACCATGGAGTAGCGTCATTGACCTTGATGCAATGCCGGTGATGATGGAGATCATGTTCGGTGCTAGAAGATGGAGATCGAAGCACAAAGAAGAAAAGGCCATATCATATCACATATTATGAATTGCATGTGATGTTAATCCTTTATGCATCTTGTATTGCTTAGTAGACGACGGTAGCATTATAAGATGATCCCTCATGCACATGAATTTCAAATCATAAAGTGTTCATCCTTAGTTAGCACCGCTAAAGCTTGTTGTTTCAAAACACCACGTGATGATCGGGTGCTAGATTACGCAAGTGTATACAACGTGAGCCAGATTTGCTCATGCGAAACTAAGGTTTGATCTTGACGAGCCTATCATGTATGCATGGCCTCGTGAACACGGATTACCGAAAGGTAGAGCATGAGTCATATAGTAGATATGATGAACATGTCGATTGTTCGCCATTGAAGCTATATCAACTCTCGTGATGATCGGTTTTGATGTGGTGGATTTGGTTCGTGTGATCACTAAAACAATTTGAGGGATATTGTTTTGAGGGAGTTCACCTAGATTAATTTAATTATTAATTAGAACTCAATTTATCATAAACTAAATCAAAGTGAATTTGCATAGTTGTTGTAGTCATTGGCATCCGTTTACCACCTTGCGCTTAGTTATAATTGAGATGATAGAGCTATAGAATTTGGTTAGTTACTTTACTAACTGGTATCGTATTGTTTTGAAGTGTTAATTTAAAGTTTAAAAGTCCTATTGCAAACTTTCAAGAAGTTCTTACTCCATGAAGTTTAATAATTGGTATTAAAACAAGAGTAACAATTCCAATGTTAGTATATAAGTATCATGTTTGTTTCACGATTCTTGATATTCAAAGGATTCTCTTAATATCAAGGTTATCTAGGATCCGAAAGAGTTGTTTGAGAAACCATGATGTGGAAGATATTGTGATATCTGAAACAAAGTTTTGGTTGCAACATGATAGAGTATAATATGGCAAAAGTCATGTTCTCATATTTGATGAGAATTTGCAAAAAGGTTGGAGACACTAGTTGTCCTAATCCTCCAAAAGATTTTGGAGAGCAACATTATACTTGCGATTCACCGTTACAAGCTAAAAGTAGCTTGATCATGGATTAATCCATAATAAGGGTGAATATTTGATGTAGGTAAAATGTTTACTACACTAAGAAGATTACTAAATAAAGGAATTTGAAAGAACACCAAACATTTGATGATGGTGATCTACTTCAAAGTGCAAGTCCAAAGACATTGGTATTTAACTATACACGTTTTGGATTATATGTGTCATATGTATGACTCACTTTGATGTTGATAGATTCTTTCAAATGTAAAAGGAAATCTTGAAAGAGAATCTCATAAGTATATGGCGTAAAAGAAAAGATTAGAATTGTTCAATTTAAGTATATAGATGATATACATGTTATGGCTATATTCTTTGCTTATTAAACAATGTGGTTCTTAAGTATTTGATACTGAATTTGTTGGTATGAATCATACATAACAATGAATTCATGAACTACAATGGCCTAAGTAACTAGCAAAGAATATGTGATGATGTTCATCGAGAACAAAATAAAGGGTTATTGTGTTGCTCGTTAAACATCAAAGCTTGCCTTCAAGATTTGTTTTATCGGTGTTATGAGAACAAAAGGGTTGTTCAAATAATTGCCGTAATCCATAAAAGATGGATGATTCACAAATCTCGTTGGAAAAATCACATCCATAAAGCTAATGCTAAAATGTCGAAAGACAAATTGATTGAAAGATCACTTAGGAAGTGACATCGCCGTTTAAATTATATTGAAAGAAAACATGAAGAAACTCCATATGTATGGAATTTTGGAGTCTTTTGATTTTGATCAAATGACGCTTGTAAAACTTTCCTAGAGATAATTAAAACTTCGCTCATAGGCCAAAAGGAACGAAAGACTAGCTTATTGAAATTTGTACATATTGTTGTACGAAGTCCATTATGTGTAGTCAAGAGCGATGGATTTCAACTTCATATGCTTTCTCCAAAATTTAAGTGAATATATGAATATTTACTTAATAAGGATGAAGTATGAAACATTTGAAAAGTTCAAGGACTTTCAAGATGAAGTGCAAAATCATTGTAACAAGAATATAAATAGTTTATGATAAGATCATAAAGGAAGATATTTGAGTTACAAGTTTAGCATAATACCTAAGATTAAAGGAATCGTTCGTGGATTTGCATTTCGAAACACCATAAGAGTATGGAGCATTCGAGATATGTAATTAAACCTTGTTTGACATGGTGAGATCAAAGGTGTAATTCATAAAATTGCCATTGTATTTTAAAGATTAAAAGCTTTAGAGATTGCCGTTTTTCCACTGAAAAGAGCTTCATCATAATCCGTTGAAATGACACCATATAAGGTTATGGTTTGGGATAAAACCCAAGTAATCCTTTCTTAAACATTGGTATGTTATACATAAGAAAGATGTTTGCAACCAAAGTCGGATGAATCATCTTTGTTAAGTATTTCTCCATAAACACCGGAGACAAAAGTGTTTGTCGCTTAGAACGCCAAGTTTCTTTAAGAAGGAATTTTTCGTGAAAAGTTAAGTGGGAGGACAATAGAACTTTGATAAGGTTAAAAGACCCTTAGCTATATGTGCGAGTTGCGCAAAGACCAAAAGTGTTAGGAGGCGCGACAATGCTCATGGCTCACGTGCCTCAAAAGGTTGTGGTCACGAGATCTAAAGTTCCTATTGAAACAAGTAGGTCGGTAAACAATCAAATACCAAGATTTGAGGGTTGAATCATTATTTGAGAATAATGTACCGACTACATGCAAAGAAGCGATGATGGGCCCGACTCGTAAAATGGCTTGAAGCCATAAAATCCGTGATAGTTCCATACACGAGAAAATCAAGTTTTGAACTTGAAGGACCCTCGAGAAAGGTGTAAGACCTTATAGTTGTGTCTCGGATCTATAAAGAAATAGACATGGATGTTTCACATCTATGAAATAGTCGACATGTTGGGAAAGAGTTCACAAAATGTTCAAAGGTTGACTATGACAAGATTTGATCTTTCATAGTGATATTTAGTCTAGACGGATTAATGTAGCAACCACTACATATAATTTTGTTATATGGTAGTAGAATAAACAAAACAAGTTCTTCTAATAGAATCGCTACCTAGGACATGTGCATAACACGGTCCATAGGGTTTTGTTAATTCAAGGATGCTAAAAGCATATGCGAACTTCAATGGTTAAAGTAAGCATAGCGGAGTTGGAATCTTCACTATGATGAAACTGTTAAAGAGTTTAATTTCATCGATACAATGAAGATGCTTGCATTTGCAAGAAATTAAGTGGGAGCGCTAAGACATGTTTCTAATACATTATGTGGAAGACATATTGTTGATTGGAAATAATGTATCTTTTATTAACACATATTAAGAATTTCATCCCGATGAAAGACTTAGGCAAAACCAAATATTTAGCATCAATAGATGCTAATATGGTTATGCCGTATAGTACATAGACAAGATATTGAATGAGTTCAATATAGAAACTACAAGAAAGTTTCTTGTCACACGTAAAGGATTGAATGAGTTCAATGTTGATGATATATTCAAGTGTATTGACATTTGGTAAAGTGAAACAAATAATCAAGTATAGATTGATACTTGATGTATGAAATCACAAAGAGTATTTATATCAATCATCTTGTGATATGTACAAATCCAGATATGTCCTATGCTCTAAATATTATGAGCATATACCGTAATGATTAGAAGATGATCATTGGACAATAGTAAGGATATTCTTATGATCTTTGGAAGAACTAAGAGTATAATATTTGTAGAAGTGACAAATAGATGGTTAGTTCATTGTAAAAGTACTACATTGATACTAGTTTTGTCACAAAGTACAAATTAAGTTTATCTCAATCTAAACTAAGGGTGGCACAATATAATGGAAGGTGAGTTCCATAATGGATTTGGATGAGTTCCAAAGTTAAGACATTGTGACAGATACTACAACAAAAGGCCAAGTATATAATCGCTATTTTAGCAAAGAAAAGAGGGCATTTGTGTCAAGTAGTTTGTTATCAAACTAGGTGTAGTTCACAGTGATAATACTATGAAGATATATTGTGCGACAATATTATCAACATGTTTTAACCCCAAAGAGCTAAAGGTCACACCGAAAGACCAAATTTATACAAAGCCATCTCATTAGAGAATGAGTGATGCGAGAGACGCAAAGACATGCAATTACACACGGACTGGAAGTGTCGATCCGAGATCGAGTTGACCACTAGCAAAGTGTACATACAACACCGGAAAGCCATAGGTGTTATATACACAAAGGTTTGAAACTAGATTATTGACTCTAGTGCAAGTGGGAGACTGTTGGAGATATGCCCAAGAGGCAATAATAAAGTGAGTTATTATCATATCTTCACACTTATGATAAATGTTTACATACCATGCTATAATTGTATTAACCGGAAACATTAATACTTGTGTGATTTGTAAACTAAAATAAGAGTCCCTAGTATAGCCTCTTGTTAAACTAGCTTGTTGGTTAATATATGATCATGGTTTCGATCATGAACATAGAGATGTTATTAACAACAGGATCATATCATTAGGAGAATGATGTGATGGACATACTCCTATAGATAAGCATAAAAGATCAAGTCATTTCAATAGTTCAATTGCTATATGCTTTCTGATACATAGTAACCTAATTCCTTCGACCATGAGATCATGCATATCACCTTTACCGGATGGATGCTTTGATGACATCAAACACCACACCGTAACTGGGTGGCTATAAAAGTGGCATTGAGTGTTCGGAAAGTATTGGTTGAAACACATGGATCAAGAGTGGGATTTGTCCATCCACATGACGGATAGATATACTCTGGGCCCTCTCGGTGGAATGTCATCCAATTAGCTTGCAAGCATGTGACTTGGTCACAAGGGATCACATATCACGGGAACGAGAAAAGAGTACTTATCGGTAACGAGGTTGAACTAGGTATGCAGAGATACCGACGATCATAACCTTGGATAAGTAACATATCGTGAGACAAAGGGAAATTGGTATCGTATGTAAGTGGTTCATTCGATCGCAAAGTAATCGTAGAAATATGTGGGAGCCATATGAATTTCCAGATTCCTCTATTGGTTATTGTTCGGAGAAGTGTCTCGATCATGTCCGCATAATTCACGAACCGTAGGGAGACACACTTAAGGATTCGACGTTGTTTGAGTAGTTATGGTATTATGAGAAAGAGACCGAATGTTGTTCGAGTCTCGGATGGGATCCGGATATCACGAGGTGATCCGGAATGGTCCGGAGAATAAGATTCATATAAGGAAAGTCCTGCTTCGAGTTCGGGAATGATTCCGTGTTTTCATCGAATGTTCTAGAAGGTTCGGATTGTCCCAAGACTGGGGAAGGGTACATGAATGTGTCATTGCTCATTGAATGATTGCATCATGTACTAAGTGTTCTTGCTGTCCCAAATAAAGGATTAAATTGAATCCTAAAATGAAAAGTCAAATGTCCGCTTTGAAAGTCAAACCGCCAAAACAAGAAACTGTGGGAAACAAGCAAGAGGAGTTGGAACCAACTCGAGGAGGAGTTGGACTCCTCCAGGGCCGCGCCAAGCCCTGGTCCGAGTTGGGAGGGACTCCCTCCCTCCTGGCGCCAAGGACCCCTCCCATATAAGGAGGTGGCTCCTCCCATAGATACATAACTTTCTACTCTAGATCTCCGGTTTAGAGCCGCTTTTGGTTTAGAGCTTCTAATTGCTTTTAGCCGGTTTAGAGCCTTCTAATTGGTTTAGAGCCTTCTAATTGGTGTGTCTAATTACTAGACCACTAATAGCCTCTCTCATAAGCTCCACCATACTCGCACCGGCTTACATGAAGCCTGGATCTCCCTCTACTTCCTGACCACGCCAGTCAGCTTAGGAATCGCGAGGAGAGTGCTACAACCTCCGCCGCTGGAACAAGGAGAGGAAGGTCTTCGTCGAAATTTAACGTGTGACCGATCATGAGCGCTGCCGAACGCATACCGAAGGATCGTCTACACGATCTTGAGATCGGAAGTGTACGACTACATCACCCACGAGAATCGCTCGTTAACCGCTTTGGAATCTTCGAGGGTGAGTTCCTCTATCGACTCGTTGCTACAATCTAGTAGATAGATCTTGGCTTGTTTGTTTGTATGCGATAGAAAATTTTTGTTTTCCATGCTACGAACCCCTACAGCTTCTACAAGGAGCTCGTCCCCAAGGGCGTTGCCCTTGAGGATGTAGACTTGTTGGCGGACGCGCTATCAGCCGAGGCGCCCGCGGCGTACAAGCGCAAGCAGAAGGGCATCTGCGCGTCCGTAGGACTGGCGATGGCCATGGCGTCTGGAGCGGAGCTGGATCTTCATCAGGTCACCTCCCGGATGCCAACGGCTCCCGACGGATCCGAGGTAGCTTTTTCCCCCTATGCTTCCTGTTGTAAACGCTATGGGCCGAAGCTGATTGACCTGCTGGCAGAGTACATGTTGAGGCAGCAAGGGGAGGCCAAGAGCAGGCAATCCGGCTCCAAGGCCACTCAGGATGCAGCAGCTTAGGCCTTGTAGTTGTAGGATAGCTTTCATCTGCTTTGGTTGTAATATATTTATGAACACTCCTTGTGCCACGTAGTGGCTTTTGTTGTATATAATGAATCTTTGAGCTATTGCCCATTCGTGCGTTTGTTCATATCCTTGTCTCTTTTCCTCTAGGGACCTTCGGGTGATGACCTTGTTGATACTTCGTCTGCTCCGCAGCTGCGACCAGATGCATCGCAGCTTGTATTTCTTCGTGACCGCGTCCGTAGTCTTGAGAAGGAATTGCATGGCATCCGAGGCCACGCGGATGTTTGGAAGTCTAAGGCAGAGCGAGGCGCCGCCAGAGAGGAGTATCTTGTTCCCAAGGAGGAAAAGGAGGGCGTTGCTGTTCGGATCAACTGCCTGACCCAGCAAGATATGGAGGCTGGCGGCTTTTTCTGGATGGATCGCGACCGTGCCGTGGTCCTTGCGACTGTGTAGGATCGTGCCCACCAAGTGTCACGGGTGCTGCGGCAGGTGAAGACGTCCTTGGCGTCTGTTCTACACGTCATGTTTCCTCTAGACGAAGCGCCATCGGCACTCTGGGACTTGCTGGCGAAGTTTCGAGATGTGCATCATGTGAGGGAGCTGGTGCGGCATCAGCTGGTTGCGGGGGTGAAGGCTGTGCTTTCCCTCATGCGGCTGCATTGCCGTGATGTACATCTTGCTACTGTTGCCGCTGGGCCGCCTTTTTGGCCAGATGGTGGCATGTGGGACATGCGTCCGCACTATGTGGCTGTAAGGCAGTATGCCGAACAAGTTGTAGATCTGTTTGAGCATCGTGCGCAGGTGATTCTTCAAAATAGGTAGGACCTGTAAAAAAGATAGATGTAAAATTTAGCTATATTCGACTGGGTGTGTTATGCCCCTTGTTGTAAATGTTGATTGTTTTAGCACGTGGTGCTTTGTTTTTATGCATGTCATTTTTGTTAGCCTGACGTGATCAGCTACTCAGATGTACACGCGTTATCCTCAGCCGACGAAGTCGTGAGGTGAGAGGAGCCCTCGAGTGTGTTGTAACATGAATAAAATGTGAATAAGAAATGAAATTTTTGGGGCGATACACTTAGCTTTATTCTATCATAATGAGGAGGTACATTGTTCGGCTAAGTAGCCTTGGCTGAATAGCCTTATTGAAACTAAAAGGAGGGGGTATCTAGGGGTAGAAGTGTCGCAGTTGTGCGACGTTCCATGGGTTGGAGTATGCGACTCCAGACTCCACGTGCTTGAGGCGATAGGCGCCACCTGGGATGACTTTAGTGACGACGTGGGGTCCTTCCCAGGGTGACTCGAGCTTCTTCGGTCGCTCTTGCTTGAGTCATAAGACTAGGTCTCCTTCGACGAAGGACCTTGGGTGCAGCCGACGATTGTGATAGTTGTGGAGGCTCTGTTGATAGACCGCCGATCGAGCCACGGCTATGTCGCGTGCCTCGTCGAGTGTGTCGACGGCGTCTTCGAGTGCGGCCTTCGATTCGGCCTCGCTATAGGCAACGACCCGTGGGGCCTTATGGCGTACTTCTGCAGGCAACACGGCTTCGGCTCCATGTACCATGAAGAAGGGCGTGTAGCCAGTTGAGTTGTTTGGCGTTGTGCACAGGCTCCAGAGGACGGAGGGTAGCTCTTCTGTCCATGCTCCCACGAGTCGTTCGAGTGGGCTCAGCAGACGTTTCTTGATGCCGCCACCGACAAGGCTGTTGGCCTTTTCGACCTGCCCGTTTTTCTATGGGTGCGCCATGGAGGCGTATGATATGTTGATCCCGAGGCCTTCGCAGAAGTCCTGAAATTCTTTGGAGATGAAGTTCGAGCCTTTGTCGGTGATGATGTTGTGCGGCACGCTGAACCTGTAGACTATGGATTGGAAGAACTTCATAGTCGTCTTGCCCTTTTGATTAGTAACGGGCATGGCCTCAATCCACTTGGTGAATTTGTCGACTGTGACCAGGAGGTAGACGTGGCCTGCTTTAGAGGACTTGGGTAGTTTGTCGATCATGTCGAGGCCCCATTGGGCGAAGGGCTAGGCCAAGGGTATGGGCCTGAGCTCCGATCCTAGTGCGTGCGGTTTGTCCATGAACCGCTGGCACCCGTTGCACCTTTGTACGATGTCTTTGGCGTCGTTCATGGCCATTGGCCAGTAGAATCCAGCTCGTAGAGCTTTGGCGACGAGGGCGCGGTTGCCCGCGTGATGGCCGCAGATGCCCCCATGGATGTCTTGGAGGATAGTTTTTCCGTCACCGATGATGACGCACCTTTGGAGCACACCCAAAATGCTTCGCTTGTACAGCTCGCCATTGATGATGGTGAAGGCCTTGGACCGCGGATATCGCCGGGCGGCATCTGTCAGTCATCGGAAGTTCCTGCATTTATCGTACCGTGAGATCTGATCGGCCCATGTTTCTTTGATTGCCATGACCTGCATCAGGTTGACCAATGCGACCTCTGTGTTGAGTTTTTCGGGTCCTTCCTGTCCTTCGGGTAGCGTATCCCCCGAGTGCTCTAACTCTTCGAGTGATACCTTGGGGAATTTCCTTTTGATGGATGCCACGCAGATCTGCTCGAGGAACACACCTGGTGGTACCCGTGCGCAGGTGGAGCCGATGTTGGCGAGCATGTCGGCTTCTTCGTTGCTTTCTCTGCCAACATGCCGAAGCTCGCAGTCGTCGAAGTCTCCTTCGAGTGAGTTGTAGAGTGTGCGGTACGCGATCATGTTGGCGGCATGTGCGTCGCACTCGTTCATCGTCTGCTAGACGATGAGGTTCGAGTAACCATAGATGAGCAGGCGCCTCGCGCCGCAGATCTTGGCCATCCTCATGCCGTGGATGAGGGTCTCGTATTCGGCTTCGTTGTTGGAAGCTCGAAATTTCATCCGGAGGACATACTTCATCTTGTCGCTCGCTGCGGTTGATATGACCCGGCTCCGCTCGACCTCGCTTGGAGCCATCGAGTGCATCGTCCATGATGCGTCATGTCCGAGTGTCCGCAGCTGCAGTTCCATCCGGGACGAGGAAGTCGAAGGACACAGGACTTGATCGCATGGCGCTTCTCATAGACTATGTCTAGAGGTGACTCGATGCCCACAGGCCGCGTCTGTGGCCTCCGTTGTTCAGGATCTTTGTCAGGGGTGCCTCGTTGACGACCATCACCTGATGCTCATGGAAGTAGTGGCTCAGCCGACGAGCCGTTATGAAAACTTCAGGGGTGGTCCATTCCTTCCACATGAGCTTCCGACAAAGAAATTATGACTTGTTATGAATATTATCATATCAATCCTATTAACCATTGGACTATAATGTTAGACGTCTTTATTTTTTACATTCCATACAATTATTTGAGTAAACAACAATTAATAAGTAATAATAATCTTGAATTCAAATAAAAATAAAATAAATTTTATTTATTTTGCCTTTTTCATTTAAAATTGAATAATTCATATCTACAAATCCGTAAATCATAATTCGACAAATAATATATCCATATCGATCAGAAAAATGAGAGGAATCCAAATATTACATTCCTATCATCTATTTAATTATATATTGTAACTTTTTAATATTAGGCCAATCGAAATTATGTCAAGATTCATGAAACATTCCGTTTTTTGCACTCAGAAAATAGAAAAAGGCTTTTTGGTGTGCCAAAAAAGAAACATTGCATTAGATATCTGATGAAATAGAATATTATGAATCTAAAAATGATTTTTAGATAAAATCATGAGCATCATATCATGTATGTATAGTTCAAATATAACTCACTTCCTATCGATGTGGCAGGAATTTATCTTTTTTATGAAGGATGGACGGAAAGGTTTGAGATACTTCGGTTAGAAAATTGTCCATTCAAAGTGGTATAGTATTTTTGAAAAATGGGGTAGTATCATTTTGAAACTTTCATTTGGTGGTTGCTTCACAAAACACTCCATTTTTTGTACTCAGAAAATAAAAAAGGCTTTTTGGTGCGACGAAAAGAAAAACTTCCTCCTGCAACATTGTTCTCCATCCCATGATACTCATGCGTGCATAATATGGGCACATTATCGCAACTATATCGCAATTCTAGCAATAACATTGGTCATTTGACCTGAAATCTAGGAAAACACGATTAAGATAGGTCATTTTGTGAAGGTTTTTTTGAGACACAATCAATATACCAAGTTTGATATTTTTCCATATAACTATGTCACATAATATGACACCACGCGATGTTTTTGCATTGTTTCGATCGTTTTTGAATTTTTTATGGCTGTTTCAAACTATCGTCAAAATTTCTAAATCGAGGGGATGAAGATCCTTAGCTCGGGGATGAGCCTCGCTAAACTTGCATTAGATCCCTGATGAAATAGCATACTGTGAATCTAAAAATGATTTGTGCAAAAAATCATGTGCATCATATCATGTAGTTCAAATCTAACTCATTTTCTACCGATTCGGCAGAAATTTGTCTTTTTTACGAGGGGTGGACGGAAAGGTTTGAGATACCTAGGTTGAGAATTTGTCCATTCAATATGGTCTAGTATTTTTGAAAAATATGGTATTATCATTTTGAAATTTTCATTTGGTGGTTGCTTCACAAAACACCCCGTTTTTTGCACTCGGAAAATGAAAAATATGTTATACGAAAGTATTTATATTTTTAATATATCCTTTTGAAAACGAATATATAATATTTGAGTTTATATAGATAGATCTTATTTTTCTGCAAATTTTGATTATTATATGTATTTTCTGAATTTAAAATGATTTAGTTATGATTTTTCTAAGATTAGACTTGACGGCGCTCTGCCGTTAGCCTAATTTGCTACGCCGATGGTTCCGTTTATGCCGACAGCTACCGTCGGCATATTTATACTACGCCAACGATAAAACTGGGCCGACGGCCCGTTAAGCTATGCCGACGGCCCTGATATTTTGCCGTCGATGTATAAAAAGGCCGTCGGCCTATCTTGTTATTCCCGTAGTTATTCCCGTAGTGCAAGTCCCCTTCCATCGGGTTTACCAACAAGATATACCACCCAATGTCGACGAGATGTAAGCTTATGTTCTTACGTCGGTGAAAAACACTCTGTCCAGCCGGTTTCATTCGCCATTTTTTCGTTGATTTTGTTCAGGTCCGGTTTGTTGTGCCTGGATGTGATCAATCAGACATGGAGCCCCATGTTCGGTAATTGATCGATAACAAACAAAAAAACTACTAGGAGGAGTCCTTTTCCGTGACTCTGTTTGTCTGACTGATGCACCACATTTTTTTTTGTGCTGTGCTGCAGACCTTGTGAACATCTTCGAGGTGTTCCTGCCTCAGCTCCTCCTATATCCGAACCCCTTTAACGGCGACGCAGCCTCGCTGATGATGCGCGACAAGAACGCATACGACCAGAAAGTGAAAGGTTTGGAATCCGATCCAATGGGGTTCACTCTTGCTCAACAAATTTCCAACTGTCTGTTCAGAATACTACGAGAGATACGCCAAGCCTGAAGACGTATCCATGGAGGAAGAAGAGGAGGAGAGCGACGAGGAGCTGAGCGACGCGGAAGGGTACGGCGAGGACTCTGGCGACGAGCCCATCATGGGCACTGCAGACCCTTAGTGGAGGCATGTGTTAGCTAGCTCCAGTCATTATGCATGCAGCAAGCAAGCAAGCAAGCAAGCAGGATCATGTCATGTGTGTGTGGGTCAGTCTGTACATAGGTTGGATGCAAACTCACTGATCATGCTGCCATGGCAGATGCTGAAGAAAGCCATCAGCCTGAAGTCTCGTCATCAGGTTAAAACAAATGTACTGTGTGCCTGAAGTCGGTTTCAGTGACGCTGTGAATAACCCAGCTGCCATTTGGCTGTGTCCAAGTAATGTTCCCTTCTGTCCTGTTCATTTCCCGGTTCATGCTCTGTCGCTACTGCTGCCGTATGCCACCATTGGAGAAGGCAATATAAGCTTTGCGCTTGCATTTGCATTTGCATTTGCAGAGGTGTAATGAAATCCAAACAAGAATTCCAGTCACAGGTATAGTAACAGTAGGATGATGAGTAACGAACCATCCCCTAAAAGACGGCCAGGCGTGCGAAAAAACGGCTTTGCCAGTAGCATCAGCACACCCACTCAACTGGCTGAATTTTTATAAACAAAAAAAATCATTTTATAATTACAGAGTTTTTTTTTTCGTTTCTGCTCTGACTCATAGGTTTGATTACACGGGGTTCGAAAACTTCCCAGATCCCTTGTACTCCTGCTGACACTTACGTGTCCCTGTCAGAGCATCTGCGCTCGTTGGCCGAATCTAGACCGAAATCCGGACTAAAAACTTTGGCCGGAGGGTATAAGTTTTTGGCAGACGCGCTTTCATTTCACTCATTCTACCGAGTTTCCGGTCGCCTGCTCAAATTTGGCTCAAGTTCGTCCAAATTTCGGCATAGTTCGTCATACGATAAATACAGACCAAAGTTCGGCGAAATTTTAAACAGAGTTCGACGTAAATGTAAACATAGTTCGACCTGCAATAAAAGTACAACATATTTCGGCCAGTTCATGCTCAGCATCTACATCGTGTTGCCCCTGCGTATCCATAGGTGCTCGACAAGATCATCCTGCAGCTGTTGATGCATCGCCGGATCTCGGATCTCCTGACGCATTGCGATGAATGCAGCCCATGTTGGAGGCACCTGATGATCAGGCTCGGCAAGAGGACCCTGTCTGTAGTATGGCTCGTCCTCCTCAAGCAAACTCATTGGATCCTTCCTCTCATCCTCAAAGGAACAAACACCACAGGATACAAGGCGCCGGGAAACCTCGAGCCCTACACGAAACACAAGAAGAAAGAAAAGAAAAGAAAAGAAAAAGAAAGCCGAGAACGGCGGTGTGCCGAAAACGGAAACAACTCGCAACCGGTGCGCCCCCCAGAGAAGTAACACCACACATCCCGCAGTCCAAAGCCCTGCGTACCAAGACAACACCTCCAAGAAGGGGAGTGACAACGACACTGCTGTCCAGCCGGAGCCTAGGGTTTCCCTCCGGTACGCAGAGGGGGTGGGGAGGGGAGGCTCTCGACACCCTTCAAGAAGGAAGGTGATACCCTCGGGCGTCACCGTGCCAGTGTCAACAGACAAGGATTTCTCCCGACCCCTCCGAAGCCACCCACCCGAGCACTTTGTAAAGCTCCACAAAACCCGTCACCCACGAACACGCGCCACCCTGGTCTTGAAGTCGCCATCGCCGTCACACCGGGAACCACGGAACGAAGCCGGTAAGCCGAGGGAGCGGAGACTTCAGCTATGACCGGCATGTCAGCAGTACGCGGGAGGGAACTACCTCCACCACCAGCAGGTGGTAGCCGACCAGATGCAGCAGCAAGACAAACCAGGCCCTCAGACCCGGCCAAGCCCGCGGAGGCTCGTGAAGTCCCGGCGCCGCACTGCAGCATGGGTGCCACCGAGCACGCCAACCACCACCCCACACCCAACTCCTCCTCCCAGCAGAAGATCCGCCGCGCCGGCAAATCCCGGCTGCCAAGTAGCAGCACCATCGCCACCGAGCTCTCCCGGGCCTATCGGACCGCCGCCGGTCTGGGGATCTCACGTCGCCTCCCGGATCCTCCTCCGCCAGAGGGATGTCGTCGTCGTCCACCTTCTGGGGCCGCCGCCCCGGCGTCCACGAGCTCGAGTCCTTACCACCGCCATCATCACACTCAAAAGGCTGCCAGAATGAGTATGGTGATCAGGCGCTTCCGACAGTGGTTGTTAGTCCGCGTCGCCCCCAAGTGTGGGGTACTACCCACCACCACCCGAAGTGACCGCTATCCGGACACAGCGGCAAGGCCGATCAATCGGACTTAGGCCCAGATCAGTCCACAGGCCCCCGCAGGCCTAGATCAGGCCCATGTCTAGCCAAGATCATCCCCGCTGCTGCGCCTTGGGCTCGCCGCCGACCTAGCCCCGGAGAGCGCCTTCCAGCACCACCATCATCGAGCCATCCTTCATCGTGCTCCGCTGCTGCCGAAAGGGACACCGCCGCAGCAGGCCGTCCCCGAGCTGGCCCTAGGGCACCACCCGAGGCGGAGCCGCACCGCGTCGTCCAGGAGCTGACGAGGGCGAGACCGCCGCCGCACCCCCACCGCCGGCCGAGCCCCTTGTCCTGATGCTAGCTGGAGGATATGATGTCGCTGACGGCTCCTTGTCCTGATGCTAGCTGGATGAAGTGGCCGGCCGGTTCATCCATGACCACCCTTCTCCTTTGCATCCTCGCAGCTGCTCTTGCGGACCAAATAAAGTGGGGCGCTTTGTAGCATCAGTTCGTCCGCGGCAAAGGTGCCGGCCCCGGCCTAACCCTACGCCTTCGGCACCCCGGCCCTCTCCGTCGACGCCGTCCTCCGACGACGTCTCCCCGACGCCCAGGACCAAGGCACTGCTATACTTGTTGCGATACGGCAGGAGCTGGACGAAAGTAGGAAACCAAGGCTGCAAGCGTGAAGGCGCGGCCGGAGGCGGCGCGCAAGAAGGCTGTCAGACGCGGCGGCCGTGAAAGCAGCGAACACGACGTCCCTGGTGGAAGGCTGATTCCAACGTGATCAGGGTAGATAAGCTGCCGGAGTTCCAGGCGGCGCACCACCGACTTATGGACACCGTTGTCATAGGCAGCCTCGACGCTGTGCAATGCAAGCAGATCCTACCGCTGGAGTTGGACCCGGCGGCGGCACTACCAACAATTAGCTTGATGAACCAACCTCCAATTAATATCACCATATATATATATGGCTTAATTACCGCCTAGTTTACCGCTGCTACATGCTACTTTTTTGCATTCTAGTATGATTTCAGTTGAATTACGATCATATTTTGGTTGGGACCAGAATTTTTTTAAGTGCTGTTATAATCTGTAGTCTGGAGGGACTCGATCTATATTTGCTATTATGTTGTCCTTATTACTATTACTATGTTTTTATTGCGGGTATAACTATTACTATGTTGTTCTTATTATATCATGACAGGGGTTAGAGAAAATGACCGAAAAAACGACACCCGCGCCACCGTCGCCTTTCCCCTTCTCCATTTCCCCCTCGCCGTCGCCAGCGTGCGTAGCTGGGCAAGGCTCGGACGCCCCCCGCGGCGGCTGTCCCTCGGCATCCCCCTCTCGGTATGTCTCCTGGCCCTTACTGCTAACATGGAAACAGTCAAGGTGGGTCAAACCAATTTAGAACCTTGAGTGAATCACTTATCAAAGGTTTAGGACTTAGACGTGCAATTTTAAAGAACTAGGACCAAAATGAAGGTGAGATGAAAGAATTAGGACCGCGCATTCAGTTTACTCTTATTTGTTTCTTGTATTGAACCTTGTAATGTTATGTGGATGGTTGTTTTATTTATAAAGCGGAGCGAAATTCTATTTCGAGGAGTGTGAGCATGAGCACTGGTATGAATTATAATGAGCTTCTTTTTGTCCAGTTATTAGCAGATTGGCGTTTATAATCTCTGATACTTCATAAAAAGCTTTTTTACCCGCGAAAAAGTAAGCCAACAACAATGGAAGATATGAAATTTATTAACAACGGTACAAATATGTGTATCTCCACCACTGTAAATTCAATACAATGATGTATCTTAAGTTATCATTGCAAGTATATTCGTCGCAAATGAAATAATTGTAATAATATAATTGTACAGTTCACATAGGCTACAAATAAATTATTCAAGTATATAGGAAGTGAAACTACATGACATACCCTCTTCTGAACAGAACTATGTAACATAATACAACTTCATGAAAAATACATGGTAATTCATATGGATAATAGGAAGGACAAGATTGTGGTATTGCACATATATACTTAGCGTGGCATAGTGAGTGATGATGAAAGTTCTTGCTCTAGACTGTAGCAATTGGAGATGCCTTTTGATCTTAAATTACTAGCATTGACAACATTCATCCGCATCGGAATTACCAACCTCTGGGCACAAAAATGCTCAATCTCTTCTTCACTAGTTGGGAGAATTTTGCACTTTCTTAGCCTCTTAGTTCTCGGAATTGCAACCTCATTTCTACTTCTTTCATAGTAGGTCTGTCTCTTCCTCGAGTCTCAAGGATGCTTCTATAAGTGAGCAAATATCATCAATCTCTTCTATGTTTGACTCTTTGACAACCTGAGGATCCATTATTTCCATGATAGCTCCCTCTTGCAATCCTTCCACGAAATAGTGGGACAGGTTTTGCTTTGCACCTAGATCATTGTTAAAGTTTGGCTTTTTTCTTGTCAAAAGTTCCACAAGTATTACTCCAAAACTATACACATCACTCTTTTCAGTTAGCTGGCCAGTATGGTAATACTCTGGATCTAGGTAGCCAAATGTTCCTTGGACAATAGTCACCACATGAGTTTCATCGAGTGAAACAGACCTTGAAGCACCAAAGTCAGAAATCTTTGTAGCAAAACTGCCATCCAATAGTATGTTAGCAGATTTCACATCTCTATGGAAAATTGGGATTGCTGCAGCTGAGTGCAGATAAGCAAGTGCCCCTGCTGCTTCTACTGCAATCCTAATGCGATCATCCCATGACAACAAGCATTTAACATCCACGTCAATGTGAAGAAGGTCATGGAGTGTACCGTTAGATATGAACTCGTACACCAGCAAAGGAACCTCAGATTCAAGGCAACAACCGAATAGTTTTACCACATTGCGATGAATTATCTGAGACAAGATAGCAACCTCATTGATGAACTGGTCTATCTCAGTTTGCTCCACAATTTTGGATTTTTTAATAGCCACTACCCGTTGGTCAGATAGAATTCCTTTATAAACTGTACCATGTCCTCCACGACCAAGAACTCGAGTGACATCAAAGTTGTTGGTTGCCTTCTCTAGTTCTTGCAAGGAGAATATCTTTGTTTTGTTTGTGGTGCTTTCATCTGAGATCAGCTGCTCCAATAATAGGCCTTGGTTTTTCTTGAAGTGTGCTCGTCGGATTCTCTTCTGGATGCCTTTCTTCCACTTGTTGGCTAATACAATTGCACACACTACAATAATTATGGATCCAAGGCCACATCCAGTTCCAGTGGCGATACCTACATTTAGTCATCGCTCTCTAAGTCACTCATCATTTGGTTAATTGTAATTATAATGAGGATACTTTGCAAGCTACGACTTACCCAAAATAAGAATGTGTTGCTTTGCTGACGTGACACACCGCCTTTTTATCGGATCAAAGTCTTTTCTATGGGGGCAACTCGTGCATTTGTAGCTTCCAGGAAAATTTTGACACGTCCCATTGCAGTAATGTGGCACTTCACATTCATTGATATCTGTAGAAAAATCTCATTGGGTATATATATTGCTGGCAAATGTATTACAACTTGCTAGAAAATAGCCAAATTCGTATGATCTCCATCATCTTCACTTAAGTTCACGTAATGTTTTCTTAAACAAGCAAGGTGGCTCTCACAAATGTGAGGGCATCATCCTTAGTTTGTCAAAAGTATTATCTTTGATCTTTATTATTTTGTATATAAATATATGATATATATATGTTACAACCGGAACAAAAAAGAACTGTAAAAGATAGAAAAAACAAATGTTGCTGAGTTTTCTTACTAGTATATTTATTTAGTATAGTTGAGTAGACACCAACTAAACTAGCCCGCAATCTGCATGCCCGTTATGCTCTGGAGTGTAGGACAGCAATTTTGTTCAGATTTAGCAATATTTAGATCTAGACATTATTTAGTATATAGATTCATCAAAATTTTAGAAAAATTAAGACATCTATTTTCAGACGAAGGGAGTAATAATTATGATATGTTTAGATACAATTATGAAGATCCAACGTATGTTTTTTGTTTAGGTATAACTATGTAGATCTAATAGATGTAGTTTGATAAGGTACATGTATCATATCTAACAATCCAATCAGTTTAGATAATATGCATGGAACCATTTCGAACAAAGGATCGGGCTATTCCTACTCCATGCGATTCGAAAAACGCCCCCCTTTGGTCCAACGGAGTCGCGTGGGCGGAACATGCATGCTCCACCCGAACTCCGGCAGCTGCCACCACACGTACTCCCTCCGGCCCCTTTTCACCGCTGCCGGAGGGCCCAAACCTGGCAAAGCCCTAGTAGCGTTGGCAGCGGTGGTCCAGAACTGTTGCGTCAGTCAGCAGGTCCCAGCACGGCAGCATGGGGTGTCCGGGCATCGACTGCACCAACATGGATTTGTGGTGAGGAGAAAGTCCTAGGGCAGGGATGCTGCATGGTGGCACAACTGCCAGGCGTAGGACCAGCGGTCCTCAAGCTGGGCTCCAAGCGGATCGACACGGGCCAGATGTGGGTGTGCAAGCTCTTTTTTCGCGCTTTGGTGGCGCTAGCCTAGAGCGCAGGTGGTCTAGGGGCGTCAATATTGTCGTCGGGTAGACAACCGGTGGGGCTAGGGTTGGTCCACAAGCGGCTCAACCCTAGCCTAAGACATATTTTTCCCTTGCTGCAATTGCGAGTGCTCAGCTTCCCTAGTCGATGGTGGACTTCCTCTAGAGGATGTCGGGGCAGCGGCCTCTAGGATGAGCGATCACCGATGTGGTGAATGTGGTCAGTGGATCAACTGGCAGGTCGAGGTGATTTCAGCCGCTAGAGCATGAAGTTTTGTGCGGGCGTGTCAATAGGTAGCGCCGCTTCATGGAGGTCGGCGATGAGAACACATGATGTCTATGGGTGGCGTGATAGTGCCAGCAATGGCAACACAACGGTGTCTTCTTTCTCCTTCGAGGCGCTGGCTATGGAGATCCATCCACACCCATGTGGTAGGTATGGGCTCTCCTAGATAAATCCCTATCTCTGGGTTCCCAGGCGGGCAATGCTGGCGTTTACGTCGTGACATTCTTGGAGGCATCTCCTTGGAGAGCTCCTCTTGTTGGCGCATGTCTTTCTTGTTGTTGTGTGGGTGAATGTCGGGGGCAGCGGACCCAAGTGGATGTTGCTTGTGAGTCGAGGCGGCATTCTCAAAAACCACGATGGGTAGTAGTTTCATAGAGTGGATTTTTTGCTTGCATGGATTTGGCGACAATCTTGTTTCGCTAGTGTGGCAAAGGTTATCGGCTCGGTCAGTGCGTATCAGTGGAGGCGGTTTGACTTTACGTTGGGGCGACGGCCTCGGATTTTTGTGCAACAACTATGGTATGCGTGCGGTTTTCCTTGTGCAACTTGGGTTGCGGGAAACTGGGTCATGCGGCGTTGTGGCTCAAGTGCAAGAACAGGACGGAAGATCTAACGGATGTGATCTGATCAAGCATGGTTATGTGGATCTAATGGTTTGTGATCTTCTAATAAAGGGATGGTCCACAGTTTTTAGGAAATTTCTAGGAATTTCGCATTTTTTCTTCCTTATAGTATATATATAATAATTAATTAATATAGATAAAGAGATTGTAAAATAATATTTGTAGTGCACAATGAAGGTTGATGAGGAGGATCGGACCTGTACATCCATCCTTCATGTATGAATTTCCTTGATAGCCTTGCGAACACTTGCAACGATATCCCATAAATAAATCCCCGTGGGTGACGTTTAGGCAATCGCTGTAGGAACTGCGGCATGCATACATACTACCCTTTTGCTTAGCTGTTTGACAAGTTTGATTGGCAACCGCCCATTTTATAACCATGTCGTATTCTAGAGAGAAATCAAATTGATCTTCCAGCAGGGTAGTATATGAAGTCAATGTATCTCCATCACTACTAGTCTGCTCGATTAATACTGCCTCTTTTGCATGATTTCCGCTCACCATGTTGCTAACAGTCAGTGTCCCATCTTCCACGGATACATCATTCACATGATATTGTGCACTTCCTGAGACTGAAAGTGTGAGATTACCAGATGTACAATTAAGAAGAAATCTGTCATCATTTGCTGAACACCCTTGTTGGAGCCCAAAGGGGAAGGGAACATTAATGGTTCCACATGATGCATTCTTTGGGCAGTGTTCTTTGGGCGGCTTGGGGTTATAATCTGCTCCACACAATAGATAGACACAAAAAGTAAGTAAGAAGAAGAAGCTAGAGGATGAATGAAAGGCTAAATAGAAAAAAGTAGGGCCGGAATTAATTAAGCATATACCTTGCACGCATCCATCAAATATGTAAGGGTTGCCTTCCTCATCATCAGAAGAGCAGGAACAGTGGTAACCAGTACTAGCAGATGAGGAGTTGATGCAACTGCTACCGTTGCTGCAGGCATAGCTTGCGTTGTGCACTTGTGCACTTTCACAGCTTGGTTGATCCATGATGCTAACTCTAAGCAGCGCGTCACCATCAATATTGCTATCGCCTGTCCAACTTGAAAAAATAGCGGTTACATCATCCATGTAATAATTACCATTTTCTGTCACTATAGCCATGATACCAGGATGCAACCAGTCCGATTGTGTTGCAGTAGTATTGGTGCTGACAAGTTTTACGTGGAAGCCTGTGAGGTTGTCCCTTGGCAACGGGATGAGGCAGCAACCCATTCCATTACAAGGGATTCCAGTTGGTGCCTTGTTGCCAGCGCATCTACTCATACAAGAACCAAGCATGTGTCCCGTACCATACTCCAACAAGGTGACATCCAAATCACAACCACCCACGAATAAAGTATTATCGCTAGTGAGAGTAATACCTTTAGCAGGGGACTCCCATGACATGCTGTACGTATTTGTACCTGGACTCATTGCACGGCGGAAGATTATACGGGTAGACAAAATAGCTTGGTCGGGGCCTACATACATGTTAGTGACCTCGATAGCGCTGCTGCTGCTTCTTCTTCCAAAAAAGAGCTTGGGAGGCTTGGTGGAGTGGTTGCAGGTGAGTTCGAAGCCTTCTTGACGGAAGCAGCCGGAGCCTACGCCGAAGGGATAGGAGATGTCCACGTCCCCGCACCTTGAGATGCAGTGAGCCAAGGAATCCATGGAAGGGATATGCAAGATCCCTCCAGTGGCTCCTGCCGACGATGCTTGTGGCGAGAACATGAGCACAAAAGCCATGGTGACGAGCACCGTGCTCATGGTAGCGCTGCACTGGTGTTTGGGTTCAGTTTTTTCTTTGTTTGGTGCCATTTGTAGGCTCCATATAAAAAGACGACCCCAGCTGCTAGCTACGAGTCAACTATAGTGCCAATATATAAAAGAATGTAAATAATGTAGCTAGGAATTGCAGAGCCACTGTTGCCATCAGATGTGATGGTCGTTGCTAACGCCAACACGGTCGACTCGATCGCTTATATATATATGGCCACTGCTTGCTGCTTGCTCATAGCCACATAAAAACAAATATTCCATGTCATGTGCAATATCTACTTACTCATAGCTACATGTTTTCTGGATTTAGCATAATATGAACAGAATTTTGTTACCTTAGCCTATTAATTTTGATATGGATTCATTTTTATTTTTGCTATTTGTGAGAATAATTGGTAGGGTATTGCACAATGCCAATAGGGCTGGCCTCTCTCATATGGGTATACATAGGTATACAGTACAAATACATGGGTATATACAGGCCTACATATGTATACAAATACTATGTATAACAGTACTTTCGCACAATTTCTTTGCTACAACCAATATCTATGGTGGGAGTCTCCAACGATGTCCTAGTTTGCTACATTATAAAAAACATTTTGCTATAACCGTTTTATGATTTTTCTACAATAGCATTCATTTTTTGCTACCAGGTCTACTGCGAGGTTTTTTCCGGCGATGTCTTTGGCCAAATCGTTTTTTATATTAGGACAATTTTTTTGCTACAAGGTCGCCGGCGAACTCTCCGGTGAGATCTAGGATGTTTATTATTTTTTTCTGAAACAAACCATTTTTTTGCTATATGTAGCAAAATCGGGACTATTTGTAACAAAAAAAATATAGTGCCAATTATATAAAAGAATGTAAATGTAGCTAGGAATTCCAAGGCCACCGTTGCCATCAGATGTGATGGTCGTTGCTAACGTCAACACGACTCGCCTATAGCCACATGAAAACGCAGATTCCATGTCAAGTACAATAGCCACACCTACTCGCTACTCTTAAATGATTTTTTCTATGTGTAATTTTTTCCACCCGGCCTTTGATGGTGAATCTTTTTTTTTTGTGCATGGACCTTTGATGGTGAATCTATTGGGTTGAAAAGGTCAAAGTTTCAGCTGGACGGCTGTATATATACAGCATTCTTTTTCTACATGTAATATTTTTTTCCATAGTATATATGCATCAAACTCCCTCTGTTCCACATAAGTTCAGCGTTAGCTAAACGGAAGGTGTACAGTAGAAAGGAGTATGAGAATATTTGAAATCATACATGAACCCCACAACACAAGAAACTGCAATTACGAAGTATATATAGACGGGGAGAACCTACCCTGCTGCATGAAATATAATTGCAATTTACATAGCATTATTTCCGTGCATCTTTAACTAGACTAGTAGCTCCTATCGGGCTGCCGTGTATTGCTCGTCTGATTTGGACGTAGGAATTAGTGGCCGGTCCAGCAATGAAGTCTTGCATGTCTTCTTCATGGGTCTTCGTGTCGATTTCATGCGTGTAAGTAGAGTTAATAGCATAAAACCACCACTTTGAGAGCAAAATTTACTGATTGATACCACTTTACGGAAAGGATACGAAAAACCATCACAAAATTCGTTAGTTGTCTCAAAAAACATCAATTCGACGCTAAACCCGAATTGACACCGTTTCTGACCGGTCGGGTCACTGACAGAGCTGACGTGGCACCCCCATAGACGGCTGTCGACATGGACGTTACGGCCGTTAACGGCGCGTGGGCCCTGGTAGCATAAAACCACCACTTTTGTGCTTAAATTTCGAGAAACCACCACTTTTAAATAAAAAATTCAAATAAAAAACTTTTAATAATGCAAACTTTGGAAATTCATAGTTTTAATTATATAATTCCAAATAATATAAGTAATATGTCTAAATTTATTAGAAAAATATCAAGGAATCCATTTCTAACATCTACCATGCAAGATTCACATCTGTTCCTCTCGGATACTACAAGAAAAAATAAAAAAAACAAGCGTGTGTGTGTGCTGATCCTTGTGCGGGTGTTTATAGAGACCTTAGCTCGCTCCCGATTAACGCTCATGCGTACGTGACAACACCCATCGCCGCCGTGCCTTCCACTATATAATATTAATCTTCTCACACACATACATGTATTATGTGTATTTAGCATTTTAGCACTTTTTTAAACGGAATGTACTACCAAACACAGAGAGATGGATATTTTTACATTAACTTATTGACAAAGGTCTTCATTCAAAGGCATAGCATTATATGATGAATCACCCTCACATTTTAAAAAATAAGTCAGCAATCATCATTCAGCAAGATCACACATACAAGTGTATATTAAGACCTTGAAATTCATACGAAAGAAACGATGTTTATAGCACATCATCCTCATATCATCGCATTCTCTCGCTCTCTCTCTCCCATCGAACGACCCTTTCACCCAAATAAGAACATCTTGTCTTGCTATCTACACATGAATCAAGATAAAGCATCTCACAATACTTCTATCACAGCCACCAAAGTTTGATACTTTTACACCATAATGAATAGTGTGTACAAACCAAATAATGGTTTGGCAAACCTTCTGGGCAACGTGGTGCGAACATGTAGAAACCACAAGTGTTGTTTCAAGTGGTACACAAAGTACCACTATATTGTCATAATCATAGATTATCACACGATCACATGTTGTACATGCATCTATATATACTTATTTAGCTGAGGTTTTTCTTGGAGATGAGAGAGAAGATTGAGAGAAAAAGAAATCCCCATCATGAGGGGTACGTCCAGCGAGCTAGAAAAAATAACATGAGCAGCTAGCTCGTCAAACGAACTGAAATGAGCAAATATCCAGGGGCAAACAAATTCAAAAAGGACAGATAGGGGCACTCCTTCCTTTGCGTGCTCGCCAAAATAGAACTTAGCTTTGATCGGAACAGAGTCGTGGCCGTGCATCACATATGTACACACGTTTTTTATTTTATTTTCTTGTAATACCCGAGAGGCACAGATGTGAATCATGCATGATGGATGTTAGAAATGGATTTCTTAAATTTTCTAATAAATTTAGACATATTATTTATATTATTTGGAATTATATAGTTGAAGTTATGAATTTCAAAGTTTGCATTACTAATAGAAGCAGAAAAAAATCATATTTTACTTATTTTAAATAGTAAATAAAATTTATATTAAAAATATTCAAATATATCTAAGCACTTTTCATATTAAAAGTTTTTCCATTTAAATTTTTATTCAAATGTGGTGGTTTTTTGAAATTTAAGTACAAAAGTGGTGGTTTTATGCTACCAACGGAATGGGGGCCCATG
Source organism: Avena longiglumis (assembly GCA_030063025.1). NCBI lineage: Eukaryota > Viridiplantae > Streptophyta > Magnoliopsida > Poales > Poaceae > Avena > Avena longiglumis. Next base: position 524,352,273 of record CP125977.1, read on the forward strand.
ATCTGTTAACGGCCGTGTCAGGAGCCATCTGTCGGGTGCCACGTCAGCTCTGACGGTGGGCCCGACCGGTCAGAACCGGTGTCAATTCGGGTTTAGCGTCGAATTGGTGTTTTTTAAGACAATTAATGAATTTTGTGGTGGTTTTTTGTATCATTTCCGTAAAGTGGTATTAATCAGTAAATTTTGCTCTCAAAGTGGTGGTTTTATGATATTAACTCGTGTAAGTACCACGGTAGATACCCTCCTGCATTTGGAGGCACATCTTGTCAAAAGGTAACATCAATGCCATAAATCCTTGAAAATTTGCTGCAGACAATTCTTGGCACGGGAGGCACATCAAATTGGTCTTTTACCGACCACTATGCTGAATTCTTATATTTGCCTAGGTACTAACATTCTATCAAGTGTACACAGGAACACGGTCCTAGAAAGCTGGTTGATCGTCATGAAGGCGACCCCTCAAAAAGATGTTGGATCCAAAGGGGGTTTTCCGAGTATTACACTCTACAAACATGCCACTTGTCGCCAGCCTCTGCAACCTACCATTTTGCGGGATGACCACACCGACAAAGTGTTTGTGGTGTGTACTGGTACATACTCGGCAAAGATATTTTAAAATTTTCCTTGCTGAATTCTTATATTTGCCTACGGACTAACATTCTATCAAGTGCACACAGGAACATGCCCAGAAAGTTCGTTGATCGTCATGAAGGCGACCCCTCAAAAAGATCTTGGATCTAAAGAGGGGTTTGTCGAGTATTACACTTTACAAGCATGCCACGTGTCACCATCCTGTGCAAACCTACCATTTTATAGGATGATCACGCCGGCAAAAGGTTTGCCGTGTGTTTTGGTACATACCCGGCAAAGATCTTTTAAATATTTCCTTGTGTTGGAAATATACATTCGGCAAACATATTTGGTGTTTTGTTGTGTGCTGAAAAAATACTCTCAACATAGATTTTGAAGTTTGTTGTGTATTAAGAAATACGGTAGGCAAACCATCTTGCCATGTGGCTTTTTTCTATGCCTTTTTCCGTCAAGTCCTTTTTTTTACGGTAGCACTAAAGACACTTGGAAAACAGTTTGACGAGTTCCCAAGCAAATAAATACCCTCGATCAAGAGGCTGTTTTACCGCTTTACCGAGAAAATCTTTCTCGATACCCCTTTGCTAAGTGTAACACTCGGCAAAGAGGCTGCAGAGTATGGGGCTCATCGTCGCGCTGCATGCACTGGTGTGTGTCTGGTGTTTGGATTCGGTGTTTCTTTATTTCCCGCAATTTGTAGGATGTATATATATAAAGTCGATGACCCCAGCTAGGAGTCAACTATAGTGCCAATATATAAAAGAATGTAAATATAGCTAGGAATTCCAGGGTCACTGTTGCCATCAGATGTGATGGTTGTTGATAACGCCAACACGACTCGCGCTCGCCTATATATGGCCACTGCTTGCTGCTTGCTCATAGCCACATGAAAACAAAGATTTCATCTCAAGTTCCACCCGGCCAGCGTTCTTTGGGGTTGATGGTGAAACTATTGGATTGAAAAGGTCGTCAGAGCACAAGTCTCACTGGGACGACCGTATACGGCACTCCACAAAGAATATTCATGCAGCTAGCGTGTAGAAAACATCTACTCTCCCCGTTCAAAAAGATATTTTAGTTTTATGAAATAAATGTATTTAGATGTCTTTTAGTGTATAGGTTCGCTAAAAGACGTGTAGATACATTCGATTCACAGAGCTAAAACGTATCATATTTCTAAAGAGAGGGAATACTACTGTACCAGGTATTGCGAAATCTTTCATCAAATATAATCGTAATTTCATCTTAACATGCTTCTCATAGCATTATTTCTCTCCAACTGGAGCGTATCCGCCAGCTGAAAGAAGCACTCACTGGCAACGAGAGAGACGATCGAGATAGCTTCCTGGCTGGTGGCCGTGCGCTGACTTGCCAGAAGGTGCCGGTGGCTGCCTCAGATTGCACGACAACGGAGAGGTGGTGGAGGGCAAAAGCAAACAATATAATGGCTGCCTGCACCTGCAGTGGAGGACACCCTGCAATGGATCGTGGCAGCGTGATCTAGTTTTTTTGGGCTGAACCAGCGAAAAAATTAGATCACGCTGCCGCGATATAGTCGCCATCGAGAAAAACACTGCCCACGCCGGAGAAACCCTATCAAAATAAGCTCGCCTCGTCGATCGCCCTAGCAAAACTCTCCTGAGGTGTTGTGGGACCCTCGGATATGTTCTTGAGCAGTAAAAGGTACGGTAAAAGTTGCCAATGTCAAGATGGTGTAATTGGTACTAATCCGGCAAATTTGAATGAAGCTTATGGTAAGAAGATTGGTGGATGGCAAAGATCTTTTAAAATTTTCCTTGTGTTGGAAATATACATTTAGCAAACATATTTGGTGTTTTGTTATGTGCTGAAAGAATACTCTCGGCAAACCGTCTTGGCACGTGGCTTTTTTCTATGCCTTCTTCCGTTGAGTCCTTTTTTTATATGGTAGACACTAAAGACACTTGAAAAACAGTTTGATGAGTTCCGAAGCAAATAACCTCGATCAAGAGGCTGTTTTACCACTTTACCGAGAAATACCCCTTTGAGGAGTGCACTCAGCAATGAGGTTGCAGATTATGTTTTTGCACCTGCCTAGTATTATTCATACTCGGTGAAGACAATTAATCTGGTAGTGAGTGAAGGTTCTGTTAATGGGGAGCGCAATTACTCGATCTGCATGCCCTACCACAAAGTGATTGCCGGTGACGAGGTTTAATCTTGTCAATGCCCATTGTTATGAGCTTCGGTTTTGGAGAAGATATGGATGCTGGAGATCGCGAAACGGTTAGCAAACAAGCAACACGGGGACACGAGGTTTACCCAGGTTCAGGCCCCCGGAGGGAAAACCCTACTCCTGTTTGTCTGTTCTTTGTTATAGCGGAACCGAAAGTTACAGGGGTGCGCAGATGCAATCTGGCGTGGAGGTGTGTATGCGGTGGTATGCGAAGTGCCTTCCTCGTCGTGGCCTCCTAGCCTTTATATAGAGGTAGGCAGGTCCCGGGCACAGATCGAGTCGGTTACAGATTTAGGGTTTGCTCCTTTGAATATTCTATCTAATCTAGTCTTGCTCTCCAAGGATCCGAAGACGTCATGGGTTTGGGCCACCCGAAAGTCTTCATGGGCCGTGTATATTATCGTGGGCCTTCCTTGGCTGGACCGTATCTTTGAAGTCGTATACCAAGAGGTATAACCATGTCGATCCCCAGTGTTCAGTCGAATCACAGATTTGGCCGAGGACTCTTCAATCTTTCGGGTGCAGTTGTTTTCTGTTCATCAGAGAATGATTTTAGTGTGTAGGGATTGTTGATGCGTGTGCCTGACTCTCCCGACGGATCAGGGCCAGGTAACTGTCTCAGGACAAAACTGTTGGAGATATGCCCAAGAGGCAATAATAAAGTGGTTATTATCATATCTTCATACTTATGATAAATGTTTACATACCATGCTATAATTGTATTAACCGGAAACATTAATACTTGTGTGATTTGTAAACATGAAACAGTCCCTAGTAAAGCCTCTTGTTAAACTAGCTTGTTGGTTAATATATGATCATGGTTTCCTGATCATGAACATAGAGATGTTATTAACAACAGGGTCATATCATTAGGAGAATGATGTGATGGACATACTCCTGTACTTAAGCGTAGCATAAAGATCAAGTCATTTAATATAGTTCATTTGCTATAAGCTTTCTGATACATAGTAACCTAAATTCCTTCGACCATGAGATCATGCTTATCACCATCACCAGAAGGATGCTTTGATGACATCAAACACCACACCGTAACTGGGTGGCTATAAAGGTGGCATTGAGTGTTCGGAAAGTATGGGTTGAGACACATGGATCAAGAGTGGGATTTGTCCATCCATATGACGGATAGATATACTCTGGTCCCTCTCGATGGAATGTCATCCAATTAGCTTGCAAGCATGTGACTGGCTCACAAGGGATCACATACCACGGGAACGAGAAAAGAGTACTTATCGGTAACGAGGTTGAACTAGGTATGCATAGATACCGACGATCAAAACCTCGGATAAGTAAACTATCGTGAGAAAAAGGGAAATTGGTATCGTATGTAAGTGGTTCATTCGATCGCAAAGTAATCGTAGAAATATGTGGGAGCCATATGAATTTCCAGATTCCTCTATTGGTTAGTTATCGGAGAAGTGTCTCGATCATGTCCGCATAATTCACGAACCGTAGGGAGACACACTTAAGGATTCGATGTTGTTTGAGTAGTTATGGAATGATGAGTAAGAGATCGAATGTTGTTCGGAGTCTCGGATGGGATCCGGGATATCACGAGGAGATCCGGAATGGTCCGGAGAATAAGATTCATATAAGGAAAGTCCTGTTTCGGGGTTGGAGAATGGTTAGGTGTTTTCATCGGAATGTTCTAGAAGGTTCCGGAATGTCCGCATTCGGAGGGTACATGAATGTGTCATAACAAGTTGGAATGATTGCATCATGTACTAGGTGTCATCGCTGAACAAAATAAAGGGTTTAATCAAATCCTAGTTTGAAAAGTCAAACGCCAATTTGGAAAGTCAAACAGCTATTTTGTGAGGTGGAGGGGAAGTAGAAAACCTACTTGGGGAGGAGTTCCTGTGGCATACCGCAAAACCACTACTAGAAAATCGCGTTGAATTTGTGCATTGCATCGCCATCATCATGCATTGTTTGCCAAAACTATTTTCGCAAAGCCCGTTTTGTTTTTCTAAACGCCCATCTTATTCAACACCGAAACCGGTCCGGAATATTTTGTTTTGTCCATTGTCGGATTGCAAAAGCGATGTTTGAAAATAAATACTTAATTTTTATTTTAGCGGGCCGATTGATTGACGATCGCCCAGATTTTAATCGGTCCACCAACCGCCTTCCTAAAACCTAAACCTACTGTAAATCTACCCCACCCCTCCACATCACCCCCACCAATCCCCATAAGCCACCTCATCTCTCCCTCTTTCCTAGCCACCGAATCGCCACCTAGCCTATCCCTCTCTCTCCTAATCCCACCCCACCTCTTCCCTCTCTCTCCTCTTATCCCCGCCCACGCACCACACAAGCACACGCATGCAGGCGTGGCCAGCCCTCGCCTGGGTCCCACGCGCCAAGAAAGAACCCACTCAACCCAGCCCCACCCACTGACCCGTGGCCCCTCTTGTCCTCGGTCCCACGCAAGGCCCCCAAACCACCGCCGCCTCCCACATTCCTCCCCTGTGCCAACCGCCTCGACCTTTCTCCCACCTCGCACCGCATCCCCGCCTCCCTCTCGCTACCAGACTCGCGCCTGCGGCTTCGCCTTACGCCAAGACCGCTTTGTTCTCCGCGACGCTCCGACGCCGCCTGTTCGCCGCCTGCTGCCGCCACTGCCGACGAGCGCTGCCGCCCCGCCGACCTCCATCGGCCTCTCCTTCCGCCTCAAGCCGCCCACCCTGCCTCGCTGCCGCCCGCCTCCTCGCCCGCGACCTCCGCGCTGTCCGCCTCCCGGAAGTCCCGGCCGCAGCACCTCGAGCACGCTGGTCTGCTTCTCCTCGACGCTGGCCCAGCTCAGGCCGCCGCCGCCTTCCCTTCACGAGCGACGCCGCCTTTGCATCCTCTCGCCGCCGGCGTCGCCTCCGGCCAGTCCTTCCCCACCCCGCAGCGCTCATGGCGGCCACGGCCGCTTATCCTTCGCCTCCACCGCCTGGCTTGCCGTCTCGCCACCGGAGTCGTTGCTTGCCCTTGGCCAGGCCGGTCCCCTGCAGCAGCACAACATGTTCCAGCGGTCGTCGGCTTGTTTTGTTTTCTGTTGCCACATATGTGTTGGTCCTATGTTATTCCTGGTCGTGTGGTGCATCTCTCGTTCCAGCGCGTCCGTGCTCCCCTCCAAGCACACGATCGTCTGTACCATCGCCCGTTTAATCGAGACCTTCCGAAGACCGTACCGAGCCAAAGGTGGCCGGATAACCCCCGACAAGAACTCCATCACGGAACATCAAGTACTCCGACCGAACCCCGAGACCGCATCGAGCCCAAGTTCGCTTCGATAACCAAGGTGGGACCCGGCAAGACCTTCGCGATGACGAGAACGACACCGACCCGAGTTCTGCTTCCCGGACATCGAGGTCCCGAAGACTGACGCCCGGCGACCGAATCCGAGAACCCCGACACGGACACACCAAGTTCTTCATCGAGGAAACCAAGGCCGTCGACGTGGAACCATAGAACGCCGAGTGCTTCACCCGGACACCGAGAACTTCCCCCTGAACGCCAGGACTGTCGCCATGAACCGTAGACCCCGGATGCGCCGATCCCGTCGAACCCTGGACCCTGAGATCGACCCCGAACCCCGGAACCCCCCCAAGATTGTCGAGCCCCCTCAATGTGTGACCCCTTTTCCTCGAACCCTATTTTATAACATAATATCAACTTGTTGCATTAAATTGTCATTCCGCATGCATAGCATTGGTTTGGGGGCCTTATGCCGATTCACCTAATAATTAAACATGGGGCCCATATGCGGGCAAATCTAGTCTCATATCGGCCTCATTTAAACATGTGTAGCGAACCGGTTACATCTGTTGCATTGCTAAACAACATTTAAATTGCGGGGGATTTCTAAACAACATGAACCACCTAATTAATTGTCGGGACCCCGGTTCCGCTTAATTTTGACCTAATTGCATCGCGCTTTTGCCATGACATCCATCATGCATGCATCATGCCGATCTTCTGCCGTTGTATTAAATATTGCATCCGGTGTTCCTTCTAGTGTTTTGCTTCTTCATGATAAGGCCGTTGAGTTGATGTGAGTCACCGATCCTGATGAACCCTTCGACAATGTTTTCAAAGCAGCATCTCCTCTTTCTACCTATCTTACTTTTATAGTATTTATTCCCTCCTGTTGATCTATTGCTATCTCGTGTTGCGATGCTCTAGTTTCCGTATTCGATATAACCCTAGCCTTATATTGCCTTGGACACACCCTATTACCGTTGTTTGGTAGATAGTTGGACTTGCGCGTCGTAGTTGCTTGCTCACGTGCTAATGTGTGTCGTCATATGCCACAGTTGCTGATGAATTTCCGCATGTTGATGTTGGAGATGATTCTAGTTTTACTTTTCGTCACTTTAATCTCTGTTTAACAACTAAAATTGAATAAGCGAGGCATCGGTGGGTGATAGAAAATATTTGGTTTCGAGCCACTTGTGTCCCGTAAGACCCCGAGTACTTGATACTGTTCCTTGAATTATCGCTATCCACATCCGGGAGGTATATGGGACCCCGAACGAGCTTGATTCATTCTTATTTCTTGGGGCCACAAACTAGTTTGAGGTTTTATTACGATCCTGTACTTATGCCATGTTTTACGCTTTATTTACGATTGTGCGAGGAGCACCTGTCTTGTTTAGGTATGCGGAGTGATTACGGTATCGACAAGCCCAGCCACACTTCGGTTCCCGATTACACAGCCATTGGCGCAACCTTGAGGCCGCCTCGAGCTTACTCCGTTCGGGTTCTACTCAAAGGGTGGCCCACGAAATATTTCTGAATCCTGTGATTGTTCAGTCGTGAAAGCCTCGTTGGGTTTTGATTTGGTTTTTCCGAGGTTGATCGAGCGTGTGTTGCTATTGGTGCACCCCGGCCGGGTAAAACTTTCTGAAAGCCGTGTCCGCGGATATGGACGACTTGGAGCACAGTATCTCGATCATAGACAAGCATAACTAAAGTTTACTGCTATTAATCTGACTTATAATGACTAGTAATCAGCTTCACCATAACGGAATGGCTAATTAATACTGCCCACCATTGCTTGTTTGGTTGTCGCTTGCGACAGATGTATCTGACTAGTAAGTATTGCAACTACAACGAATTGGCTGAATAAAAGTACCAACCACTGCTGGGTTTTGGGATTATCTCATGCTATCGGTATCTGATTAGTAATTGTTGCAACTATCACGGAATGATTAACTAAAAGTGCCCACTGTTTACTTTACCAGGACGATTATCTAAACCTGACTAGTAGAGTGCCGCAACTATAACTAATTAAATAAAACTGCCAACTGTGTGAGTTCCTCGGTTGACTTCCTCGTTTGGTCTCGAGGGGGAAACACCAGGATGGGTTTGTTTGGTGTTAGCTTCAGGTTGGATCCGAATAGGTCTATCTTATCCCCCTCTGATATCCGCCAGTTGTATCGAGTCTCTTTAGGTTGTTTAGTGCACGCCGCCGCTGCCGCTTCAGTCCACCATACCTATGTAGGCGAGGACCGCCGAATTCTAGCCTCGCCGTGTACTGGCCTCAGTACTGACGCTCCTTCTTTGTTTTCTGCTTTGCCCTTGTCGGCGCCCCTTTTGTTTAAGCAGGTTTTGAGATCGACGCCGTTAGCAGGGTTACCCTTCCGGCTTGGCCTGGGCAGGGTTATGGACGCCATTGGTTATTCTTCAGGGCTCTTAGCCCCATTTGCTTCTTGTCCGTAGTCGGACGCTCTACCAATTTTCAAGGTGATTTGGATCTTGTATCTTATATCTGTATTCTTGACTCCCTGAGTCGCTGTTATACATATATCTGTTCTGTGGGTCCCATCGAGGACTGTTGTGTAATGTTATTACTTTGTTTTCCACCCGCACGAAAGTGCCTGGTGGGCACCTTTGAATCGTTTCTATGCGGGTTTGGTGAATTTTGCCCAAACTTGCATAGGTCCGATCGAGGGTGTTCTGAGTGGTATCGAGCTCGGCGGTTGCGATACCCACAAGTCCGACCGTAGGATAACCTAGCTAACGGCCGAAGTAGAGTGTCAAAACTATCTTGGAAAAACGGTTGGATAGTTCTGATTAGGTCTGGTTTTACTTCTTACCCCTCTGCTGTTCTCCTCTTACCTCTGCGTGTTTTGGATCCGCTCTCTTCTCTTTCTTCGAGTCCAGGATTTCTCGTGGGTGGGTTTCCGTCGTACCTTCAGGGTTTTCGAATTCTCCCTTTTGTAACGGAGGTGCTACGATCGTCAATCTGCAGCTGTCCTGTTGTGCCTTCATCCGATCTTTTGTTCTTGAGATCTTATCCCTCTGTGTTCCTTGCTGGATATCAGTGTCGTTGAAAAACATACGATAAGGACGAGCTTTGGTGAAGTTGGAGTATACCTTGAGCATGTGTTGTTCATGCCAATGGAACCACCGCGAAACCTAATCAGTGTGCCTTTCATACGATTTCTGCTGGCAACATTCCTTTGTTCCGGATACCATCTAAGAAGATCTTCAGTCTAATTCCGAGAGTTGGATGCTTAATCCGCTTATTCGTGTGCAGAGTAATGGTTTGAGTGTGGGATGGAGTAGCTACCCTACCACTGCTCTTATCATTCGCTTTTGTACGTCGAATCAGTGGATCCCGCAAGTTACTCCGTCCATGGAAGTTAGAGGTGGCCTTACCTTCGACTTCGTCTTTTGTTTCCCGGAGTGTTTTCTCGACGGTCAGTAGCAACGACCCTTTGCTGGTGGTGTCGCCGTTCTCCAGATGAAGAAGGAACCCTCGTTAGTGGTGTCGCGAAGATCTACACGAAGTGGGAAGATGCAGATCACCGACCTTCCTTCCGGTACCATGAGGCGGATCTCGAGGGCGAGATCCATTGTTAGTGGTGTCGAATTGTGGCATCCCGCAAAACCACTACTAGAAAATCGCGTTGAATTTGTGCATTGCATCGCCATCATCATGCATTGTTTGCCAAAACTATTTTCGCAAAGCCCGTTTTGTTTTTCTAAAACGCCCCATCTTATTCAAACACGAAAACGGGTCCGGAATATTTTGTTTTGTCATTGTCGGATTGCAAAAGCGCTGTTTGAAAATAAATACTTAATTTATTTTAGCGGGGCAGTCGAACGGGCCGATTGACCCGAACGACCGCCCCAGGATTTTAATCGGTCCACCAACCGCCCTTCCTAAAACCTAAACCTACTCAGAAATCTACCCCAGCCCCCTCTCCACATCACCCCCACCAATCCCCATAAGCCACCTCATCTCTCCCCTCTTTCCTAGCCACTCAGAATCTGCCACCTAGCCTATCCCTCTCTCTCTCCTAATCCCACCCCACTCTCTTCCCTCTCTCTCCCTCTTATCCCTCAGCCACGCACCACACAAGCACACGCATGCAGGCGTCAGCTCCCTCGCCTGGGTCCCACGCGCCATGGCAACCCACTCAACCCAGCCCCACCCACTGACCCGTGGGCCCCCTCTTGTCCCTGGTCCCACGTGCCAGTCCCCAAACCACCTGGCCGCCCTCCCCAGTTACTCCTCCCCCAGGCCAACCGCCCCCGACGCCTTCTCCCACCTCACGCATCGCATCCTCCTCCCTCGCTCACACAAGCCTACCGGGCGGCTCCGCCCTCGCGCACGCCTTGCCCTCCAGCGCGACGCTCCGACGCCGCCGCCTGCTCGCTTCGCCTGCCGCCTCGCCACTGGCCGACGAAGGCGTCGCCTCGTCGACCTCCATCGGCCTCTCCTTCCTGCCTCCGGCCGCCTCCACCCCGTCTCGCTGCCGTCCGCCCGACCTCCCTCGGCCCCGCGCGACCTCCTGCGCCTGTCCGCCGCTCCCGGGAAGTCCCCGGCCGCAGCACCTCCTCGAGCACGCGCAGGTCTGCTTCTCCTCGACGCGTGGCCCAGCTCGTAGGGCCCCGTCGCCGGCCTTCCCCTTCAGCGAGCGACGACGCCCTTTGCATCCTCCTCGCCAGCGTCTCTCCGTCGCCTCCGCCGCGTCCCTTCCCACCCAAGCAGCGTCTGCGCCGCCCGCCGCCGCTTATCCTTCGCCTCCGCTGGCGCCTGCCTGTCGGTCTCGCCCGCCCAGCGTGAGCTGTTGCTTGCCCTTGGCCAGGCCGGTCCCCTGCAGCAGCACAACATGTTCCAGCGGTCGTCGGCTTGTTTTGTTTTCTGTTGCCACATATGTGTTGGTCCTATGTTATTCCTGGTCGTGTGGTGCATCTCTCGTTCCAAGGCCCGTGCTCCCCTCCAAGCACACGATCGTCTGTACCATCGCCCGTTTAATCGAGACCTTCCGAAGACCGTACCGAGCCAAAGGTGGCCGGATAACCCCCGACAAGAACTCCATCACGGAACATCAAGTACTCCGACCGGGAACCCTGGAGACCCCGGCATCGAGCCCAAGTTCGCCCCCCCCGATAACCAAGGTGGGACCCGGCAAGACCTTCGCGATGACGAGAACGACACCGACCCGAGTTCTGCTTCCCGGACATCGAGGTCCCGAAGACTGACGCCCGGCGACCGAATCCGAGAACCCCGACACGGACACACCAAGTTCTTCATCGAGGAAACCAAGGCCGTCGACGTGGAACCATAGAACGCCGAGTGCTTCACCCGGACACCGAGAACTTCCCCCTGAACGCCAGGACTGTCGCCATGAACCGTAGACCCCGGATGCGCCGATCCCGTCGAACCCTGGACCCTGAGATCGACCCCGAACCCCGGAACCCCCCCAAGATTGTCGAGCCCCCTCAATGTGTGACCCCTTTTCCTCGAACCCTATTTTATAACATAATATCAACTTGTTGCATTAAATTGTCATTCCGCATGCATAGCATTGGTTTGGGGGCCTTATGCCGATTCACCTAATAATTAAACATGGGGCCCATATGCGGGCAAATCTAGTCTCATATCGGCCTCATTTAAACATGTGTAGCGAACCGGTTACATCTGTTGCATTGCTAAACAACATTTAAATTTCGGGGGATTTCTAAACAACATGAACCACCTAATTAATTGTCGGGACCCCGGTTTCGCTTAATTTTGACCTAATTGCATCGCGCTTTTGCCATGACATCCATCATGCATGCATCATGCCGATCTTCTGCCGTTGTATTAAATATTGCATCCGGTGTTCCTTCTAGTGTTTTGCTTCTTCGCGGATAAGGCCGTTGAGTTGATGTGAGCTTCGCCCCGATCCTCGGATGAACCCTTCGACAATGTTTTCAAAGTAGCATCTCCTCTTTCTACCTATCTTACTTTTATAGTATTTATTCCTCCCTGATCTATTGCTATCTGTGTTGCGATGCTCTAGTTTCCGTACCCGATATAACCCCTGCAGCCTTATATTGCCTTGGACACACCCTATTACCTGTTGTTTGGTAGATAGTTGGACTTGCGCGTCGTAGTTGCTTGCTCAAGTGCTAATGTGTGTCGTCATATGCCACAGTTGCTGATGAATTGCCGCATGTTGATGTTGGAGATGATTCTAGTTTTACTTTTCGTCACTTTAATCTCTGTTTAACAACTAAAATTGAATAAGCAGAGGCATCGGTGGGTGATAGAAAATATTTGGTTTCCGAACGCCCACTTGTGTCCCGTAAGACCCCGAGTACTTGATACCTGTTCCTTGAATTATCGCGCTATCCACATCCGGGAGGTATATGGGACCCCCCTGAACCAGAGCTTGATTCATTCTTATTTCTTGGGGCCACAAACTAGTTTGAGGTTTTATTACGATCCTGTACTTATGCCATGTTTTACTGCTTTATTTACGATTGTGCGAGGAGCACATCAGATCGCTTAGGTATGCGGAGTGATTACGCTGCATCGACAAGCCCAGCCACACTTCGGTTCCTACCGCCAGCCATTGGCGCAACCTTGAGGCCGCCGAGCTTGCTTACTCCGTTGGTTCTACTCAAAGGGTGGCCTCAAATATTTCCGAATCCTGTGATTGTTCATCGTGAAAGCCTCGTTGGGTTTTGATTTGGTTTTTCCGAGGTTGATCGGCGTGTTGCTATTGGTGCACCGCCGGTAAAACTTTCAAAGCCGTGTCCGCATGGATATGGACGACTTGGAGCATGAGATCTCGATCATAGACAAGCATAACTAAAGTTTATCGCTATTAATTTGACTTATAATGACTAGTAATCAGCTTCACCATAACGGAATGGCTAATTAATACGCCCACCATTGCTTGTTTGGTTGTCGCTGCATAAAATGTATCTGACTAGTAAGTATTGCAACTACAACGAATTGGCTGAATAAAAGTACCAACAACTGCTGGGTTTTGGGATTATCTCATGCTATCTGTATCTGATTAGTAATTGTTGCAACTATCACGGAATGATTAACTAAAAGTGCCCACTGTTTACTTTACCAGGACGATTATCTAAACCTGACTAGTAGAGTGCCGCAACTATAACTAATTAAATAAAACTGCCAACTGTGTGAGTTCCTCGGTTGACTTCCTCGTTTGGTCTCGAGGGGGAAACACCAGGATGGGTTTGTTTGGTGTTAGCTTCAGGTTGGATCCGAATAGGTCTATCTTATCCCCCTCTGATATCCGCCAGTTGTATCGAGTCTCTTTAGGTTGTTTAGTGCACGCCGCCGCTGCCGCTTCAGTCCACCATACCTATGTAGGCGAGGACCGCCGAATTCTAGCCTCGCTGCATCGCCTCGATCGACGCCTCTTCTTTGTTTTCTGCTTTGTCGGCGCCTTTGTTTAAGCAGGTGTTTTGAGATCGACGCCGTTAGCGTGGTTACCCTTCCGCTTGGCTCGGGGTTATGGACGCCATTGGTTATTCTTCAGGGCTCTTAGCCCCATTTGCTTCTTGTCCGTAGTCGGACGCTCTACCAATTTTCAAGGTGATTTGGATCTTGTATCTTATATCTGTATTCTTGACTCGAGTCAAGTATACATATCTGCTTCGGGTCCCATCGAGGACTGTTGTGTAATGTTATTACTTCGTTTTCCACCCGCACGAAAGTGCCTGGTGGGCACCTTTGAATCGTTTCTATGCGGGTTTGGTGAATTTTGCCCAAACTTGCATAGGTCTGATTCTGAGGGTGTTACAGTTCCCTCCCTCCACCGCCGTCCCACTTGGAGACCGAGTTGGGGAGGGACTCCCCTCCCCTGGCGCGCCCCTCCACCTATATAAGGAGGGGCAGGGCTGCCCCTCCAAACACACAACACCACGCCCCGCAAACCCTAGCCCCGGCGCCACCACCTCCTGCCGCCGCCTAGGGCAAGCCGTCGCCGCCTAGGCATACCCTAGCCTCCGGCCTTGCTCCTCCTTGGTGCGTCTAAACCCTAGATCGCCGAGGCTCTCTCTCATAGTCCACCATACTCGCGCCGGCTTAAGGCGAAGCCCTGCGAGATCTCCCCTCTACTTCCGGTACCACGCTGTTGTGCTGCCGGAATCACGAGGAGAGTGCTACAACCTCCGCTGCCTGCTGGAACAAGGGATAGAAAGGGCTTCATCGAGTACCGAACGTGTGACCGACTGCGGAAGCGCTGCCGGAACGCAACGCCGGAAGGATTGTCTACGCGATCTTGAGATCGGAAGTGTACGACTACATCACCCACGAGAATCTGCTCTCGTTAACCGCTTTGGAATCTTCGAGGGTGAGTTACTCTATCGACTCGTTGCTACAATCTAGTAGATAGATCTTGGCTTGTTTGTTTGCATGCGATAGAAATTTTTTGTTTTCCATGCTACGAACCCCTACAAAAACAACACGATCTTCTTCAGATTCGAGTCCCTCGACTCGAACCCGGAACAAATGTTGGCGTAATTCAACTCAGGCTGTTGAGGACATACAGGAGTAGAATTCTAGTAATTTTCAAATGATGTACCCAACACGTCCGTCGGGATTTTCATCGGGCCTTCTGGCATGGATTATTACTAGCAGAGCGCAGTCGTATGCGTTGTCAAGCTATTAGATGGTATTTGTAGGTCTTATCTTTGCGTCGCAGACACAGCATCCGAAATTTTATCACCGCGAAGGTGTTTTGGGTGACTAAGGAGGATATTTTACTCACTTAGCGTTGGCTGGGGCAGAGTTGCCGGAAAAAAATTGCGTGCTGATCCGAAGGATCGCAGTCGAAGAATTCATAGGGTGCGTGACCAGTGCTCCCTATGGGAGTATCCCCCGAGTGTCTGTTCGAGTCGTAGACTCGAGCAGAGACTTTAATTCAGTCGTTGTTGGCTTTAGGTCCGTAGGACACAAATTTTTGGGATGCTTGAATCCATCCTCCCTATGGGAGTAGCCCCCGAGCCCATAGTGGAGTCGTAGACTCGACGTAGGACTCGAAGAATAGTTCGGCGGTATAATACCTTAGTCATATTTCGGGTGCGCGGCCAACGCTCCCGATAGGAGTAGCCCCCGAGTAGTTAATCGAATCGTAGATTCGAGTGAGTACTTTAGATGTGTAGTCGAAGATTTGTAACCGTTGCTAGTATAGCTTTGATGACGTCAGTGCTGACGATCGATGACCTCAAGCGTCTACGGCGCCAGAGGTGACGTGACTTGGCGTCCGTGGGTCCCAGCTTCTGACTTTGAATTGACTGGTCACGCGCGGCGTGCAGATAATTACGGTGTCACCTTGATTTCCGTGCATAGTGGATGGCGTGCAAGCAACGGTTCGCTCCTATGCTGACACGTGGATGGTTGGATTTTGATGCTGGCTCTAGG
The DNA here is from genome assembly GCA_030063025.1 of Avena longiglumis. Lineage (NCBI taxonomy): Eukaryota > Viridiplantae > Streptophyta > Magnoliopsida > Poales > Poaceae > Avena > Avena longiglumis. The sequence goes on from CP125977.1 coordinate 524,367,767, forward strand.
GCTTCCCGATGAACGGTCCTTGTTTATCATCTTCGTCCTTATAATTTGTGGGGAAAATTTTGTTTGTTTTCATCGCATCCATTCTCATTTCACTTCTTCCACTTCCTTGAGTTGTTCTCGCCGCGCGAGGGAAGCTCTTCGATCCTTCCCATCTTCTTTTCTGCGCTCACACCCCCGCCGTCGTCGTACTGCCATGGAGAAAACAAAGAAGGCCTCCACCGCAGTGGGCACCAGCGCTGCTGCCGGAGGCAAGAAGGGTACCGCCATTCAGCCACCGACGGTGGTGGCGACGGTCGAGACGCCATGAGGGCGAAGCTTCGCGAAAGGTGGTGCGATCCGCAGGATAAGGAGGTCGCCAAGATTCTGGCGGCGAGGTAATTCCACCCGCTGGGTTTCGGGTCATGTTTGTTACTTTTGTCCTTCGGGGCCTCTCTCTCCCAGTCCACAATTTTCTCCGTGGATTACTTTTCTTCTATGGCATCCAACTCCATCATCTTTCGCCAAATTCCTTTCTCCACATCGCATGTTTCATCACCTTCTGCGAGTGCTGGCTCGGTATCGAGCCGCACTTTGGCCTTTTCCGGAAGCTCTATTCCGTCAAGAGGCAATCTAGCTCTAATGGCATTTATCCCATCGGCGACTGCATCATTTCCCTTAAATCAAATTTTCTCTTATTTTCTTTTTCTATGTCTGAGTCTGTCCAATAATGGAGAAGGCGCTGGTTTTACATCCACGACTCCACAGTGGATGGGCAAAATTTCGGCCTTGCTCCTTTCGATTCCACCCAGATAATCCAGCCGAAGAGGTCCTGGAAGAACCAAATCTTGGATGGTGAGGTGGAGGAGATAGAGGAGCTCTATCTTCGGGTGGAGGACCTCCAGGTGATTCCGGATAAGGAGGTGAACGGTGTGGATATTATCCACACGTTCCTCAAACGTCAGGTGCAACCGCTCCAGGCTAGGGCGCACCCGATGTTCCTTTATTCTGGCCGCCACGATCCGACTAGGGTTTTGACTGAGGAGCTCTCCAGGAGGGATCTCAACAGAATCCTTCGGCCGCTGCTGAAGTTCAAAGCTGAAGAGGACCTTCCGGGTACCTCGCTAACCCTTCCGTTCAGGGCCTCTCGACCGGTGCCGCAGGTGTAGATCTAGGACGTGCGCATAGCGATTTTTCTGATAGCGTTTTCTTGTGCTTCTTTTGTTCTGAAAGTTTGTTTCTTTTGTGCAGGAATTCAAGGTACCGGGCATGGTGCCTCCACTACCCGAACGTTTTCCGGATGCACCGGACAATGAGGTAGCGGACTCCATGTCTGAGCTTCCCTCGGCGCGATCACCGACTGAAGATACTTTTGAGTCGAGCGAGGAGCAGACTCCAAAGTGGACACAGAGCTCGAGCCAGTCGTCAGATGCTTTGACTCCACCAACGCCTAGGAACCGCCATTCCTTGTGCGTCACAGTGGAGGTGATGGTGGCTCTTCCTCTCCTATTCCGGTCGTGCCTATGCGGGTTGTAGTGCCGCAGCCGCCGGCAAAGCGGAAGAAGGAAGAGAAGAAAGAAGAGAAGAATGGCAAGAGGACCTTGCATGTCTTCAACTTGAGCGATATGGACTCATAAGTACCTTCAGTTGCTTTTTGCTATCTTTCATTGTTGCTTGCTTGTATTTGACTGATGTTTCTTTTATAGCCACTCCTCTGATGGCTCGTTTAGCGATGGCACTCAGGAGATGGTGGGGGGAGTCGAAGATTGCGCCTCCTCCTTCTCAGACGGTGGCCACCTCTGGGGTGTTGCTCCGAGCCCCTCTCCGCAGGAGGATCGGGTGATCGTCTCCCAGAAGACTACAGCCAGACCTTCAGAGGTCTCCGTCTGATCACGTAAGTGTTTTTATTCTTGCCGTGGGGGAGCCCCCGAGTGATTTTCGTATCATCTGCTGATCATTGCTTCTGTTTTGTACGCGTCTCGGGGGGAGCCCATGAGCACTTTTTTTGTGCTTGTTATTGTTTTTGCTCGTTTCTTGGGCGCAGCCCCCGAGCCTTTTTCTTGATAAGTTGTGTTTGCTCGCAACCTTTTGTGCAAGGCGTCAACCAGCTGGTGAAGCAGCATCTGGCATTGGAGCCAGCTTCCATCGGCTTCAAGGTACATCTGTAACTATGTCGTCAACTTCTTCGCCTGCTTGCTAGCTTATGAAGCTCACACGTGTTCTTGTTGCTTTTTGAAGATGAGAATAATACGGCCCTCCACGAGCTTGATGAAGGGAATATGCCCTGAGAGGCAATAATAAATTGTTTATTATGTGTATTCCAAGTATATGATAGATGTTTATTTTGCATGCTATAATTGTATTAATACGGAAACGTTAATACATGTGTGTTTAATAAACAAACAGAAAGTTCCTAGTTAAGCCTCTCTCATAAACTAGCTCGTTGATTAACAAGATGATCAAGGTTTCACGATCATGGACATTGGATGTTGTTAATAACGGATCACAACATTAGTGTAATGATGTGATGAACATTCATCCAAGTATAGCATTACGATCAAAGTCATTGAGTTTATATTGCTATAACAACTTTTAAGTGATCCTAATCCTTAGACCATGAGATCATGTCAATCACTAACAGGAAGAGTTTCTTGATAACATCAAACGTCACACCGTAATGTGGTGATTATAAAGATGGGTTCGTAACTAATAAAGTGTTATGTTGAGGCTCATGGATCAAGAGTGGAATTTGTTCATCCCGATGACGGATAGATATACTCTGGGCCCTCTCGGTGATATCACATTGATTAGCTTGCAAGCAAGTGATTTGATCACTAGAATGTTATATCAGAACGAGAAAGAGTGCATGTCGATAACGAGATCAAACTAGGTATGGAGATACCGATGATCGAATCTCGGACATGTAATATATCGTGAGACAAAGGGATTAAGATACTAGCGTAAAAGGTTCCACGATCACAAGAAAGTCATCGTTGAATGTGTGGGAGTCGATGGGTCTCCAGATCCCGCTCGATTATTGATCCGAGAGGGTCTCGATCATGTCCGCATTATTCACGAACCGTAGGGTGACACACTTAAGAGACACCGACATCCAATTGGAGCAAAAGTTTCATGCCGAAAGAATAAACAAGCAGGAATTTATTTCACTAGATACCAAACAGGTTTTCGGTGAAATTGCATAAAGTGGTTATGCATGTGAAATAGAATTCTAGCAAGGGTTATTTGTGAATGTTTGTCATTAAAGTAATTGACAAAATTCTGAATAAAATAAAGAGTTTTATTTAATGAGAGTTTGCATTAAATTTGGTGGAAATTTAATGGGATTTTTGAGGGATTTTGAGTGGACTTTTGAAGGGTCATTTTGTGAGTGGAGTGTCCACCCATATGATGAGGAGGGCAGGGGCAGCCCCCATGCGCCACCCCTTGGGGTTCCCTCCTCCTATAAAAGGAGCCCCTCCTCTCACTTCTCACTCACCTCCTCGTGAAGGATCTCTCTCCCCTCTAGAATTTATCCCCATGGTCTCGGACTAGCGAGATACATGTTCCCGTGGCTTTTCGGCAAGAAAGAGTTGTGCTTCCTGCATCGCTGGAGCGAGGAGGCGGAGGTTGCTCGGTGCCTCGAACGTGTGTGTGCGAGCACGGATGCGTCGCTGATTTGCGCTAGGACTTCCTCTCGATCTTGAGATCGGCAAGAGATCGTCTACATCAACCACGAGTTTGGACTCGTTAAGCTTTGTCGGTCTTCAAGGGTATGTTCTCTACGGATATACATCCGCCCGTTGTTTGTATCTAGTATAAATAGATCTTGGTATATAGTTCACATCGTAGGAAAATTTTTGTTTTCTATCTTGCGAACCCTTGAAAGGGTATCGAGCCGGATCTATGCGTAGATACTTTACACGGTAGTACACATATGAGTATGTGGGCGATGATGATCATGTTGTTGCTCCTTTCTTGTGATTTTGGATATTGGTGGCATAGTGGGATGAAGCGCGGACAAACTTTACATGTCCTCGCACATGAGACCTGTTCCACGCTTGACATGCAACTAGTTTGCATAAGTGGCTAGCGGGTGTCTGTCTCCTACTATAGTCAATATCTATTTTGCAAGCGAGTTGTCAACAATTTGATTATCCTCGTTAGGTTCATGTTCGTAGGTAAGAACGGTTCTATCTCGAAAGCCCTCACGTAAAACTTGCAATGGATAAATTAGAAGCGTCTAGATTTGTTTGTTGTTGGGCTAGTGTTATGATATGGTAGTGTTGTAAGTAGAAGTATGAGATGATACTCTTACAACACACATAGCGTGTAAAACCCATAGATTGTGGATTTACACATATAGGTATGATAGTGATCATACCACGATGCACATGATAGAGATCATCTGCGGGAACCATATAATTTCACTATTAAACATATGATGTTTGATTGCATCTTATATTGCTTGTTTAGCGCTTTGTTAAGCATAATAAGATGATCCCTCATTTTAAATATCAAGATAAGAATGTGTTCTCCCTTTAGTATGCACCGATTATGTTTTCGTCGCTCCAAGACATCACGTGATGATCGGGTGTACTTGGATCCTCGACCATACTTCGGGTGTAAGACAGTTACACACGCAAAAAAATACTAAGGTTCTAACTTGGCGAGCCTAGCATGTACAGACATGGCCTCGGAACACGTAATCAAAGGTTAAGCATGAGTCATATAGTTGATATGATGCCCATTTGATGCTCGCCTTTGAAGCTATACCGACTCACGTGATGATCGGACTTGGTGTAGTGGATTTGGTTCATGTAATCACCAAAAGGACACGAGGGATGTCGCTTTTGAGTGGGAGTTCATTCGTAATATAGATTAGTTGAACTCAATCTATCATACACTTAGTCTAAACTTTACAAATTCTGTTGTAGATGGCACCACCGCTTTTAATTTCAATGCGTTCATGGAGAAAGAGAAACTAGCAACGAACGGTAGCAACTTTCTTGAATGGGCCATGAATTTGAGGATTCTCCTCTCACTGCACAAAAGCAATATGTGCTAGAAGCCCGTAGGCCCCCACCTTTGACGATGCCCCGACGAGGAGAAGAATGTCTATCTCGTCGTCAGAGGACCACAACTTAGTTCATTGCGGCATATTGTATGGGCTAGAGCCGAACTTCAAAGCGTTTAAAACGGCAATGCTTTTGATACAATGGGTGAGTTGAAAATGATTTTCACACACATCTGCTGTAGAGAGCTACAATGCTTCGTAAAAGTTCTTTAGTGCATGATGGAAGAGAACTCCGTAGTGAGCATGTACTCAAGATGTCGGTTACGCCGATAAGCTTGTGTCCTTGGGAATAACGATTCCCATTGACTTAGGCATCCATCGTGTTCTCGTCTCGCCACCTAGCTATAAGAGCTTCGTGATGAACTATAATATGCAAGGCATGAAGAAGTCTCCCGAGCTTCACAATGCTTAAAAGCTGAAGTGGAGATCAAAAGGAACATCAAGTGTTGATGATCAATAGGAACACTGGTTTCAAGAAAGACAAGAAGGAAAAGCGGAAGGGAAGTAAGGCGGCAAGCTGTTGCTACGCTGAAAAGAAACCCCGAGTTGGACCTAAGTCGATACCAGTGCTACTATTGTAAGGGATCCATCGAAGCAGAATCGCCCAAGTATCTGGCAGACAAGAAGGCCGCAAGGCAAACAAAGGTATATATGATATACATGTTATTGATGTGTACTTGACTAGTGCTCGCAGAGCACCCGGGTATTTGATACCGTTCAGTTGCTAATATTTGTAACTCGAATCGTGGGGCGAACAAAGCGACCGCTAGCAAGGGTGAGGTCAAGATGCGTGTCGGCAATGGATCAAACGTTGATGTGATCGCCGTCGAACGCTACCTCTCCATTTACCGTCGGGATTAGTTATAAACTTAAATAACTGTTATTTGGTGCACCTTGAGCATGAACATTGTATCCGGATCATGTTTGATGCAAAGTGGTTTTCATTCAAATCTGAGAACAATGGTTGTTCCATTTATATGAATGAAATCTTTTATGGTCATGCACCAATGTTGAATGGTTTATTTCTGTTGGATCTCGATGATAATGTTACACATATTCATAATATTGATGCTAAAAGGATTAAACTTAGTGATGATATATCCGCATATATGTGGTAATCGCCGTCTAGGTCATATTGGCATTAAACGCATGAAGAAGCTCCATTCGGATGGACTTTTAGAATCACTTGATTATGAATCATTTGATACATGTGAGCCATGCCTTATGGGCAAGATGACTAGAACGCCGCTTTTCGGTTCAATGGAACGGCGATGATTTATTGGAAATCATACATTCGATGTATGTGGTCCAATGAGTGTGTCGGCGAGGTGGATATCGTTATTTTGTTACTTTCACGGATGATTTGAGTAGATACGGTTATATCTACTTGATGAAACACAAGTCGAAGCCTTTGAAAAGTTCAAGGAATTTCGAATGAAGTGGAAAATCATCGTAATAGAAAGATCAAATTTCTACGGTCGACCGTGGAGGTGAGTATCTAAGTTACGAGTTTAGCACTCACATGAAAGAGTGTGGAATTGTTTCACAACTCACACTGCCGGAACACCACAAATGAAATGGTGTGTCGGAACGTCGTAATCGTACTTTATTAGATATGGTTCGATCTATGATGTCTCCGACGGACTTGCCGTTGTCATTTTGGGGTTATGCACTAGAAGCTGCTGCATTCACTTTAAATCGGGCACCATCTAAATCCGTTGAAACGACACCATATGAATTGTGGTTTGGAAACAAACCTGCTGTCATTTCTTAAAGTTTGGGGTTGCGATGTTTATGTGAAGAAACTTCAACCGGATAAACTCGAACCCAAAGCGGAAAAATGCGTCTTCATAGGATACCCTAAAGAAACTATTGGGTATTCCTTCTATCACGATCCGAGGGCAAGGTTTTGTTGCCAAGAATGGATCCTTTCTAGAGAAAGAGTTTCTGAAGGTGTGAGTAGTCGGAAGGTAGAACTCGAAGAGGTTATGGAACCTTCTCTTCAAAGTATGGCGAGTAGCGCATGGCCGAAGTCGTTCGAATTGGCTCCACCGTTGAAGAAGGAACTAATGATAATGATCATGAAACTCGAAGAGAGTACTACCGAACCTCGCAGGTCAAGCAGACGCGGCAGCTCCCGAGGTATGGAAATCTGTCATAAATTTCATGGTTGATGAAAATAATGACCTGCGACGTATGAAGAAGCGATGATGAGCCCGGATTCCAACAAATGGTTAGAAGCCATGAAATCCGAGATGGAATCCATGTATGAAAATCAAGTTTGGAACTTGGTGGAATTACCTCACCCGAAAGGCCGTGGAGAACAAATGGATTTTCAAAAGGAAAACTGATGTCGATGGTAATGTGACCATCTATAAAGCTCGACTTGTCGCAAAGGGTTTCGACAAATTCAAGGAGTTGACTACGATGAGACTTTCTCCCGTAGCGATGCTAAAGTCGTTAGGATTATGTTAGCAATTCTTGCATATTTCGATTATGAAATATGGCGGATGGATGTCAAAACCGCTTTTCAATGGTAATATTGAAGAAGAGTTGTATATGATACAACCAAAGGGTTTTGTCGATCCTAAGGATGCTAACAAGGTGTGCAAGCTTCAGATCCATCTATGGATTGAAGCAAGCATCACGAAGTTGGAATCTCCGCTTTGATGAGGTGATCAAAGAGTTTGGATTTGTCCAAACTTATGGAGAAGCTTGTATTTACAAGAAAGTGAGTGGAGCAATGTGGCATTTCGATACTATATGTGGATGACATATTATTGATCGAAATGATATAGAACTTTAAACAGTGTTAAAAGTTATCTAAACAAAGAAATTTTCAATGAAGGACCTAGGTGAAGTGTCATACATATTAGGCATAAAGATCTATAGAGATAGATCTAGGCGCCTAATAGGGCTATCGCAAAGTACATACCTTGATAAGATTTTAAATAAGTTTAAAATGGACGAAGTAAGAAGGGTTCTTACCTATGTTGCAAGGCAAGACATTGAGTAAGACTCAAAGTCCGCCATGGAAGAAAGAGAGATAATGGACAAAGTCCCTATGCTTCACCATAGGTTCTATAATGTACGCCATGCTATGTACAAGACCGGATGTGGCACATGCTATTAGTTTGACTAGTAGGTACAAATCGGATCGAGTTGAACCTCGGATAGCGGTCAAGAATATCCTTAAGTACTTAAGAACTAAGGATATGTTTCTTGTATATGGAGGTGAAGAAGAGCTCGTCGCTAAGTGTTATGTCGACGCTTAGCTTTGACACCGATCCGGATGACTCTAAGTCTCAATCCGGATCGTATTTCTCATGAATGGCGGAGCGTTAGTTGGAGGATCTCCAAACAACCTGTGGTAGCGGGATCAACAACGGAGGCGAATATGTTGTTGCTTGAAGCGGCTCGAAGGCGGTTTGGATGAAGGAGTTCATATCCGAACTAGGAGTTGTGGCAAGCGTTGGACCCAATGGTGATCTATTGTGACAACAATGGTGCCATTGCCAATGCCAAAGAGCCAAGGTCTCACAAGCATTCCAAGCATATTAGCGCGTTTTCACTCCATCCGTGAGCATGTCAAGGATGGAGATATAAAGATTTAGAAAGTACATACGGATCTCAATGTAGCAGATCCGTTGACTAAAACTCTCCTAGAGCAAAACATGATCAACACGAACTCAATGGGTGTTAGATATATCACTATGTAACTAGATTATTGTCTCTAGTGCAAGTGGGAGATCAAGGAATATGCCCGAGAGGCAATAATAAATTGTTTATTATGTGTATTCCAAGTATATGATAGATGTTTATTTTGCATGCTATAATTGTATTAATACGAAACGTTAATACATGTGTGTTTAATAAACAAACAGAAAGTTCCTAGTTAAGCCTCTCTCATAAACTAGCTCGTTGATTAACAAGATGATCAAGGTTTCGATCATGGACATTGGATGTTGTTAATAACGGATCACAACATTAGTGTAATGATGTGATGAACATTCATCCAAGTATAGCATTACGATCAAAGTCATTGAGTTTATATTGCTATAACAACTTAAGTGATCCTAATCCTTAGACCATGAGATCATGTCAATCACTAACACCTAAGAGTTTCTTGATAACATCAAACGTCACACCGTAATGTGGTGATTATAAAGATGGGTTGAGAACTAATAAAGTGTTATGTTGAGGCTCATGGATCAAGAGTGGAATTTGTTCATCCCGATGACGGATAGATATACTCGGGCCCTCTCGGTGATATCACATTGATTAGCTTGCAAGCAAGTGATTTGATCACTAGAATGTTATATCAGAACGAGAAAAGAGTGCATGTCGAACGAGATCAAACTAGGTATGGAGATACCGATGATCGAATCTCGGACATGTAATATATCGTGAGACAAAGGGATTAAGATACTAGCGTAAAAGGTTCCGACGATCACAAGAAAGTCATCGTTGAATGTGTGGAGTCGGTATGGGTCTCAGATCCGCTTCGATTATTGATCCGAGAGGGTCTCGATCATGTCCGCATTATTCACGAACCGTAGGGTGACACACTTAAGAGACACCGACATCCAATTGGAGCAAAAGTTTCATGCCGAAAGAATAAACAAGCGCAGGAATTTATTTCACTAGATACAAACAGTTTTCGGGTGAAATTGCATAAAGTGGTTATGCATGTGAAATAGAATTCTAGCAAGGGGTTATTTGTGAATGTTTGTCATTAAAGTAATTGACAAAATTCTGAATAAAATAAAAGAGTTTTATTTAATGAGAGTTTGCATTAAATTTGGTGGAAATTTAATGGGATTTTTGAGTGGGATTTTGAGTGGACTTTTGAAGGGTCATTTTGTGAGTGGAGTGTCCACCCATATGATGAGGGGAGGGCAAGGGGGCAGCCCCCATGCGCCGGCCACCCCCTTGGGGTTCCCTCCTCCTATAAACGGAGCCCCTCCTCTCACTTCTCACTCACACCTCCGCGTGAAGGATCTCTCTCCCCCTCTAGAATTGATCCTCCCCGGTCTCGGACTAGCGAGATACATGTTCCCGGTGGCTTTTCGGCAAGAAAGAGTTGTGCTTCCGCATCATCGGGAGCGAGGAGGCGGAGGTTGCTCGGTGCCTCGAGCGTGTGCGAGCACGGATGCTGATTTGCGCTAGGACTTCCTCTCGATCTTGAGATCGGCAAGAGATCGTCTACATCAACCACGAGTTTGGACTCGTTAAGCTTTGTCGGTCTTCAAGGGTATGTTCTCTACGGATATACATCCGCCCGTTGTTTGTATCTAGTATAAATAGATCTTGGTATATAGTTCACATCGTAGGAAAATTTTTGTTTTCTATGCTGCGAACCCTTCACTTGATGCTCTCAAAAAGATCCTCGGACGAGCGGAGGAAAAAGCTGAGGACGCCATTGGCGCTAAGGAGCGCCTCGAGCAGGAGTTGGCCGTCGCAGCTGCAGCCAAGGAGCTCCTGCAGCAAGAGGCTACAGACCGCGAGGAGCAGCTTGCCACTGCTGCGGTTGCACGCAAGAAGGAGTTAGCCGACAAGATGATGGTTGCTGCCAAGGCTATTTCGGGTGAGTAATTTCCTTTTGTTACTTGTTCCTTTTCAGCTTCCTTATCTCTCTGGTTTTGCTTTATACTCACTTTGCCTTTTCCGCTTATCTATATGCCGCGGGCATTGAGTTTGACCGCAGTGCTCTGGAGCACGGAAGTGCTCTAGATGATTCTACTGCGGTGGTCGAAGACCGCTGCAGCACTGTGGTTGGCTCCCTTGCGAAAGCCAAGGAGGTGCTCAGGCGCTTCTACAAGGAGCTCGTCCCCAAGGGCGTTTCCCTTGAGGATGTAGACTTGTTGGCGGACGCGCTATCAGCCGAGGCGCCCGCGGCGTACAAGCGCAAGCAGAAGGGCATCTGCGCGTCCGTAGGACTGGCGATGGCCATGGCGTCTGGAGCGGAGCTGGATCTTCATCAGGTCACCTCCCGGATGCCAACGGCTCCCGACGGATCCGAGGTAGCTTTTGCCCCCTATGCTTCCTGTTGTAAACGCTATGGGCCGAAGCTGATTGACCTGCTGGCAGAGTACGCATTGAGGCAGCAAGGGGAGGCCAAGAGCAGGCAATCCGGCTCCAAGGCCACTCAGGATGCAGCAGCTTAGGCCTTGTAGTTGTAGGATATCTTTCATATGCTTTGGTTTTAATATATTTATGAACACTCCTTGTGCCACGTAGTGGCTTTTGTTGTATATAATGAATCTTCGAGCTATTGCCCATTCGTGCGTTTGTTCATATCCTTGTCTCTTTTCCTCTAGGGACCTTCGGGTGATGACCTTGTTGATACTTCGTCTGCTCCGCAGCTGCGACCATCCTTGGATGATGCATCGCAGCTTGTATTTCTTCGTGACCGCGTCCGTAGTCTTGAGAAGGAATTGCATGGCATCCGAGGCCACGCGGATGTTTGGAAGTCTAAGGCAGAGCGAGGCGCCGCCAGAGAGGAGTATCTTGTTCCCAAGGAGGAAAAGGTGCGCGTTGCTGTTCGGATCAACTGCCTGACCCAGCAAGATATGGAGGCTGGCGGCTTTTTCTGGATGGATCGCGACCGTGCCGTTGTCCTTGCGACTGTGTAGGATTGTGCCCACCAAGTGTCACGGGTGCTGCGGCAGGTGAAGACGTCCTTGGCGTCTGTTCTACACGTCATGTTTCCTCTAGACGAAGCGCCATCGGCACTCTGGGACTTGCTGGCGAAGTTTCGAGATGTGCATCATGTGAGGGAGCTGGTGCGTAATCAGCTGGTTGCGGGGGTGAAGGCTGCGCTTTCCCTCGTGCGGCTGCATTGCCCTGATGTACATCTTGCTGCTGTTGCGGATGGGCCGCCTTTTTGGCCAGATGGTGGCATGTGGGACATGCGTCCGCACTATGCGGCTGTAAGGCAGTATGCCGAACAAGTTATAGATCTGTTTGAGCATCGTGCGCAGGTGATTCTTCAAAATAGGTAGGACCTGTAAAAAAGATAGATGTAAAATTTGGCTGTATTCGACTGGGTGTGTTATGCCCCTTGTTGTAAATGTTGATTGTTTTAGCACGTGGTGCTTTGTTTTTATGCATGCCCTTTTTGTTAGCCTGACGTGATCAGCTACTCAGATGTACACGCGTTATCCTCAGCCGACGAAGTCGTGAGGTGAGAGGAGCCCTCGAGTGTGTTGTAACATGAATAAAATGTGAATAAGAAATGAAATTTTTGGGGCGATACACTTAGCTTTATTCATATCGTAATGAGGAGGTACATTGTTCGGCTAAGTAGCCTTGGCTGAATAGCCTTATTGAAACTAAAAGGAGGGGGGTAGCTAGGGGTAGAAGTGTCGCAGTTGTGCGACGTTCCATGGGTTGGAGTATGCGACTCCAGACTCCACGTGCTTGAGGCGATAGGCGCCACCTGGGATGACTTTAGTGACGACGTGGGGTCCTTCCCAGGGTGACTCGAGCTTCTTCGGTCGCTCTTGCTTGAGTCATAAGACTAGGTCTCCTTCGATGAAGGACCTTGGGTGCAGCCGACGATTGTGATAGTTGTGGAGGCTCTGTTGATAGACCGCCGATCGAGCCACGACTATGTCGCGTGCCTCGTCGAGTGTGTCGACGGCGTCTTCGAGTGCGGCCTTCGATTCGGCCTCGCTATAGGCAACGACCCGTGGGGCCTTATGGCGTACTTCTGCAGGCAACACGGCTTCGGCTCCATGTACCATGAAGAAGGGCGTGTAGCCAGTTGAGTTGTTTGGCGTTGTGCACAGGCTCCAGAGGACGGAGGGTAGCTCTTCTGTCCATGCACCCACGAGTCGTTCGAGTGGGCTCAGCAGGCGTTTCTTGATGCCGCCACCGACCTGCCCGTTTTTCTATGGGTGCGCCACGGAGGCGTATGATATGTTGATCCCGAGGCCTTCGCAGAAGTCCTGAAATTCTTTGGAGATGAAGTTCGAGCCGTTGTCGGTGATGATGTTGTGCGGCACGCTGAACCTGTAGACTATGGATTGGAAGAACTTCATAGTCGTCTTGCCCTTTTGATTAGTAACGGGCATGGCCTCAATCCACTTGGTGAATTTGTCGACTGTGACCAGGAGGTAGACGTGGCCTGCTTTAGAGGACTTGGGTAGTTTGTCGATCATGTCGAGGCCCCATTGGGCGAAGGGCTAGGCCAAGGGTATGGGCCTGAGCTCCGATCCTAGTGCGTGCGGTTTGTCCATGAACCGCTGGCACTCGTTGCACCTTTGTACGATGTCTTTGGCGTCGTTCATGGCCATTGGCCAGTAGAATCCAGCTCGTAAAGCTTTGGCGACGAGTGCGCGGTTGCCCGCGTGATGGCCGCAGATGCCCCCATGGATGTCTTGGAGGATAGTTTTTCCGTCACCGATGATGACGCACCTTTGGAGCACACCCAAAATGCTTCGCTTGTACAGCTCGCCATTGATGATGGTGAAGGCCTTGGACCGGCGGGATATGCGCCGGGCATCTGTCGGGTCATCAGGAAGTTCCCTGTTTATCAGGTACCGTAGATACGACTGCGTCAATGTTTTTTTGATTGCCATGACCTACATCAGGTTGACCAATGCGACCTCTGTGTTGAGTTCTTCGGGTCCTTCCTGTCCTTCGGGTAGCGTATCCCCCGAGTGCTCTGACTCTTCGAGTGATCCCTTGGGGAATTTCCTTTTGATGGATGGCACGCAGATCTGTTCGAGGAACACACCTGGTGGTACCCGTGCGCAGGTGGAGCCGATATTGGCGAGCCTGTCGGCTTCTTCGTTGATTTCTCTGCCAACATGCCGAAGCTCGCATTCGTCGAAGTCTCCTTCGAGTGAGTTGTAGAGTGTGCGGTACGCGATCATGTTGGCGGCATGTGCGTCGCACTCGTTCATCGTCTGCTAGACGATGAGGTTCGAGTAACCATAGATGACCAGGCGCCTCGCGCCGCAGATCTTGGCCATCCTCATGCCGTGGATGAGGGCCTCGTATTCGGCTTCGTTGTTGGAAGCTCGAAATTTCATCCGGAGGACATACTTCATCTTGTCGCCCTGCGGGGAGGTCAGTATGACCCCGGCTCCTGCTCCAGCCTCGCGCTTGGAGCCATCGAAGTGCATCGTCCATGACTGTGTCATGTCCGGAGTGTCCGGCAGCTGCAGTTCCATCCAGTGGACGAGGAAGTCCGGAAGGACCTGGGACTTGATCGCATGGCGCTTCTCATAGACTATGTCTAGAGGTGACAGCTCGATGCCCCACAGGGCCACGCGTCCTGTGGCCTCCGGGTTGTTCAGGATGCTGTTCAGGGGTGCCTCGTAGACGACCATCACCTGATGCTCATGGAAGTAGTGGCTCAGCCGACGAGCCGTTATGAAAACTTCAGGGGTGGTCCATTCCTTCCACATGAGCTTCCGACAAAGAAATTATGACTTGTTATGAATATTATCATATCAATCCTATTAATCATTGGACTATAATGTTAGACGTCTTTATTTTTTACATTCCATACAATTATTTGAGTAAACAACAATTAATAAGTAATAATAATCTTGAATTCAAATAAAAATAAAATAAATTTTATTTATTTTGCTTTTTTCATTTAAAATTGAATAATTCATATCTACAAATCCGTAAATCATAATTCGACAAATAATATATCCATATCGATCCAAAAATGAGAGGAATCCAAATATGACATCCCTATCATCTATTTAATTATATATTGTAACTTTTTAATATTAGGCCGATCGAAATTATGTCAAGATTCATGAAACATTCCGTTTTTTGCACTCAGAAAATAGAAAAAGGCTTTTTGGTGTGCCAAAAAAGAAACCTTGCATTAGATATCTGATGAAATATAATATTATGAATCTAAAAATGATTTTTAGATAAAATCATGAGCATCATATCATGTACGTATAGTTCAAATCTAACTCACTTCCTATCGATGAGGCAGGAATTTATCTTTTTCATGAAGGATGGACGGAAAGGTTTGAGATACTTCGGTTAGAAAATTGTCCATTCAAAGTGGTATAGTATTTTTGAAAAATGGGGTAGTATCATTTTGAAACTTTCATTTGGTGGTTGCTTCACAAAACACTCCATTTTTTGTACTCAGAAAATAAAAAATGGCTTTTTGGTGCGACGAAAAGGAAAACTTCCTCCTGCAACATTGTTCTCCATCCCATGATACTCATGCGTGCATAATATGGGCACATTATCGCAACTATATCGCGATTCTAGCAATAACATTGGTCATTTGACCTGAAATCTAGGAAAACACGATTGAGATAGGTCATTTTGTGAAGGTTTTTTTGAGACACAATCAATATACCAAGTTTGATATTTTTCCATATAACTATGTCACATAATATGACACCACGCGATGTTTTTGCATTGTTTCGATCGTTTTTGAATTTTTTATGGCTGTTTCAAACTATCGTCAAACTTTCTAAATCGAGGGGATGAAGATCCTTAGCTCGGGGATGAGCCTCGCTAAACTTGCATTAGATCCCTGATGAAATAGCATACTGTGAATCTAAAAATGATTTTTGCAAAAAATCATGGGCATCATATCATGTAGTTCAAATCTAACTCATTTTCTACCGATTCGGCAGAAATTTGTCTTTTTTACGAGGGATGACGGAAAGGTTTGAGATACCTAGGTTGAGAATTTGTCCATTCAATATGGTCTAGTATTTTTGAAAAATATGGTAATATCATTTTGAAATTTTTATTTGGTGGTTGCTTCACAAAACACCCCGTTTTTTGCACTCAGAAAATGAAAAATATGTTATACGAAAATATTTATATTTTTAATATATTCTTTTGAAAACAAATATATAATATTTGAGTTTATATAGATAGATCTTATTTTTGTGCAAATTTTAATTATTATATGTATTTTCTGAATTTAAAATGATTTAGTTATGATTTTTCTAAGATTAGACTTGACGGCGCTCTGCCGTTAGCCTAATATGCTACGCCGATGATGCGCGACAAGAACACATACGACCAGAAAGTGAAAGGTTTGAAATCCGATCCAATGGGGTTCACTCTTGCTCAACAAATTTCCAACTGTCTGTTCAGAATACTACGAGAGATACGCCAAGCCTGAAGACGTATCCATGGAGGAAGAAGAGGAGGAGAGCGACGAGGAGCTGAGCGACGCGGAAGGGTACGGCGAGGACTCTGGCGACGAGCCCATCATGGGCACTGCAGACCCTTAGTGGACGCATGTGTTAGCTAGCTCCAGTCATTATGCATGCAGCAAGCAAGCAAGCAGGATCATGTCATGTGTGTGTGGGTCAGTCTGTACATAGGTCGGATGCAAACTCAGTGATCATGCTGCCATGGCCAGATGCTGAAGAAAGCCATCAGCCATCAGTCAGTCAGTCGTCGGTCTCGTCATCAGGTTAAAACAAATGTACTGTGTGCCTGAAGTCGGTTTCAGTGTCGCTGTGAATAACCCAGCTGCCATTTGGCTGTGTCCAAGTAATGTTCCCTTCTGTCCTGTTGATTTCTCAGTTCATGCTCTGTTGCTGCTACTGTCGTATGCTCTGTTATCCACCATTGGAGAAGGCAATAAGCTTGCGTTTGCATTTGCAGAGGTGCAATGAAATCCAAACAAGAATCCCTATCGAATCAGATTAAGCAAAAAGTGCTATTTTTGTATGTACCGAGGAATTTCAAATATACAAAAAGTGCTATTTTTGTATGTACCGAGGAATTTCAAATATACAAAATAGTGGGCTGCTCATGGTGACCATGGCGCATAAGGTTTCCACCATCGAATCAGATTAAGAGAGTACACGACGACGTCAGGGAACAAACAGGCAGCTATGGACAGGTTGCTCTAACATCGTCCTGGTGGAAGGCTGATTCCAACGTGATCGGGGAAGATAAGCTGCTAGCTGGAGTTTCAGGCGGCGCTCCACCGACTTAGGGACGCCGTCATAGGCCGCCTCGAAGTTGTGCAAGCAGATGCTACCGCTGGAGTTGGACCCGGCGGCCGAGCTACCAATTACTAGCTTGATGAAACAACCTCCAATTAATATCACCATATAGCATATGGCTTAATTACTGCCTAGTTTACCGCTCCTATATATATAGTACTACCTTTTGTATTCTAGTATTATTTAAGTAGAATTACGATCATATTTTGGTTGGGACTAGATAATTTTTTAAGTGCTGTTATAATCTGTAGTTTGGAGGGACCGATCTATATTTGCTATTATGTTGTCCTTATTATATTATTACTATAACTATGTTTTTATTGCGGGTATAACTATTACTATGTTGTTCTTATTATATTATGACAGGGTTAGAGAAAACGTCCCAAAAAATGACACCACTCAAGCCATCCGCGGCGACCGGGCCGCTCCACCGTCACCTTTCCCCTAGCCTTCCCCTTCTCTATTCCCCCCTCGCCATCGCCAGCGTGCGTAGCTGGGCAAGGCTCGGACGGTCCCTGCGGCGGCTGCCCCTCGGTATGTCTCCTGGCCCTTACTGCTAACATGGCAACTGTCAACGCGGGTCAAACCAATTTAGAACCTCGAGTGAGTCACTTATCAAAGATTTAGGAACCAGATGTGCAATTTTAAAGAACTAGGACCAAAGTGAAGGTGAGACGAAAGAATTAGGACCGCCCATTCAGTTTACTCTTATTTGTTTTTTGTGTTGAACCTTGTCACGTTGTGCGGATGGTTGTTTTATTTATAAAGCAGAGCGAAAGCCTATTTCGAGGAGTATGAGCATGAGCACTAGTATGAATTATAATGAGCTACTTTTGTCCTGTTACTAGCATATTAGCGTTTATAATCTCTTATGCTTCATAAAAAGCCTTTTTACCCGCAAAAAAGTAAGCCAACAACAATGGAAGGTATGAAATTTATTAACAACGGTACAAATATATTTATCTCCACCACCGTAATTTAAATACAATGATGTATCTTAAGTTATCATTGCAAGTATATTCGTCGCAAATGAAATGATTGTAATATAATTATACAGTTCACATAGGCTACAAATAAATTATTCAAGTATATAGGAAGTGAAACTACATGACATACCCTCTTCTGAACAGAACTATGTAACATAATACAACTTCATGAAAAATACATGGTAATTCATATGGATAATAGGAAGGACAAGATTGTGGTATTGCACATATATACTTAGCGTGGCATAGTGAGTGATGATGAAAGTTCTTGCTCTAGACTGTAGCAATTGGAGATGCCTTTTGATCTTAAATTACTAGCATTGACAACATTCATCCGTGCATCGGAATTACCAACCTCTGGGCACAAAAAATGCTCAATCTCTTCTTCACTAGTTGGGAGAATTTTGCACTTTCTTAGCCTCTTAGTTCTCAGGAATTGCAACCTCATTTCTACTTCTTTCATAGTAGGTCTGTCTCTTCCTCGGAGTCTCAAGGATGCTTCTATAAGTGAGCAAATATCATCAATCTCTTCTATGTTTGACTCTTTGACAACCTGAGGATCCATTATTTCCATGATAGCTCCCTCTTGCAATCCTTCCACGAAATAGTGGGACAGGTTTTGCTTTGCACCTAGATCATTGATAAAGATTGGCTTTTTTCTTGTCAAAAGTTCCACAAGTATTACTCCAAAACTATACACATCACTCTTTTCAGTTAGCTGGCCAGTATGGTAATACTCTGGATCTAGGTAGCCAAATGTTCCTTGGACAATAGTCACCACATGAGTTTCATCGAGTGAAACAGACCTTGAAGCACCAAAGTCAGAAATCTTTGTAGCAAAACTGCCATCCAATAGTATGTTAGCAGATTTCACATCTCTATGGAAAATTGGGATTGCTGCAGCTGAGTGCAGATAAGCAAGTGCCCCTGCTGCTTCTACTGCAATCCTAATGCGATCATCCCATGACAACAAGCAGTTGATACTAACGTCAATGTGAAGAAGGTCATGCAGTGTACCATTAGATATGAACTCGTACACCAGCAAAGGCACCTCAGATTCAAGGCAACAACCGAATAGCTTTACCACATTGCGATGAATTATTTGAGACAAGATAGCAACCTCATTGATGAACTGGTCTATCTCAGTTTGCTCCACAATTTTGGATTTTTTAATAGCCACCACCCGTTGGTCAGATAGAATCCCTTTATAAACTGTACCATGTCCTCCACGACCAAGAACACGAGTGACATCGAAGTTGTTGGTTGCCTTCTCTAGTTCCTGCAAGGAGAATATCTTTGTTTTGTTTGTGGCGCTTTCATCTGAGATCAGCTGCTCCAAGAGTAGGCCTTGGTTTTTCTTGAAGTGTGCTCGTCGGATTCTCTTCTGGATGCCTTTCTTCCACTTGTTGGCTAATACAATTGCACATACTGCAATAATTATGGAGCCAAGGCCACATCCAGTTCCAGTGGCAATACCTACATTAATCATCACTCTCTAAGTCACTATGCATTTGGTTAATTGTAATTACAATGAGGATACTTTGTTAGCTAGGACTTACCCAAAATAAGAGTGCGTTGCTTTGCTGACATAACGCACCGCCTTTTTATCGGATCAAAATATTTTCTATGGGGGCAACTCGTGCATCTATAGCTTCCAGGAAAATTTTGACACACCCCATTGCAGTAATGTGGCACTTCGCATTCATCGATATCTGTAGAAAAAATCCATTGGGTATATATTGCTAGCAAATGTATTACAACTTGTTAGAAAAAGGCTAAATTAAACTTGTATGATCTCCATCCTCTTCACTCAAGTTTAGGTGATGTTTTGTTAAACAAGCAAGAGGTGGGGCCCTCACAAATGCGAGGTCATCATCCTTAGTTTATCAAAAGTGTTATCTTTGATCATTGTTTTGTATATAAATATATGATTATGTTGCAACTGGAACAAAAAAGAACCATAAATATGCAAAAAAAAAAATCAAATGTAGTTGATTATTTTTACTCCCTCCGAACCATATTAGTTGACATAGATTTATCTAGATACGTATGTATTTAGTCAAGTTTATATCTAGAGAAATTTGAGTGAACTAATATGAATCGAAGGAGTACTAGTATATTAATTTAGTGGTTGAGCTGCGAGGACACCATCTAAACTAGCCCGCAATCTGCATGCCCGGTAGAGGACAGTTGCCATATGCTTTCGAGTGCAATTATATGGAATCTGCAATTATACGCAACTCAGAGCAATCTAGCTAATTTTGTTTGTACGACCCAACCAAGGACCGTGCTGGATATCAAGTACGCAATGCACTTATTATTTTCCTAATCTGATCCATAAGTTTCTCAATACTTTGATTGCCTCGCACCACCAGGTGCTTCCACCCATGATGTACAATTTCAGACGATTACGTGCAAATTGAAGAATTTTGTTTGGTCAAACGACAGGTTTATTCTCAGAGAAAAATCCAAGTATGTCCGGAACAACGCACGAGGGATGGGCGGTTCCTCACAGCTCTTCTGGCAAGCTTCTTATATTCGTCCAGTTTTACGTTAATAAACGGAGCAATTATCTTCTTATTAATCAACAGAATGGGAGAAGATTTTTCCTCGTTTTAAAGAAAAAAGTTGAGGTAATATACATCTAATGGTTATGATATGTTTATGCACAAATACGAAGATCTAACGTATGTGATATGTTCAAGCATGGTTATGTGGATCTAATGGTTGTGATCTACTAATTAATAAAGGTATGGTCCACGGTTTTTAGGAGTAGTATATAATAATTAATTAATATAGATAAAAGAGATTGCAAAATAAAATTTGTAGTGCACAATGAAGGCGGGGTGTGAGGATGATGAGACCTGTGCAGCCGTTGTCGACGTACGGATTTCCTTGATAGCCTGGCGAACACTTGCAACGATATCCCATAAATATATCCCCGTGGTGGGTGACGTTTAGGCAGTCGCTGTCGGAACTGCGGCATGCATACTTAATACTTCTATCCTTCTGCGTTGCTATTTGACAAGTTAAATTGGTAACCGCCCACTTTATAGTAATGTCATATTCCAAAGAGAAATCAAATCGATCTTCGATGGGGCCCCCATCTATATATTCATCATTGTTATTAGTCTGAATGAATACTGCCTCCTTGGCATTACTTCCGTCCACCATGTTGCTAACAGTCAGGGTCCCATCTTCCACGGACACAGCAGTGACATGATATTGTGCATATTCTGAGACAGAAAATGTGAGATTACCAGATATACAATTAAGAAGAAATCTGTCGTCATCTGCAGAACACCCTTGTTGGATCCCAAAGGGGAAGGGGACAGTAATGCTTCCACATGATGATGCATTCTTTGGGCAGCGTTCTTTGGGCTTGGGGTTATAATCTGCTCCACAATAGAGATATAGACACAAAAAGTAAGTAAGAAGAATTAAGCTAGAGGATGAATGAAGGCTAAATATATAGAAGGGTGATTCAGCTCATTTTAGAGAAACGAGTAGGGCCGGAATTAAGCATATATATACCTTGCACGCATCCATCTAAAATGTAAGGGTTTCTGCCGTCTTCATAATAAGAAGAAGAAGGGCAGGAACAGTAGTAACCATCAGTACCAGCAGATGAGGAGTTGTGGCAACTGCTACCGTTGCTGCAGGCATAGCTTGCGTCGTTGTGCATTTGTGCACTTTCACAGCTTGGTTGGTCCATGATGCTAACACTAAGCACCGCGCCATCATAAATATTGCTATCGTCGTCTGTCCATCTTGAGAAAATAGCGGTTGCATTATTCATGTAATATTCACCATCACGTATCACGAAAGCCATGATACCAGGGTGCAACCAATCTGATTGTGTTGCAGTAGTATTAGTGCTGACAAGTTTTGCGTGGAAGCCTGTGAGGAGGTTGTCCATTGACAACGGGATGAGGCAGCAACCAATTCCATTACAAGGGACGTCGACTCCAGTTGGTGCCTGCTTGATCTTGCCTTCGCATCTAGTGATACAAGAACCAAGGATGTGTCCCGTACCATACTCCAACAAGGTGACATCCAAATCACAACCAGCCACGAATAAAGTATTATCCCCAGTGAGAGTAATACCTTTAGCAGGGGACTGCCATGATATGTTGTACGTATTTGTACCTGCTGGACTCGTTGCACGGCGGAAGATTATAGGGGTAATCAAATAAGCTCCGTTGGGGCCTACGTACATGTCAGTGACCTGGATAGCGCTGCTGCTGCTGCTTCCTAAAAAGAGATTGGGATGATGATGCTTGGTGGAGTGGTTGCAGGTGAGTTCGAAGCCTTCTTGACGGAAGCAGCCGGGCCCTACGCCGAAGGGATAGGAGATGTCCGCCACGTCCCCGCAGCTTGTGATGCAGTGAGCCAAGGACTCCTTGGAAGGGATCTTGCGCAAGATCCCTCCCGTGGCTCCTGCCGACGATGCTTGCGGCGAGAACATGAGCACAAAAGCCATGGCGATGATGAGTATAGTTCTCATCCTTGCGCTTTGCTGGTGTGTGAGTGTTCGGTGTTTCTTTATTTGGTATATATAAAGACGACCCCCGGCTACGAGTCAACTATAGTGCCAATGAAAAAATGTAAATATTGTAGCTAGGAATTCCAGGGCCACTGTTGCCATCAGATGTGATGGTCGTTGCTAACGCCAACAGCCTATATATGGCCACATGAAAACGCATATATATTCCATGTCAAGTGCAATATCTGCAAACACGACTACTCGTCTATAGCCAGCCACACGTACTCGCTACTTTTAAATGGTTTTTTCTACGTGTAATTTTTTCCACCCGGCCGTCTTTGATGGTGAAACTATTGGTGGATTTGAAAAGGTCAGAGCGGGTTACAGCGGGACGACTGTGTACAGCAAAAAAGTTTCTACATGTATTTTTTTTCCATACTATACATGCATCAAACTCCCTCTGTTCTACATAATTAAGTTCAGCGTCAGCTAAACGGAAGGTGTACAAAACATCTAAGTAGAAAGGAGTATGAGAATATTATTTGAAATAATACATGAACCCCACAACACTACAGGAAACTGCCAGCAAAATAAAATTACGTACCGAGTACATAGATGGGGAGAACTAGTAGCTGCTATCAGACTGCCGTGTATTGCTTGGCTGATTTGGACAGTAATTAGTGGCCGATCCAGCAATTAATGAAGTCTTGCATGTCTTATTCATAGGTCTTCATGTCGATTTCATGGGTGTAAGTACCACGATAGATGCCCTCCTGCATTGCATTTGGAGCCACATCTTATCACAAGTGAACATTAATGCTATAAACCCTTGAAAATATGCTGCAGACAATTCTTGGCATGCATGGGAGGCACATCAAATTGGTCGCTCTTTTACAGACGACTATGCTGAATTCTTATATTTGCCTAGGGACTAACATTCTATCAAGTGTACACAGGAACACGGTCCTAGAAAGTTGGTTGATCGTCATGAAGGACAAAAAGATGTTGGATCCAAAGGGGGGGTTTTCCGAGTATTACACTTTACAAACATGCAACGTGTCGTCAGCCTAGCCTGTGCAAACCTACCATTTTGCGAGAGGATTGCGCTGGCAAAGGGTTTGCCGTGTGTATTGGTACATACTCGGCAAAGATCTTTTAAAATTTTCCTTGTGTTGGAAATATACACTCAGCAAACATATTTGGTGTTTTGTTATGTGCTGAAAAAATACTCTTGGCAAAGATTTTGAAGTTTGTTGTGTATTAAGAAATACAGTAGGCAAACCATCTTGCCACGTGGCTTTTTTCTATGCATTCTTCCGCCAAGTCCCTTTTTTTTACGGTAGACACTAAAGACACTTGGCAAACAGTTTGACAAGTTCCGAAGCAAATACACTCGATCAAGAGGTTGTTTTACTGACATATAAAATCTTTCTCGATATCCCTTTACTAAGTGTAACACTCGGCAAAGAGGCTGCAGAGTATGGGGCTCATCCGTCGCGTTGCATGCGCTGATGTGTGTCTGGTGTTTGGATTCGGTGTTTCTTTGTTTGCTGCAATTTGGAGGCTGTATATATCACTGTTCAAAAAATCATCCGATATGTCAATTAGTCGTCCGATTTATCGCTATTCGATGGTAGCCGATATGCCATTTTTTAATTTATCATCTGATAAATCGGTGGATAGGCCGATAAAAGATATCCTTAACATTGGTATATATATATAACAATATAGCCGACGACCCCAACTAGGAGTCAACTATAGTGCCAATATATAAAAGAATGTAAATGTAGCTAGGAATTCCAGGGTCACTATTGCCATCAGATGTGATGGTTGTTGATAACTCCAACACGACTGGTACGCGCCTATATATGGCCACTGCTTGCTGCTTGCTCATAGCCACATGAAAACAAAGATTCCATGTCAAGTTCCACACTATTGGGTTTTAAATGATTTTTTTCTATTTCCACCGGCCCAGCGTTCTTTGGGGTTGATGGTGAAACTATTGGGTTGAAAAGGTCAGAGCACAAGTCTCAGTGGAACGACCGTATACGGCACTCCACAGAGAATATTCATGCAGCTAGCATGTAGAAAACATCTACTCTCCCCGTTTTTTAAAAAAAAAGACATTTTAGTTTTATAAAATAAATGTAGCTAGACGTTTTTTAATGTATAAGTTCGCTATAAATATTTGTGTATGAGGGTATAACTCATAGCACCCTCCGGTGTCTGGCCTTTGTATTAGAAGAGTAGGTTACAGGGTACCGATACAAATACAACACAGCTATACATTTAATCTATAGTTTAACATCCTCTCTCAATCTCAACTGAGCTTAGAGATATTATTAGATCTTACAACCCAGAGATGGTTTTTCTCAGTGAGACGAAGAAGCGAGATAAAGCTATGGAGAGGCTGAGATGGAGTCTTGGTTACAAGTATGGTGTTGCTTTTAACTGGAGTAAATGGCATCGTGAGTCACTAAACTTGTTTTGTATGTACACTTAAGTCACACTTCTTATAAACTAAACTAATCGGTCATACAACTTGTATACAGGTGCACCCGTGGTCATAAAACGGTCAATCGGCTGGTTTTTGGAAAAAATGCGCCGCGCATGTGTGATCATTTTAGTATTTTTCAGTTTAGTCCCTAAGTTGACGTGGCACTCGGTCCCACGTATCAGCCTAAGTTAAACAATTAAAAAATATCTCAAAGAAATAAAAGAATATATATTGACTAAAACTCTTTTTATTTCCTAAAAAAAAGGAGTGGAGCCTGGGAGGTCGTCTCCTTCCCTGAGAACTCGACAGAGCTGCACCTCCGGTACCCAACCCCCATGGCCATGGCAGCACCGCCATACCCCCGTCCGCCGTGAACTCGCGGCCATCTGTCGGTCAGAACCCTCCCCTTCACCCCCTCAACCCGCGCACCGGCGGCCAGCCTGCTCTCCCTGCCTGCGGAAGAAGTAATCGTGTGCGTGAGCGCCGCCACCGTGATTTCTCCGGCGAGCAATTGCTCTATCGAGTCCGGAGTCCGCAGAGAACTAGATAGACGTGTTGATTCTCCCACGCTGCTCTAGCGATCCCGGAGTCCCCCGGAGCAACATCCTCCTCGAGGCCGAGCCGTGCTCCGCTGTTCTTCTCCGATTCCGACGACGTTCCCCGCCATCCTCCTCAAGGCCGAGCCATGCGCCGCCGTTCTTCTCAGATTCTAGAGACGCCCGCTGGGTGGAGGAGGATGATGCCAGCGAGGACGAAGAGCTCCTTCGTGACTGTGCAAGCTCCCGACCGCCGTTCTCGACCTGCAGGAGCACGCATAGGGGCGGCGCAGGTGAGCATGCCCTCCACGGCAGAGCATGGGAGGAGAGTAGAGGCGGAAGGTGGGACGAGAAGAGGAGGGAGCGTCCTGGCCGGTGGCTGTGCGCTGACTTGCCAGAAGGTGGCGGTGGCTGCCTCAGATTGCACGACAACGGAGAGGTGGTGGAGGGCAAAAGAAAACAATATAATGGCTGCCTGCACCTGCAGTGGAGGACACCGTGCAATGGTTGAGCCGAAAGAAATTATACACCGACCCTTGGCTGATAAAAGAATAAGATTCTCCCTACTAAGTCAATTCTTAACACAAAAGTTAATTAATAAAACCGGTTTCTCCAAAAAATCCTCCTAACGAGTTTTGTTAAAACCGTTGGCTAATATTCGCTGTCAATTGTGATGTTGGAAGAATAAAGTTCTCTAGGTATGTGTCTCCGGATCTTGCTTCACGAAATCTATTTTGGATTTTTTTCTTATAGT
Source organism: Avena longiglumis (assembly GCA_030063025.1). Classification (NCBI taxonomy): domain Eukaryota; kingdom Viridiplantae; phylum Streptophyta; class Magnoliopsida; order Poales; family Poaceae; genus Avena; species Avena longiglumis. The sequence goes on from CP125977.1 coordinate 524,394,045, forward strand.
TGCAGCGAGGTTTGTCCTCGTAATATTTATCACCGATGGCTACGTCCTCGACAATGATGATTCCTACTATCGGTTTATCAACAATGTTGATCAGGCTGTTCGGTTATTATTTCTTAAAATATTGGTGTTGATACTCTTGTCCATGTTAGTTGATTACTTTAATGGCTATGCTCGTACATGCAGTCTTGGCATTGCGGCGCAAATTAGAATTATGAGAGGACCAACGTTAGTATTTACGGGTATGGTTTCTATATTAGTTTAGTTCGGCTGCCTATTTGGCATCCATGCATGAAATTAGTTTCCTTTAGATTAATTCGTATGGGCTGAATTCGTAGGGTTGTTTAATTTGGTTTGGGCCGTAGCTTGGACCGGACTGGTTCGGACCTCTTTTTCCGAGTCCAAACCGATTGATTGGTCTCGGACCACGCAGCTAGCCTTGGATGCGCTAGGGTCGCCGCCGCCGGCCGGAGATCCATCGGCGCCGCCGTCGTCTTCCCCTCCTCACTCGGCCGGATTCAATCCCCTCTCCTTCCCTCGTAGCCGCTTTCGAGCCGTCTCCGCCGCCGACGGTTTCGATCTTTCTCCATCGCGCACTATCAAGTAAGTACTCTCTCCTGGATTATCCGCTGTTGAACTGTGATTGTACATTATCAGATTGCTCAACTTTTTACATCGCCGATTCACGTGGTCTTTATATGTAGTCTCACTAAGCTATGTCGATTTGGAATGCTCATGTATACTACCATCTTTGTAAAAGCTAATTTGCATGTGATTGTACAAGTCCTAATTATTTTGTGTTTGCTTAACAGTGGATACAGCCATGAGTCTCACTGAGATCCTGCGAGATGCTCAGGACCTGAATGGCAACATAAGGTACACAGCAGAATGTAATCTCAGTCAGCTCCAGCACCTTGATCTTCCCGACTTCCTCCTATCCCTGTCAGCAGAGCTCTGCAGCAATGAGAGTCCACCCGAGTGTAGAAGGCTTGCTGGAATTATCCTCAAGAATTCAGTGGACGGAAGGGATTCTGCAGATGGCGATCTACTCATTAATCAATGGATCGACCTGGATCAACTTATCAAATCGAAGATTAAGGAGTCGTTGCTGGTAACGCTAGGATCTTCGGTGCCTGAAGCATGGCAGGCCTCATCAGAGGTTATTGCAAAGGTTGCATATATTGAGATACCCCGCCGGGAATGGCCAGACCTCATTAGAAAATTACTGGCTAACATGGCACAGCAGGGTGCATCTCCTTCACTAAAGCAAGCAACTCTAGAGGCGTTGGGGTATGTCTTTGAGGAGATCGTGCAATTGGGCCCTGATGAAGTGAATGCTGTTCTGCGTTCTGTCATCCAGGCAATGAACCAAGCAGAGCTAAGTTCTGAAGTCCGTCTTGCAGCGGCTAAAGCTCTACAGAATGTTCTTAAGCATGCTAACTTCGCAAATGATGGTCGCAGAAATCTTATAATGAGTACAATCCTTGATAAAGCTGAATCTGATGAAGCGGAAATGATCAAACAGGAAGCCTTTGGCTGCCTTGTTGTGATTGCATCCAAATATTATGCAATGTTAGAACCTTACATGGAAACCATACTCAGTCTTACAACTGAAGATTTGAAAGGAGGTGCGGAATCAGGGGCCCTCCAATGTATCGAGTTCTGGATCACTATGTGTGAAAAAGTAATTGAAGTTCGAGAACAAAACAATCCTTTTGCTCGTGCTATCTCGACTGCAGATTGCCACTTTATTGAGAAGCCCCTCTCTTCAATTGTTCCAGCTCTGCTAGAAAGTCTGTTGGACCAAGAGGGAGATGATAGTGCACAGTCAATCTCCATGAGCTGTATGGCATGCCTAGGCCTCGTCGCTAGAACTATCGGGGATGCAATTGTCCCCCTTGCAATGCAGTTTGTCGAGGGTAATATCAAAGCGTCAGATTGGCATAATCGCAAGGCAGCTACATCTGCACTAGGCGTTATCCTTGAAGGGCCCTCTATCGAGAAACTTGTTCGCGTTGTCCCTTTGTTGGTTGACAGGATGGAAGACCCAAACATGGTGGTAAGAAGCACCGCTGCGTGCACTCTTGGGCAGGTGTTTGAGCTTCTGCATTCTCCAGCTCGCGCTAATAGAATTTTCACAGATGCAAACCTTCCTTGCATCGTGGCTGTGTTGGCAAAGAGTTGTTTGGATGTTCCAGAAGTGTCCAAGGAAGCCTGTGGAGCTATATATTTTCACGCCAAAGGTTATGAGCCAATCTCATCTGAGCAAGGCCATTCAAAAAAGGAAATATCATCTGAGCTTTCACCTTTTCTTAGTGATCTTATCGATGTTCTCGTTTATGCTTCAGCATTTTCTAAGGAGACCCCTTTCAGGCTTCCAACATCTGCATCTGCTTATGAAGCGTTGTGTGAGGTTGTGAGAGTAAGCAACGTACAAGATTATAAAGCTTCAATGGCTATTGGAGTTTTAATGCCTCGTGTCATGAGAAGATTGAACACGGCCGTGCTTGATGCGAAAGCAAGTTTATCAGGTGACAGGATGAACAAATACGATCTTCTGGTTTTGCTGTGTGGCGTACTGCACGTCATAATCCAGAAACTGAACAGCAGCACACTTGCAGCGAGGAAAGTTACTGAGTCTGCTCCATTTGTGTTGGTTCTGTTTTGCCGTGTCTTGACCTGTGACAGTTGTGCTGCACGTGACAAAGCAGCACTTGCCATTGGTGCCCTTGCCCGTGTCATCGGTCCAGATTTTGCTGATCACATGCCTATACTGTTGCAGTATTTTAATGTGAAGCTGCTCTTCCCGACCTATTTGCGGGTGATTGGTAATATCTTCCATGTCTTGGGAGACAGAATTCTGCCATACTGTGATGATATGATGGATGTTCTCTACAGAGGTCTCTCAAAACCGACGCTTAAACCTGCAATTCTAGAATGCTTTGGAGAGATTGCTCTTGCTATCGGCAAGAATTTCGACAAGTACCTGGAGGCTGTAATGAAAAGGCTGAAAGACGCTGCTGACCCAGGATATTATGACGATGTTTTGGAAGATGATGAGGTTGAGTACGGTAACCGTCTTAGACAGGGTATATTTAAGGCTTACTCTGGCATATTACGGAGTATAAAAGACCCGGAATCTGGGTTCAAGGTAGGAGCGGATCTATTCCTGTTCACTCAAGCTGTCTGCAAGGATCAGAGCAGGTGAGCATCATCATTTTCTTGTGTTCATTGCCTTGTTCTTTGTGTCTATATAGGAGTAGGTTCTTGTTTCTGTGTATACTTATCATTATGTGCATCTTTCAGGGATAGCAGTCTGAAAAACACTGCGGTTGATGCCTTAGGTGATTTTTGTAGGACTTTGGAGTCATGGACAAAGGAAATGATCAAGGATCTGACGAAATGTTAATACAATCTCGTGGTTAATTCTCTACGCACTGGGAGGGCTCTCTACGCACAGTGGGGTTCTCAAGGCGTTGATCTTCTTTGTGTTATATAGAACTAGTGTACATTGGTAGTAGGGGCTTCACGTATATATACGGAGATGGAGCTAGTCAATCATATATCCTCCTTGTGGCAGAAATGTCTCTTGCTCTTGTTCAAAACCCAATTCATACTTCTTGGAGATATGGTAGGAACTTCAACTTTGGGCAGTTCTTTACACTGAAATGATGCAAATTAGGGATCAGAAACTCTTCGTTTTCTTTACATCCAAATGTTGTCCACCATTCCACCAAATTCTTGATCCATGGAAGTGAAAGATTTCATTAAACACTAAACTGCAAAGTACAGTATTGTATTTGGTTAGGCACAAGTAGCACTCTTACATGCATCTACTTTCTCACGACTTCACTTGTTGAACTCTTACTCGCTAAGTGCTAATTTTTTTTATCTCATTCCTCACTGTTGGATCCACTTACATTGTGTCATCCCACGATCGAGATCGCCACTCGACGCAAGTTCCGTATAGGGAAAACCAAACTACAGATGTAACCTGACACGAAACACATAAACTCATAAACCCAAGAACTGAAACTAACATGGACCACCTTTTCATGCACCACTTACATTCATAATTCCTTCTCTCACCTCTGTTTCTTTTCGATGCACATTTTGGTACAGAAAGTTAAATGCATCAATCTTTCTAAACAAAATCTATGAACAATTACTGGACTACATTATTGACAACGAAATTGTTTTGAAGGGTGATTAAAAAAACTTACAATGTAGCGTCCTAAGAAAATTGGGCACTTATTTACGTAACTAAAGAAGTGAGTGTGAAAAATGTACAATCCATGAACTCTTGTACCTAGAACAATATGTCCTGATTTGATGAAAGAACATGTAACCAGAAATTGGAACTAACCTTCAGGGAAATCAATCCATACATGGAAAAACATTCCCATAGAGAAATCCATCCATGAAAAATAATGTACCAATCCATGAGCCACACCGATACATCCATCCAGACAGCGAGAACTTGAAACATCACCAGCGGTTAGAAGGTTGATGACGCCGCGGACGTATGAACAGGCATGATTACTATGAGAACTTGAAACATCATCACCATTCTAAAACATCTGTATTTTGAAAACAGTAAACATGATTTTAAGAAATAGGGCCAGATCTATCAATGAATCAGTTCAGCCCACCGAAATCTCAATGCTCCCAGATCGCCCAGACGTTCATACGTCCACAAGTATATACGATCGAGAGTCAATGTGTAAATTGCAATACAATGTACAGAATTACACAGGCTGCTTACAAACAGAACAAGTGCGCTGGCAGGTATGTGTCTGCAGTGTCTGTACCGCAAAATGAACAAACTAATAATTTCAATACACACAATAAAACCGCTCTCATCACCAAAAGATTTACAACCAAAATCCTCACAGCACGATCACCTTGTTCTTGCGGAACGGGGACAGCAGGGAGAATGACCGAGAAGCTGCATTCATACAGTAAACAGGTACGAGGTTATTTCATATTTATTATTGTTCTGCCAGAACAGACAAGTTCTGACAAGATTGAAACTCAGCTATAGTAATATATATTCAAGAATCAACAACAACCTTTGGACGAAGGACCTGCAGAGTCGGCTTCCAACTGGGCGTTCCGTTGTGGCTTAGGATCATACCTTAGATGGCACGGCAAGCTGCGGCCCAGAAACAACCACCTGTTGCTGGATGGCGTGCGAACACAAGACCTGAAGTAGCACACCATAGCGCGCTGAACGCTGTTTTGAGGACCTGAAGCAATTTACGTTATCATCTACTCCCTCCGTTTCAAAATATAAGACGTTTTAAGTTTGTAAAAAAAATGAATCTAGACTTTTTTATTGTATAGATTCATTCCAAAGTTAAATGAACTACATATTAAAATAAGTCTAGATTCGTTTTCTTTACAAACCTAAAACGTCTTATATTTTAGAACGGAGGGAGTATGAGTCTGCGGGTGCTTGTTGAACGGAGTTACAGCAAAAACAGGCATAGATGATATCTGATTGATTTGAGGCCCTTCAGCGAAAGACTGATTTGTCGAGGTATCCACTTCCATGTTGTTTCATTGAGACCGAGAATTACCTTCTTCAACAGTAGGTAGGATCCTTGTCCTTCTGACCAACATCATCATCACCGGACTCATCACCCTTGCGCTTTCAGAAAAAAAAGGAGTAAAACCAGGATTAGGAACAAAGTTCAGTAGGCTCCTGACAAAACACAAAATCATATCCCTTCAACTTCAGCGTCGCAGTGCTTCCAATATATGGCCCCTTTGTATCCACATATTTCTGTAATGCCTTTGCCTTGGGATTCATCATGACCACACAAACATGAACAATATTGCGACTATACAGTGTAGGTAGGTAAACATCCACAGTTGTCCCCAGCAAGGAAATGTCGAATACTATGGGGAACTCCCTCCACATGTACCCAAAGCTGAGGAAAAACAAACTTGGGTGGGATATCCTGCACCTCCCATACACTGACAACAATCTAAGCATTGTGAGAGTGTAGAGGCAACTGAATATGTCTATCAACCCGCTGAAGGTCCTGAACCCAGGGATATTTAACAAGAAAAACATCATCCCCATACGGAAGAGCCTCCCAACTTCCACTGGGTATTGAGCATGCAAATTCATGTCATATGAGCCTCAATAACTGAGGCACTGCAGGACCAACAATAGAGACTTTGGCCACAGGAGCAAGCTTAGCCTTATAAATACCATCAGGTAGCTGATTAAAAGGGGTATCATCGATCGGTACCATTCCCAGCCACCATCATGGTAGGCTTCGGTAGCTTCAGCGTGGGGCACCTATTAGTAGGATGAGCCGAATTAATTATTGCAAACTAGACAGTAGTGCTCACCAATTTCTTAGCCTTACCCTATTCCACCTCGGTAGCATTGTCCTGAGTAACTGCTCTAACAAGTGGAGGGAGGTGCATATATCGGTCCCGCGGGTGACGGCACGAACATAGGTTGACCCCGAGGAAACTGAGTTTGTGGAGGAATTACACACTAGAGGAAAAAGGGCCATCCGTTCGCGACCCCTCGGAGCATTAGTCCCGGTTGCCAGCAAGGACTAATCTTAACGTCGGTTGGAAGCGCACGGGCCAGGCATGGGTCCCGGTTGGTAAGGGCATGCGTCGGTTGGAGCCACCAACGGGACTAAAGGTTTGGCCACAGCCACGTGGCGTGTACGCACTTTAGTTCTTTGGCTCCAACGGGACTAAAGACCTGCCCTCTATAAATCTGGCTGACCCCCTCTGCCTCACTCTGTTTTTCGAATGGTGTAAGGTGTGAGGTGTGTGCTAGTTTTTCTCATGCATGCATTGAAGGTGTTTGTTGAAATGTTTGAGTGAAAAATCCGTTGAATTTCTCATAGACCAAAAATATAGAAGGTGTCCGAGGCACTTGAGCTTTCTCCTCTTTATTTCCCTCGATCGAGGTTAGCAATCCTATCTTTTCTAGGTCATTGATACAATTCATGTGTCGGTGTGAATTGGTTATTTCACTATTTATGATGTCCTGTTTTTGATAAACTTACTTATATGATGCGGATGAGCGGTCGGGAATGGATGTACGGTGACCGGTAGTGGCAGTATATCAAAGCGTGGATAAATTTATCGATGTGGCTACGCAAACAAAGAGAATGGATTTATCGTTGTCCATGTGTTCAATGTCGGAACAACAAGGAGTACTCTTCCTCGAAAATCATTCGCCACCGATTATGAAAGGTTTCATGCCCAACTATAATTCTGGACCAAGCACGGGAAAGAGGGGTTATGATGGAAGATGGTGAAGAAGAAGATGATGATAACAACTATCATCATATGTTTCTGAATCTGGTGATCTTGCTATGGAAGACAATGGAGAGGAAAAAGGTGAAGAACGGGCATCGGATGAGCGGTGATGAACTTGGTAGGGTCATTTCGATGCAAAGCGAGGCTGTGAGATGAAAATGAGAAGTTGAAGTTAGAGGACATGTTAGAAGATCACAAGAAATTGTTGTACCCAAATTGTGAAGATGGCAGCACAAAGCTCGGTACCACTGCTGGAATTGTTGCGATGGAAGGCGAGTGTGGTCTAACCGACTCCTCATTTGAAAAGATCTGAAAATAATGAAGCCAAGTTTCCAAAACATAACGAACTTCCGAGAGTACCTCTGAAGCAAAGAAGACTCTCTCCTCTGGGATTAGATGTGCAAAAGATACATGCATGCATTAATGATGCATCCTCTACATGATGTAAGGAGTATGAGAATTTAGATAAATGCCCGATGCATGCATTCGGTATAAGATCGACGAGATGACCCTGGTGATGTTGAGGAGAGCCCCTCGGAAGAGGGTTCCTGCTAAGGTTATGTGGTATGCTCCTATAATACCAAGGTTGAAACGCATGTTCGAAACAAAGAGCATGCCGGGTTGTTGCGATGGCACAAAGAAGACAAGAGAAAAGACGGGAGTTGAGACACCTTTTGATGGGTCACGGTGGAGAAAAATCGAGAGAGACTTCCTGGACTTTGCGGTGGCGCAAGGAACTTATGGTTTGGTCTAAATACGGATGGCATGAATCCTTTTGGGGAGCGAGCTGCGATCCACAAGACTGGCCCGTGACTCTATGTATCTACAACCTGCCTCCTTGGTTGTGCATGAAGCGTAAGTTCATTATGATGCCGGTGCTCATCCAAGGCCCGGCAACCGAAACGACATTGATGTGTACCTTAGGCCATTAGTTGAAGAACTCTTACGGTTGTGGGGCAAACCAGGTGTGCGTCGTGGGATGAGAACAAGCAGAGCCATTTAATCTACGAGGGTTGTTATTCAGAACCATCAATGATTGGCCTGCTCTTAGTAACCTTTCGTGACGGACAAACAAAGGATATAAGGCATGCACCCTGTTTAGATAAGACCGAAGGTACATATTTGCATAAATGCAAGAAGGTTGTGTACCTAGCGAATCGACGATTTCTTCCGACCAATCATCCCGTAAGAAAGAAAGGCAAGCATTTCAAAGGTGAGGCAGATCACCGGAAGAAGCTGAACTCCCTGGTGATGATGTATTTGGTATGGTCAAGGACATAGAAGTAATCTTTGGAAAGGGTCGGCGGTCAATCAGTTCGAGCAGCGTCGCTACAGGACACGCACCCATGTGGAAGAAGAAATCTATATTTTGGGAGCTGCCATATTGGAAAGTCCTGCGTGTCCGCTCTTCAATTGACGTGATGCACGTGTGACGAAGAATCTCTGTGAACCTGCTAGGATTCCTAGGCGTGTATGGGAAGACAAAAGATACACAGCACGGGAGGACCAACAAATTATGAAAGACCCAAAGAACATGCATAGATAACAAGGCGGATAAAGGCGTCACTTAAGTCGTACCGGCTATGCTCTTACCAAAGCAGAAGGAAATCTTTTGAAGTCCTTTACGGTATCAAGGTGCCGTCGGGCTTCTCATCTAATATAAAGGGATAATAAATATGGCGGAGAAAAGTTCCAAAACCTGAAGTCTCATGATCACGTGATTATGACGATTGCTTCCGATTGCATTGAGGGGCTTCTACCGAAAATGTTCGAGTACCCATTGTGAAGCTGTGCATTCCTCAATGCAATATCTCGAAGGTAATCAATCCAGATATTACGCCAAGGTTACGAAGGATGTGGTACAATGTCTTGTTAGTTTTGAATTGGTGTTCCCATCCTTCTTCAATATTATGACGCATCTCTGGTTCATCTAGTGGAAGAGATTGCCATTCTCGGTCCGTATTTCTGCACAATATGTTCCCTTTGAGAGGTTCATGGGAGTATTAAAGAAATATGTTCATAACCGTGCTAGACTGAAGGAAGCATCTCAAGGGATATGGAGCAGAGGAGGTCATTGAGTTTTGTGTTGACTTTATTCGACCTTAAGCCGATTGGTGTTTACACTCGCGGCATGAGGAAGACTAAGTGGAAAAGGCACTGGGAAAGAAAGCAATGATATGTAGGGACGGGATTCTTTCACTAAAGCACACTACGCTTCTACATAATTCCACCTTGGCAGCTCAGATATGGAGGAACACAAGAATATTATGCGCTCAAAAACCCGGGAAGCTGAATCATGGATTCTGAGATGAACACATGAAGTCATCGGTGGTTGGATGCGGACACATCTCTTGAATGACACCTGTTGGAGATCAGCTATACTTGTTGGCGCGTCACCATCTTCTCTTGTATTGAATTTCCAAAGTGCGAAATAAATGGGAATACATTCTACACGATCGCCCAAGATAAAGAGCACCAACCAAAATAGTGGTGTCCGCTTTGATGCAATAGACGAGAATGGACAAAAGGACACATATTATGGTTACATAGAGGAGATATGGGAACTAGACTATGGAGTCTCTTTTAAGGTCCCTTTGTTTCGCTGCAAATGGGTCAACCTGAATGGGGAAGGGGTAAAGATAGACCCGGTTATGCGGAATGACAACAGTGGATCTCAACAATCTTGGTTTTAGAGATGAACCATTCGTCCTAGCCAATGATGTGTCTCAGGTTTTCTATGTGAAGGACATGTCCTCCAGACCGAAAAAAATAAAAATATGCAAACGAATACATCATATGATGAGCCAAAGCGTCACATAGTTCTTTCAGGGAAAAGAAACATCATGGGAATCGAGGACAAGACAGACATGTCAAGATTATAATAAGTTTGATGAAATTCCGCCCTTCATAGTGAAACTGACCCAAGCATTCCGTTAAGAAAAGAAGATGCTCCATGGTTACGTCAAGCGGTCATAAGGAATGACATATGCCAAGAAGTTCATGCTCATATTATGTAACTCTAGTTCATGTCTTTCGCGGTTTGTGGCTTGACCGAAGGATATCTTTCGCGGTTTGTGGCCTTTAGTCCCGGTTTTGTAGTCTCAGTTTTAATATTAATAAATGTCTTGAGTGTTAGTCCCATTTTGTGGCTGGACCGGAGTGCCTCTATGACCAGTTTCTCGGAGATGGGAGGACTGGGCTCGTCGGCATCTCCTCGAAACTGGCCGCATGGTGTCCCTCTCGAAAACCATCTTGCAGCTTGTAACTTCACTAACTAGATCAATACGCCTCGAGCTAACTAATTTCACATATTAGGAGTGCCTCTATGACCAGTTTCTGGAGATGCGGAGGACTGGGCTCGTCGGCATCTCCTCGAAACTGGCGCAGATGGTGTCCTGCTCTCGAAAACCATCTTGCAGCTTGTAACTTCACTAACTAGATCAATACCTCGGAGCTAACTAATTTCACATATTAGGGATTGCCTCTATGACCAGTTTCGGAGATGCCGGAGGACTGGCTCGTCGACATCTCCACAAACTGGCCAGATGGTGTCCTGCTCTCGAAAACCATCTTGCAGCTTGTAACTTCACTAACTAGATCAATACGCCTAGGAGCTAACTAATTTCACATATTAGGGAGTGCCTCTATGACCAGTTTCTCGGAGATGCCGGAGGACCAGGCTCGTCGGCATCTCCACAGGGCCGCAGATGGTGTCCTGCTCTCGAAAACCATCTTGGAGATGCCTCAAACTGGCTGGAGGACTGGACTCACAAGGATGCATATTTATAGTACAAGCAGCTCAGCATAATGTCGACACTCACGACATAATGTCGACACTCACCTATTATTAGTGACTCATCTTTAGTCGGTTGGTGTCTCCAACCGGGACTAAAGGTTCATCTTTAGTTCGGTTGGTGACACCATCCGGGACAAGGTACAAGCCGCGACATAATGTCGACACTCACCCCTATTATTAATGTTGTCTGGCCCACTCTGCCGCAATCCCTTTAGTCCCGGTTTGTGACTACATCCGGGACTAAATGTGTGCCGAACAATGATCATGTTTCGCAAAATACCAGACTTGGTATATTGATCATGTTTCGAAAAAACCTTCACAAAATGACCTATCATGTTCGAGGTTTCATGGCTTTCGGTCCAAATGACCGATGTTATGTGCTGAATCACGGCATAGTTTGTGATGTTGTGCCCATATTATGCATGTGTGTGGACATTGGTATGTAGAACAATGTTGCAGGAGGAAGTTTTCCTTTTTGTCGCACGGAAAATCCCTTTTCCATTTTCCGAGCGCAAAAAAGGGTCGTTTTGTGAAGTAACCACCAAAATGCCGTTTCAGAATGCTACCGTCCTATTTTCCTAAAATACTAGACCACCTTACATGGACTATATCCCAACCGGTACATCTCAAACCTTTTCATCCATCCCGGGTGAAATGGACAAATGTCTGCCGAATCGGCGGGAAGTGGGTCCGGTTTGTACTACAGGTACATGATCTATCGCCCGTGATTTTTTGAAAAAATCATTTTTAGACTCGCAATATGTGGTTTCTTCAGAGATCCAATGCAAGTTCTAACGATGCCCGTCCCCTATCTTCATGCACACCGGTTCGACCATAGTTAGAAATTCAGATAATTCAAAACGGGCATAATAAATTCAAAAAAAACCCGAACAATGAAAATCCTTCGCGTGGTGTCATATTATGTTACATAGTTGAAAGGAAAAATACCAGACTTGGTATATTGATCATGTTTCGAAAAAACCTTCACAAAATGACCTATCATGTTCGAGGTTTCATGGCTTTCGGTCCAAATGACCGATGTTATGTGCTGAATCACGGTATAGTTTGTGATGTTGTGCCCATATTATGCATGTGTGTGGACATTGGTATGTAGAACAATGTTGCAGGAGGAAGTTTTCCTTTTTGTCGCACGGAAAATCCCTTTTCCATTTTCCGAGCGCAAAAAACGGGTCGTTTTGTGAAGTAACCACCAAAATGCCGTTTCAGAATGCTACCGTCCTATTTTCCTAAAATACTAGACCACCTTACATGGACTATATCCCAACCGGTACATCTCAAACCTTTTCGTCCATCCCGGGTAAAAAGGACAAATGTCTGCCGAATCGGTAGGAAGTGGGTCCGGTTTGTACTACAGGTACATGATCTATCGCCCGTGATTTTTTGAAAAAATCATTTTAGACTCGCAATATGTGGTTTCTTCAGAGATCCAATGCAAGTTCTAACGATGCCCGTCCCTATCTTCATGCACCGGTTCGACCATAGTTAGAAATTGATAATTCAAAGCGGGCATAATAAATTCAAAAGAAGCCGAACAATGAAAATCCTTCGCGTGGTGTCATATTATGTTACATAGTTGAAAGGAAAAATACCAGACTTGGTATATTGATCATGTTTCGAAAAAACCTTCACAAAATGACCTATCATGTTCGAGGTTTCATGCTTTCGGTCCAAATGACCGATGTTATGTGCTGAATCACGGCATAGTTAGGTATTATTAGGTTTATTAATTACTTTGGTATTATTGGTCTTCGGCCCCACTGGTCAGTCACTGTGGGTAGCCCCAGACCCGATTCACATTGTCAAGCAACTTAGGTGCATGTGGGTTCGACGATGTGCCTATCTACTACACGGTTTCCCTTTCTCTTCATTTTTATTATTGTGTATGTATATATTAGGGTTTCTCTGAATTAGGGTTTATATCTCTCAACACCGTACTTAACTTTCTCCTTTAGCCGCTTTGACTTATTCGTTTTCCACCTATGCGTAAAATATGGACCCACACGTCGGAGACGAAGAAAAGGAAGAGTTGATCCAAGGTGTGATCCGTGGGAAGATAATTTAGACGTATCAACGTTTACGAACAACTCCGGTGAGGGTGATCCTCTTTACCGGAGTAGACAACTTGTTTGAGGTTGAAGGTGTTGCCTTCCATGAGAAAGCGATGCCTTGTGTAATCGAGAAGACGCTCGGCAAGGTGCATGTAATATAAATCAATTCATTAATTAATCATCTGCTATCTATATAGAAATAGTGGCGATCTTTCTTCTTTTAGCCCTCGAATCGAAGGAATCTCTTGAAAAAAGAGCGGACGAGGCCCAACCAAAAGTTGGAAGACCATGAGAGGTTCAGGATCGAAGATGTCATTTGAGGCAGACAAGCGACTCAAGTTGTCGCAACCAAATTTGTGGCACAATGCGAATGTCGTTAGGGACTTAATCCCGATCACCATTAGAAATTGGAATAGGCCTGCTAATGCGGATGAAGAGGAACATGTTTATTTGTCCCTAACCACGCCAAAGATTTCTTGTGGAAGAGGCTCATGGTTAATTTCAAACTATCGAAGATAGAGCTGGATCCAAATGCGGAGGATCCGATTGAGGACGCCTTACAACATGGGAGAGCCATGGAGGCTAAGGTCGGGAGTGGGCTTTGAAGAAGATGGCCAGATGTTTCACCAACTGGAAGAAAAGATTGCACCTTGACTATGTCGTGAAAAAGAAGACTCCCGATTTCAAGAATATTCGGTTTGAGAAGATAAAACCATTCTGGGATGAGTTTGTGGAATACAAGAAATCAGAAAAAGCTAAGAAAATGTCTGAAACGAATAAGCTGAATGCTGCTAACAAGAAGTATCACCATACTATGGGGCAAGGTGGCTCTGGTGGCATTCCTAAGTGGGAGAAACTTGAGCAGGAACTGCGTGATAAAAATATCACCCCAGAGACAGACGATTGGGTAGAACGTGCAAGGAATTGGTTTTACGGGCATGGGGGCACGTTGGACTCGGAAGGGAGGTGTATATATACCATACGACATAAAGAAGACCCCTTGCCAATCGAGGGGATGAGAAAAGCGATAAAAGGCTGTTAAAGATGGGGAGTTCATTCCCGATAGAGAGAATGATGAGCTCACACTGCCCTTGGAAATAAGGAACATGATGGGCGAAACACGAGGCACAATAGTCTCCCAATCATGGAGGACTGGGTTTCGAAGAGAGGAAGAAATATCCCGATAGAAGCCGTCGGAGGAGTAAGGGCGAGGCGGCAGTTGAAGCAGAAAGTCAGAAAGAGCGAATGCGTTTAATTGAAGAACGATTAAAGCAACAACAAGATGAAATTAACTCACTTAAAGAGCAAAGTACTACCGGCGCCCCATCTCAGCAGCACACTGCATTCGATGCTACCGGCCTATCGAATAATCGAAAAAGCAGTGTGGCTTCCACCGAGGTCCCGAGTGATGACAATGGCGATGCCGATGATGCACCGACGATGGCTCCTGTTGGCTACCCAGTGGATGATATCACAGAGATGACACACTGCGAGCTACATGTCAAAGTTGTGAACATATCAATGAAGGTGGCGGTCGGCTATGCCTTACCAATTGGACCCACCAACTTACCACGTCGTCCGGTTCAGAGGGCTACGCTGTTGTCGTGGATGAAATCATGCCCACCTTTGAGGTTTTGGATCTTCACTACCTGCTGGTGAAGGGGATGATCTTTGGGTGACGAAAAACGTCACCATTCTATGGCGAAGGATTGTATCGTGCTTCAAATCACACGCCAAGGCCATCTTCGCCGCCGTCTCACCGTCTCCGGTGAGGTCGTCGCCGCGCGGCCGTCTTCGTCGCCTCACCCGGCTCCGCCGCCTCACCGTCTCGGTGCAGCCATCGCCATGGGAGCCATCGCGCCTCGGGATAAAAAGCGTAAGCGTATCGCTCTTGTCGTCGTGGCGATCGCGAACGTAAACAAGAGCCTCTTCCAAAAGTACCAACGGTTCCTCCCAAGAGAGCTTATGGTATCTTGAAGAGGAGGCTGGCTCGGGTTGATGCGGAAGCTTGATGTTTTAAGCTAAGCTGAGGCGGCCCGAAGAGTTCCTCAAAGACCAAAGAAGAAAAAGCCAAAGTGTTGAAAATGCTAAAGACTCTTCATCAACCCGAGCCAAAGCTGTCATCGACTATGAGCGTTCTATTCTCAAGTCACATGCGGCACAAAAAGCCTCAAGAGCAGATCTTGATGCAAGCGAAATCTATTTCCCAGCTCGGAGAACAAGCAAAACAGACTTGCGCCCTCTCAAGGTGATTTCCCAAACCAATGTGGGGTCGAGCAAATATGGGGCAAGTGCAATGATCCAGAGGTGCTTACTGTCTGGACAAGCTGCCGCTGCTCAAGGTATGAGTATTGCCAGACTTATCCCGATTAGAGTTCTTCCCGTGAG
Organism: Avena longiglumis; assembly: GCA_030063025.1. NCBI lineage: Eukaryota > Viridiplantae > Streptophyta > Magnoliopsida > Poales > Poaceae > Avena > Avena longiglumis. Next base: position 524,409,597 of record CP125977.1, read on the forward strand.
TGAAGTAGCATACAAATACCGATCGGCAAACCTCTCGTCAAACCCGAGGAGGTAAATAATCTTTCAACAAAATGAAGATTGCATAACTGGTACATACGCCACAAGGGCGGGCTAACGGATAGTCTTGAGGGTTACAAAAAAGCATCATGGGAAAGAAAGTGATGACATGATATCCATTGAATTTAATGAGCTATTTCAATTATTCAATCAAGACGCCTTGGACAAATCGCTCATCAGTGCCTATTGTCTGTAAGTACTAATTCTGTAATTAACTTAGTCTCCAGCTATCTCACTTTGTTTATTGCATGTATATAATCATACTGTAATATGCAGAATGAAGATTCTCGAATGCACAGGAGGACAAATCTATGATATTGGCTTCATTGACCCATATTGGGTTCATGAAGCTAATCTCAAAATAAGCCCCCAGGATACGGAGGATAATATAGTACACGCGTTAAGGTTTCAAGAAACCAAAAGGGAAATACTTTTTCCTTACAACTTCGAGTGAGTGTTATTGTCTTGTATACACTTTCTATTTCGCTTACTCGATGTTAAGTATATAATTGATTAGTTATGCATTCAGCTTCCACTATATTCATTAATCATTCAACTTGACAAAGGCGTGTACTAGTCATGGACTCAAACATAAACCCCTTGAGACGTGGAAGGACATGCAGATACTTTTCCAGTAATTCTAATCATTACGACACTATATCGGCAGCGTTCGTGAATTTTATGATATCAAGTACTTAATAACTTCTTTTATTCGCTTTTCTTCACGGGCAGCGCTTGGAAAGCAGTTCACCAAGAAGGCTAGGGTGTTTGGAAAGAGGAGCTTACATTTCAACCACTAGATGTAAGCACCACTAGCTATATCCGCGCATCTCTTTGATTCTAGTTTTGATACAGTTATTATCATGCTTGATTATTATTTTGATTGAACTATGTTCTCGTAAAGACGCAGTGGGGACCAGGTAACAATCTATGTGGATACTATGTATGAGTTCATCCGGCAGACGTGATGAGAAGGGCAGAAATTTAGAGCAACTCCATTATGTAAACAATTTCTATAGTTTTATTTTCAAACAAATTGTGTTTAGTTTCATTCATATAGTGACTTTTTTTTAAATCAGATCGAGCGTCACGGACGGTCTTACAAGGATCTCCTAGACCCGAAAGGGAATACTATTCGTGTATAGACATAGGGATTGTAAAATAGCAACTCGATCCGTGTATAGGGAATACTTTTGTATGTAGTGCATGAACTCGATCCGTATTGAATGTAATATTGTCATGATGATCTTGTGTAATACAAGGTTCCTTCATTGATAAGTGCAAAACACTAAATAAACAATAAAACAACCTAAATGAATTCTTCGCGGCACAAAAAGTGGCGAAAATGCTGCATGGCAACAAAATGTGCAAAAATGAATTCTCTGCCGCGGCAGAGAAATGAGCCAAATCTCTGCCGCGGCAGCAGGTTATTAGTCCCGGTTCGTGTCACCCCCCCCACGCGCTTTGCTGCTGCCACGCGTGCACCCATTTGTCCCGGTTGGTGGGGCAACCGGGACTAATGGTTAGAGCTTTAGTCCCGATTGCCCCGTCCCGGTTGGGCAACCGGGACTAATGGCTCTTACCAACCGGAACGCATGGGCCGTTCTGCACTAGTGACAGGAGGTTGATCTGACGTTAAGCGTAACGTTTTTCTTTTTATTCCACTGTATACTCGGATTTCCAGACTGCATAGGAGATTGTGGGAACACCTGTTGTTTCATGTGCGGAAACATCCGCTGAAACTTTTGAGGAGGAATAATCGGCAGGACAACAGGCCTAGGAAAAGGCGTTGACGACTGAAAGAATTGGCACTGTGGAGGCGGCATGTAAGAAGGAGTGCCAGGACACGACGTGACGGTGGATGAAGCGGTTGAAGCAGATGGGCTGCCGAAAACTGTCCCCCTCCCTAGCTAGGAGAAGACATTGTTGGCAACCCAGAGATGGACGTAGCTGGAGTCGAGGAAACACCAATAAGGTTCGCGACAAGGTCGGTAGCAGCCGATGATGTTGATAGGGGCAATTGTGATCCCGATGGCACCATGTCCTTCAGAGGCACGTACAAGCATGCATGGCCACCTTGTTTGAGCTCCAGCCCCTTCACACGGATATGGAGCGCGGTGAGGTTGTCCTGGATGGCATTGTTGGTCTTTTGGATTGCATTATAGCATCATACCGTGGTTGGTATCGATCGGGACAGTCAGCTCTTGTGGGTGGGTGCCGTTATGATGCGTTTGAATCAAGAACGCCGCCGGAGAAGGATACCTGAAAGCTCCAGAGGCTCGGGGTCAAATTCTACTGACGTGCAGTGCCGAGGAGCAGGAGGAGCCGCACACGGGCGGTGAAAGGCATAGGCAACACCGGCGAGGGACGCCGACGCGGCAGTGGCCGCCTTAGACTGCAAGCATAGGCGGAGCACCTCTTGAAATAGGATTTCACCTCGCTTTATAAATAAATCAAACATCCACAAGTTACAGAGTACAACATCATCCAAACAACATAAGCTGGGGCCACAGCACAAACCGACCCAAACACGAGAGCCCAACTTGCAAGAAAGGGATCAGCGCACTAAGCTTGAGAGCACCAAAAAAGAAGAGCTAGGCCGGAATAGGGGGGGAGCCGCCGAGCCGCCTCCAAGAGTCGCCGTAGAGTCGCGTCCAGCCTTGCCTTGTCCCGCTGTCTACACAACGGGTACCAGAGCTGCAGAGAAGCCAGAAAGCGGAAAACCGAATCAGAAGCGCGTCGCGGGAGAATCTTCTCAATCACCATCTTATTCCGGATGTTCCAGAGTGACCATGACATCGCAGCGAACACTAGCCAGAAAAGGCGGCCCTTTCTGTCGGTTCGCAGGTTTCTAGGAAGTCACCGAGATCATGGGCCTGCCAGTCCAGGCCCAATGCATCTCTGGTGAAGTTCCATAGGAACCTCGCCGCGGGATAGGTGAACATTATGTGGGTGCCCGTTTCGGGGATCCCACATAATGGACATAACCCGTCCCCTGGCCCATGTCTCTTGGTCACCTCGACTCCCGAGGGAAGTCGATCACGAAGCAGCTGCCACACAAAAATCTTAATCTTCAAAGGAAGTGGGGCCTTCCAGAGGGGCTTGGTCCAGGTGAACACTTCGCGGCCAAAAAGGGCGCGGTAAGCCGAGCCAACCGAGAAGGACCCGGTGGGAGTGAGCCTCCAGGACACCCCATCGGGCGCGTCGGTCAGGGACATTGGGAGCTCCGCCCTAAGTTCCCTCCATGCTTCAGTTTCCTCCGGGCCAAAGGTGCGACGGAACGAGATGTTCCATGTTCCCTCAAGAGCCTCAACGGATACCCGAAGGGATGGATCGGAGCAAATGGCAAAGAGGCTCGGGTATACCACCCGTAAGGGGTGTTCCCCGAGCCAGGAGTCTAACCAGAACATGATCCCCTCCCCATTCCCCACCGAGACCGTGATCCCTAGCCTGATCTCGTGCTTGATCTCCTGGATAGAGCGCCAAAACTGAGATCCGTCCCTACGGTCGCAGTCCAGAAGGGGCCAACCTCACAGATATTTGGCCTTAATGAGCTTTAGAAAAAGGCCCCCATCCTCGCGAAGAATCCGCCAAACCCACTGCAGCATCAGGGCCTTATTGAACTGGCGAGACGCTGGGATACCTATGCCCCCAAACTCCTTGGGGGCGCAAATGTCTGCCCATTTGACCATGTGGTACTTCTGGCGTCCCAAGGGGTCTTGCCAGAAGAACCGAGACAACTCCTTGTCAAATGCTCCATGTACCCCCTCGGGGAGGAGATACATGCCCATCATATACATGGGCAGACTGGACAAACAAGAGTCGATCAGGACCGTCTTGCTTCCTTTAGAAGTGAATCTGCCACACCAGGGTTCGGACCTTGAGCGCACCCTGTCCACGAGGGGGTCTAGGTCCCGGATAAGGATCCTGGTATCGCGGACCGGCATCCCTAGATAAGTGATGGGGAAGGAGGAGAGCCGGCAATTAAAATTGTCAGCTATCCTCTGCTGCTCGTCCTGAGAGAACCCCCAGCGCGATAATCTCACTATTGTCTAAGTTAATCCGTAGCCCCGACATCTCCTGGAAGCAGAGAAGGAGGAATTTGAGGTTCGCAATATCTAGGGACGAGCCTTCAATCATGATCATTGTGTCGTCTGCGTATTCAAGCATTTCCGCTAGGGCATCCACCGCCGCGTTAAAGAGAAGGGGGGACAGCGGGTCCCCCTGTCTCACACCGCAGGAGAGGTGTAAGTAGGGTCCGATCACGCCATTGATGTTAATCGCGTTGCTCCCGGTCATGACGAATTGCATTATCCAGGTGATCAGGCGATCGTCAAATCCCCATCTACCGAGGACTTGCCGAAGAAACCGCCAGTCCAGACGGTCGTAGGCCTTCTGGAAGTCAAGCTTCAAGAAGATGCCTCTCGACTTACTAGACTTGATCTCGTGGATAATCTCATGGAGGGTGAGGATCCCATCATGTATGAATCTTCCTTTGAGGAAGGCAAATTGATACTGGTGGGTGAGGCGCTCCATGACCGGGGCAAGGCGAGACGCGCAGACCTTCGCAAAGATCCGATGGATGACATTGAGGACCGTAATGGGCCTGAATTAGCGAATGTCCGAGGCCCCTATTACCTTAGGGATCAGGGTAATCACGCCAAGATTCAGCCGACCCATCACAAGAGTCCCAGTATAGAATTCCTGGAACAACGGCATTATGGCATAGGTGGAGCATGGCGTCGGTTTGTTTGGGACGAGGTTTTGGTGTAGGGGCTGGACTGCTGGAGAGAAAATATTTAGAGGAGAAGAAGAAGAAGAAGAAGAATTCTCCGCTCCGGATAGTTCCTTATTTTTCTTGCTTTCCAAGCGATCCGGAGTATCGGCCCAAGAAACACATAATATTATCCGCACAATATCAGAATCGCGAATTACTTGCTCAAGTCCAACGATCCAATTGACTCCCGAATTACTTGCTCGTCTAGCAACTCGTCCCCCGGCAGTTAGCCTTAGAGCATCTCTAACATTAACCGAAAAAGTCGGGAACCGAAAAACATGAATTTAGTCTTACGAAAATGTGGGGACCAAGATTTTGCAACTGACGCAGAACAGAACCCGTAAAATACGAACTAAAAAAATGCATTTCAAATATCATGGGAAAATTCATCGATGATTATATATAGATGGCATTTGATGCTCCGATTGAGCATCATAAGTTACATAATCGGATTAGCAAACCTAAATTACATACTACACCTAACCGAGCTAACTAATTTGAAGCAAAATGCGACCAAATTGGCCTCTGCGCGTGGCGGTACTGGTGGTGGCAGAGCGTCGAGGCGGACGACGATGTCGACGTGGGTGAAGAGCTTCACTCCTCGTCGTCAAGCTCGACTATCCCGAGCTTGACGCGGCGGACGCGCTCCTCCCGGCAAGCCGCCTTGTACTCACGAACTTGGCGGACGGTGTCCGCCTCCTCCCGGCGGAAGCGCGCTGGGGCCTTTGCCGCCGAGATCGCAGCCACCAGCGCGACGCGGCGTCCTCCTCATCGGAGCCGTGCACGTAATCTCCCGCGGAGAACGTGGGCTCCCGCGCGGGGACGAGCTCCTTCGCGTCGGAGATGTCGTAGACGGGTGGCCGTGGTGGGCGACTCGAACCGCCTAACATCGGCGAGGGACGTTGACGTCAAGCATAGGAGGAGCATGGCATGGGTTTGTTTGGGACGAGGTTTTGGCGTGGGGGCTTGACTGCTGGCGAGAAAATATTTATAGGAGGAGGAGGAGAGTTCTCCAGTCCGGATGGTTATTTTTCTTGCTTTTCAAGCGATCTAGAGTATCGGCCCAAGAATTGCGCTGTGGCCCAAAAATATTTATAAGAGCAAACTTTATTTGTTTCTTGTGTTGAACCTTATAATGTTGTGAGGATGGTTTCTTTGTTTATAAAGAAGAAAGAAAGCCTATTTCGAGTTATGTGAGCATTAGCTTCTTTTAGTACAGTTATTAGTAGATTGGCGTTTATAATCCCTGACCTTTTTACCCGCAAAAAAAGTAAGCCAACCACAACGGAAAGTATGAAATTTGTTAACAACGATACAAATATGTTTTTTCCACCACCGTAATTTAAATACAATGATGTATCTTAACTTATCATTGCAAGCATATTCATCGCAAATGAAATAAATAGTTGTACAGTTCACATAGGCTACAAATAAATTATTCAAGTAGACATGAAGTGAAACTACATGACATAACCTCGTCTAAAGTGAACTAGTAACATAATACAACTCCATGAAAAATACATGGTAATTCATATGAATAACAGGAAGGACAACATTGTGGTGTTGCACATAAATACTTAGCGTGGCATAGTGAGTGACGATGAAAGTTCTTGTTCTAGACTGTAGCAATTGGAGATGCCTTTTGATGTTAAATTACCAGCATTGACAACATTCATTGGTGCATCGGAATTACGAACCTCTGGGCAAAATAAATGCTCAATCTCTTCTTCAGTAGTTGGGATAATTTTGCACTTTCTTAGCCGCTTAGTTCTCAGGAATTGCAACCTCATATCTACCTCTTTCATATTAGGTCTGTCTCTTCCTTTGACTCTTAAGCATGCTTCTATAAGTGAGCAAATATCACCAATCTCTTCTTTGTTTGACTCTTTCACAACCTGAGGATCCATTATTTCCATGGCAGATCCCTCTTGCAATCCTTCAACGAAATAATGGGACAAGTTTTGTTTTGCACCTAGATCATTGATAAAGATTGGCTTTTTTCTTGTCAAAAGTTCAACGAGTATTACTCCAAAACTGTACACATCACTCTTTTCAGTTAGCTGCCCAGTATAGTAATACTCTGGATCTAGGTAACCAAACGTTCCTTGGACAATAGTCACCACATGAGTTTCATCAAGTGAAATAGACCTTGAAGCACCGAAGTCAGAAATCTTTGTAGCAAAGCTGCCATCCAATAGTATATTAGCAGATTTCACATCTCTATGGAAAATTGGGATCGCAGCAGCTGAGTGTAGATAAGCAAGTGCCCCTGCCGCTTCAACTGCAATTCTAACGCGATCATCCCATGACAACAAGCATTTAACACTAACGTCAATGTGAAGAAGGTCATGTAGTGTACCATTAGATATGAACTCGTACACCAGCAAAGGAACTTCAGATTCAAGGCAACAACCGAATAGCTTTACCACATTGCGGTGAATTATCTGAGACAAGATAGCAACCTCATTGATGAACTGGTCTATCTCAATTTGCTCCACAATTTTGGATTTTTTAATTGCCACCACCCGTTGGTCAGATAAAATCCCTTTATAAACTGTACCATGTCCTCCACGACCAAGAACTCGAGTGACATCAAAGTTGTTGGTTGCCTTCTCTAGTTCCTGCAAGGAGAATATCTTTGTTTTGTTTGTGGCGCTTTCATCTGAGATCAGCTGCTCCAAGAGTAGGCCTTGGTTTTTCTTGAAGTGTGCTCGTCGGATTCTCTTCTGGATGCCTTTCTTCCACTTGTTGGCTAATACAATTGCACACAATGCAATAATTATGGAGCCAATGCCGCATCCCGTTCCAGTTACGATACCTACATTTAACCATTGGTCTCTTAGTCACTCTGCATTCGCTTAACTGTAATTACAATTAGGATATTTTGCTATTGCTAGCTAGGACTTACCCAAAATGAGACCGTGTTCCTTTGCTGACATAACGCACTGCCTTTTAATCGGATCAAACACTTCTCTATGGGGGCAACTTGTGCATGTGTAGCTTCCATGAAAATTTTGGCATGTCCCATTGCAGTAGTTTGATAATGCACATTCATCGATATCTATAGAAAATTCTTGTTGGTTATATATTGCTGACAAATGTATAACAACGTGCTAAAACAATGCCAAACTAAATTTGTATGATCTCCATGTATCAGCTGAAACTCCTTTAGGTTTACGTGATGTTTTTCTTAAACAAGCAAGGTGGCCCTCACAAATGTGAGGACATCATCCTTAATTTGTCCATGTTTAATCTTTGTTTTGTATATAAATATATAATTATGTTGGTACCAACAAAAAGGAACTATATTATTTACAAATACTTAAATCTCCTGGAATCAGGCCCCGTTATATTAATATAACAATCACATGATACAATGAACATGCTGGGGCTGCAGCACAACTAAGCCCAAGAAAAAGAACAAAAGAGAAACAAATGCCAACATTGGCATATCGATGAAACAAAGACGGCCCTCTACTGATGCGCCCTCCAGAAAGGTCACACCATGCTCCTGGTGGCATTCTGAACTGTCGTGTACCAAGCAACACCTTCACCAAGGGATGTGACGACTACATCGGTGCCACCCGGACTGGTCATAGGGTTTCCCTCGGTACACGAAGGGGCGTGGGGAGGAGCTACCAGACTCCCTTCAGGAAGGAGATGCAACACCGGCAAGCGTCACCGTGTCAGTGCTAGACAAAGACGATAGGGATTTATCCCACCCCCAAAGAACCACCACCCTGGATGGTCCGTAGTGGTCCACCCAACCCACCGCCAACCAAACGCGCCACCATGGAAAAGGTGCCATTTTCATCAACTCACTATGGGAATCGGCGTGAAGCCTGTAGTCCCGAGCAAGGGGATAGTGGTACCGGGGGTAATAGCATTGCAGCGGCGCGGGAGGGAACTACCTTCACCGCCATCGTAGTATGGACGTGATAATAGGTGCACACCAGGTCTCGGGCCCGACCGAGCCTAGATGGGCCTGCAAAGCCTTTGTCGCCATGTTGGAGCAAGGGCAGCCGCGAGCGTGCTACCAACCCAGACCCCTCGCCGCCCTTCCTCCACCTCTAGGGATCCACATAGGAGCGCGTCAGGCAAGCCCATACCAATCCAGACGGGGCTCAAACGGGCGCAGATCTGGGCTGAGATGAGCATCGACGGCTAAGGATGGCAATTTTACCCGCGGGTAACGTACCCTCATGGGTAGGGTATGGGCACACTTTTATATCCATGTGTAATACACATATCCTACCCGTTAAATCACGGGTACGGGGCATGGGTATAGACTTGTACCCATGGGTATACCCATACCCTACCCATTTAAACTGACATGTCAAACTTATCTATAGAGTTTGAACCTATGTGGTCGAGAAGGCTAGGGACGAGTAGTTGATTGCGACTTCTAAACTTTAATTTGATAGTTTCATGTACTCGTCTACTATTAGTAAGTAGAGATTATTGTATTTTTTTCAAATATACTATTGATGAAAGTAAAATTTTGAATAACTTATATACTATTGGATATATCCACCGAGTACCCAATGGATACGGGTACCCGCCAGGTATGTGTATGGGTAAAGTTTTATACCCGCAAGTACGGATATGGGTAAGTTTTTGTACCCATTGGCTACACGGGTATGGGTATGATATTGCTCTACCCTGCCCATACCCTACCCATTGACATCCTTATCGCTGACCACAACCCTTTTTGCCCCGCCGCCAGCGCCGCTGACGAGGGTTCGACTCGTCAATGTCCATTGTTATGGACTTGGGTTTTGGAGAAGGAGGGGACGCTAGAGATCACGGAACGGCTAACAGACTCGCAACACGGGGACACGAGGTTTACCTATGTTCAGGCCCATGGAGGGAAAACCCTACACTTGCTTGTGTGTTCTTGATTGATGTCGATGCCGAAGGTTACATAGGTGTGCAGATGAGATCTGACATGGGGTGTATGCTAGGGTTGTGTGGCATCCTCCTCGTTGTGCCCTCCTAGCCTTTATATAGATAGGCTAGGTCCCGGGGTAGGTCGAGTCGGTTATAGATTAGGGTTGACCCCTTTGAATTTCTATCTAGGTTAGTCGTGTCCTCCAAGAAGTCAATCTCTCTCCGTGCTTGGGCCATCCGAAGTATCCTTGGGCTTCACAATTGCGGTAGTCCCTTCCTATGGGCTTCCACTAGGCTAGACTAGGTAGGCTAACATCAGGTACCCGTATGGCATATCCATGTCACCTGCCCTGTCGCCCAAACGAATGCACCACCGCATCTCCGTCCACCCCGCCCGCAGAAACCATGCCGCTGCCGAGAAACACCGCCACCGTCCAGGGCCCGCGCCCCCTTTCGTGCACCGGGTAGAGTCCCCCTACCACTGCCAGCCCTTAATAGGCAATGCCTGACGGACCACGTCGGAGGCGGCGAGAGAGGGTGAGGGGAGGAGGTCATATCGGGTGGGGAGATGGGGGTTCGCTCGTTGCCCACGGGGGAGGGGGCGAGCAAGCGAGCCTGGGAGAAATTGTTGGCAGCACTCCTCATAATCAAATGTTGCTGATTTTATTATACTACTAGTATATTTTATAATGCTATATTGTATATTACTTTAGTTGGTCTGGAGGTGGTTTGGAGGCGGCCATATGGTAGAACATGAACGGATCTAGGGTTGGGTGCGGGTGGATCAGTGTGGGCTATATCTGGCTCTTGTTGCGCACGTTTTGGAGTGCACAACTATCCTACTCGATGGTGGGCTTCGTCCATAGGATGTCAGGGAGAAATCCCGGGGATGAACAACCAACGATCGATGTTGTGGTCCTGTTAGGTGAAATCTCTAGTTTCAGGTTCTCGTGCGGGCGACAGATATAGTTACATTGCACCCTCCCAAGAGTCATCGCCTTAGACAGATTATCTCGTTAACGCATGTTTCTCTCGTCGTGGAATTGGTGGATGTTAGGAGGTTGGCCCCAAGTGGATATGATGATTAATTGTGAGTCGAAGGGGTGGCCACGAAAACCAAGGTTGGCAACAGTTTCATGGGGTGGATCTGTTGCTTTCATGGATTGTGCTACAATCTTGTGTCCCTAGGTCATTGATGTTAACCGCTCGGCCGACCTTCTCAGTTGAGGATATTTGACCTTACATCGGGGCGACGGCCCTAGATCTTGGTGCATTGGTTGTGGTCCCGTGCAACTTTGGGTTCCGGGTGACCGGGTCATGCGGTGTTGTGGCTCGTGCGTGAGTGGTATTATGTTGGGACGGTGGTCCTAGAAGGTGGTGGTGTTGATGATGTGTATGGCATGGCTGAGGAGTTGGATGTAAAGACAACGGTCACGGAAGTTTGGTAGTGTTGAGGGTGTCGACCTTGTGCCGTGTGGGATAAAAACGATGTATCGCTCAATGTTGTGTTTTTGGTCGATCTCGCTGTGTCGTAGCTCTGGTCGATGGTAAGCTTCTTCATCTTGGTTGGAGCGCCCCACACATACTCCTCTCATAGCAGCCATGGCATAGCTCTCCTGGGTGGTAATAAGCTTCTTATATTTGCCCGGTTTACCGTTAATTAACCAAGCAATTATCTTCTTATTAATCAATAGAATGGGAAAAGCTTTTTCCTCATTTCAAAGAAAAAGTTCAGGTCATGTACATATAATGGTTATGATATGTTTATGCACAATTACGAAGATCTAAAATATGTGATATGTTCAAGTACGGTTACGTGGTTCTAATGTTGGTGTTCTACTAATAAATGGATGGACCACACTATTTTTTTGGAAATTTCTAGAAATCTGCACATGATGCATTCTTTGGGCAGCGTTGTTTGTGCGGCTTGGGGTTATAATCTGCTCCACACAATAGATAGACACAAAAAGTAAGTAAGAAGAAGAAGCTAGAGGATGAGTGAAGGCTAAATAGAAAAAAGTAGGGCCGGAATTAATTAAGCATATACCTTGCACGCATCCATCAAATATGTAAGGGTTGCCTTCCTCATCTTCAGAAGAGCAGTAACACTGGTAACCAGTACCATATGAGGAGTTGATGCAACTGCTACCGTTGCTGCAGGCATAGCTTGCGTTGTGCATTTGTGCAGTTTCACAGCTTGGTTGGTCCGTGATGCTAACACTAAGCATCGCGACACCATAAATTTTGCTATCGTCTGTCCAACTTGAGAAAACAGCGGTTGTGTTAGTTGTGTAGTCATAAGCATCATCTGTCATTATAGCCATGATGCCAGGATGGAACCAATCTAATTGTGTTGCAGTAGTATTGGTGCTGACAAGTTTTGCATGGAAGCCTGTGAGGTTGTTGTCCCTTGGCAACTGGATGAGGCAGCAACCCATTCCATTACAAAGGACTCCAGTTGGTGCCTTCTTGCCGGCGCATCTACTCATACAAGAACCAATCATGTGCCCCGTACCATACTCCAACAAGGTGACATCCAAATCACAACCAGCTACGTATAAACTATTATAGCCACTGAGAGTAATGCCTTTAGCAGGGGCCTGACATGACATGTTGTAGGTATCTGTACCTGGACTCGTTGCACGGCGGAAGATTATAGGGGTACTCAACAAAATACGTCCGCTGGGGCCTTCTTCCATGCCAGTGACCTGGATAGCGCCGCTGCTGCTGCCGCTTCTGGCAAAAAAGAGCTTGGGATGATGATGGTTGGTGGAGTGGTTGCAGGTGAGTTCGAAGCCTTCTTGACGGAAGCAGCCGGCCCCTACGCCGAAGGGATAGGAGATGTCCGCCACGTCCCCGCAGCTTGTGATGCAGTGAGCCAAGGACTCCATGGAAGGGACCTGCAAGATCCCTCCTTCCGACGATGCTTGCGGCGAGAACATGAGCACAAAAGCCATGGCGATGATGAGTATAGTTCTCATCCTTGCGCTTTGCTGGTGTGTGAGTGTTCGGTGTTTCTTTATTTGGTGCAATTTGTAGGCTGTATATATAAAGACGACACCCCCGGCTACGAGTCAACTATAGTGCCAATAAAAAATGTAAATATTGTAGCTAGGAATTCCAGGGCCACTGTTGCCATCAGATGTGATGGTCGTTGCTCTTAAATGATTTACATTTTTTCCACCCTATGGCCCCCGGCTACGACCATCACATCTGATTTACATTTTTTCCACCCTATTTTCCACTGTTACACGACTCGCCTATGGCCACATGAAAACGCAGATTTTCCATGTCAAGTACAATATCCACACGTACTCGCTACTCTTAAATGATTTTTTCAACGTGTAATTTTTTCCACCCGGCCTTTGATGGTGAATCTATTGGGTTGAAAAGGTCAGAGTTTCAGCGGGACGACCGTATATACAGCATTTTTTTTCTACATGTAATATTTTTTTCCATAGTATATATGCATCAAACTCCCTCTGTTCCACATAATTAAGTTCAGCGTTACATAAACGGAAGGTGTACAGTAGAAAGGAGTAGTATGAGAATATTTGAAATAATACATATGAACCCCACAACACAAGAAACTGCCAGAAAAATAAAATTACGGAGTATATAGATATGGGGAGAACCTACCCTGCTGCATGAAATATAATCGCAATTTACATAGCATTATTTCCGTACATGCATCTTTAAATGAACTAATAGTAGCCTCTATCGGGCTGCCGTATATTGCTCGTCTGATTTATTTGGATGTACTCTAGTAATTAGTGGCCGGTCCAGCAATGAAGTCTTGCATGTCTTATTCATATAGGTCTTCATGTCGATTTCATGGGTGTAAGTACCACGATAGATGCCCTCGTGTATTTGGAGCCACATCTAATTATCACAAGTGAACATCAATGCCATAAATCCTTGAAAATTTGCTGCAGACAATTCTTGGCATGAGAGGCACATCAAATTGGTCTTTTACTGAATTCTTACATTTGCCTAGGGACTAACATTCTATCAAGTGTACACAGGAACACGGTCCCAGAAAGTTGGTTGGTCGTCATGAAGGGCGACCCCACAAAAAGATGTTGAATCCAAAGGCGGGAGGGTTTCCGAGTATTACACTTTACAAACATGCCATGTGTCGCCAGCCTGTGCAACCTACCATTTTGCGGGATGATCACGCCAGCAAAAGGTTTGCCGTGTGTTTTGGTGCATACCCGGCAAAGATCTTTTAAAATTTTCCTTGTGTTGGAAATATTTGGTGTTTTGTTTTATGCTGAAAAAAATACTCTCGGCAAAGATTTTGATGTTTGCTCTATATTAAGAAATACACTAGGCAAACCGTCTTGCCACGTGGCTTTTTTTCTATGCCTTCTTTCGTCGAGTCCTTTTTTTAGGGTAGACAATAAATTGACACTTGGCTGCATATAAAAAGACGACCCAGCTACGAGTCAACAATAGTGCCAACCAAAATATGTAAATATAGCTTGGAATTTAAGGGTTACTCTTCCCATCAGATGTGATGGTCGTTGCTAACGCCACCATGACTCGGCTATGGCCACTGCTTGCCGCTTGCTTATAGGCTATATTTACATATATAGCCACATGAAAACAAAGATTCCATGTCACGTCCAAAATCTACTTGCTCTTAGCCACATGAGCATCTAACCTATAAGTGGAGGGGGTAGTACGATGCTCCTCAAAAATCCGAATTTTGCAGCCGTCCGATTGGGTAACTGAGCTGAGAGCCGTAGGTTTTTTTTATCCCGTGGTATAAAGGCACGGCCCAACACGCCTGCGCTTAGAACCCTAACCACCTCCTCCTTTCTCCTCCCGCATGCGGCGCGACGCTGCTCCTCCTTCCTGGCCACGCCTTCCTCCTCCCAGGCCCTGCCCCTCCTCTTCCCACGACCTCCTCCAACCACCTGCTCGTCCACGGTGCTTCTCCCTCTTCGCGCCCCTTGCTTTCCCACCATGGGCCAACGGTTGACGCGGGGGAGAGAGGAGACGATCTAGAAAGGAGAAGCAGGCGGAGGCGGATGCGGGTGTGTATGAGCGACGGTGGCAACCAGTCAACGGGGAGGAACGACGGCGGAAGGTGCAGCGGGGATGAGCGGCGACGGCGAGAAGGAAACAGGGAGGAGCGAGCTGAGGCGGCGACCAGGTATCGGGGCAGCGGGGATGACAGGCGGCGGCGACCAGATCAAGGGAGGATGGAGACAGCGATGTCACCATATGCAAGATCCTCTAGGTAAACCCATTGTTGTCTCTCGTTGTTCTCCACGCCTCCCTCCTCGACTCCCTGGTAATTCTGCTGTCCATGCTTGGGCTGGCCCTGGCCTCCCGCATCGATGCGGTGGTAGGCTAGGGAAGCCTCCGCTATGAGGCTGTATCACGAGTTGCTAGAGTGGATCAACAGCAGGTATGGCTTCATATCCTCTCTGTCCTCAGTTTGTTTTGTTTTGTTTCCCGTGAGTGATCTCAGATTGATGTGATGATATGTAAACCCAGATGTGCACTCTGTGTGGTGCTAATTTCTTGACTGATTGTGTTTGTTTTGTATATTGCCCATTTTCTTACTTTATAATAGCAGCAACATATCTCTTAATTAAAAAGATATCCAAACTACATGGGTTAGCACAAGATGGCTTACACTAATGGAATAAATATTATGCAGTGACAATTTGGAGAACTAGCGGTAAGCAGAAGTTGGTAGGGTACACAAAATTCATGGCCACACCGCAATGTATGCATCTCAATCCCGAGGAGAAGAATGAACGACAGGCCATGGAGGACAGAGTGCTACTAGCGCAGTGATCCATCTTTTAGTCATAGGCAAATGAATAGAAATATTTTATAGGTTACTTTTTTATTAATACCCAATATTATGTTATCTATGTTAGGTATTTCCTACTTCTTACTAATATCTATATTTTAATATAGTAGGTTGCTCCTTCGGTAGCCATTTCTCAAGACGCCTACATCAGCAGTGGAACATGTTGGAGTGGTCCATTCAGAAAAAAATACATGCTAACATGACTACATCATCTATACAGTGCCCTCCCCATTGTTCATGTGATATGATACACGTAACCATCATCTTATGCATGGACGACAAAGATCTTTACAGTTCATCTATGCAGAGAGTTCTGTTCCAGGTTTCCCTTCCTCAGACTAGCATCAGTTTACTGTTATTCTAGGTTTCTAGGAAAAAAATCTATAGAGGCGTATATTTGTTGTTTATTTTTGTGACGCGTGAGCTAATCTCTTGCCGTAAGCTAATTTTATCCTGGGATTTGATCAATCTATTATTTCAGGGACAACTCTCTCTTGGGCATGCTGCAGTGATGCATGACCAATCTGTTATTTCAGTGACCACTCCCTTGGAAACACGCTGGCGATGCATCATGTTCATATTCCTAACGAATATATGCTTTTTACTTGATGATGCAATTTTCGAAGAAATTACATGAAGACATGTGAGTTATCTGGTCTTGAGCTTGTGGTATATGTTTTTCCTGAACTTTTCTTGACTCGGACAAGAGTATATCTATATTGTTGGCCCAGCCCCAAACGCCGAGTGCAGTCCGACGTGATGACGGCGAAGTATTCTGGCGAGTTGCGCGCACGTATAAGAACCAGCTAACAACGATCAGCAAGCTAGCTATCTAGCCTGATCAAAAGAACTAGCTCTCTCAACTCACACGAGTACGTACCAGGAAAAACAATGTTGATGGTTACAGGTCCCTCTCGGTCCTGTTGTTTGTATTGAATCTCACGGTTGTCTTACAAGGCTACTATATGGGTGTATATATATCCGGCAAGACGCAACGTCAATACGAATAGGTGTTGGACTACTAGTCCTACTCGGAACACACACACGCACATGACACCGTTCCGTGTCCTATCGGGATTACTATTCCTAACAATCACCCCCCTAAGCACGATGTGTCCATCTTCACAGCTTGGACGCCGTTCCTTTCTCGCATCTCCGCAAACTTCACTCGTCCCAAAGATTTAGTTAGGATATCCGCAAGATGATCATTGGTGCAAACATAGTTGACTTCAATCTTGCTCTCCTCTACACACTGCCGTATGTAGTGATACTTCGTATCAATGTGCTTACTCCTGTCATGATGCACCGGATTCTTGCACAATGAAATTGCAGACTTGTTGTCAATATTGAGCACCACTTGTTCCGCCTCCCGATTGGTGAGATCACCAAGTAGACTCCTTAGCCACACACCTTGACACGCCGCAGTTGCAGCCGCAATATACTCAGCTTCACAGGATGACTGTGCCACCACTTTTTGCTTTTGTGATAGCCAACTTACTATGCTTCTTACCAAGAAATATGCCACGCCCGAGGTACTCTTACGGTCGTCTATATCTCCTGCCATGTTGCTATCACTGTAGCCAAGTAGCTTCACCTCCTCCTTCTCTTTTGAGTACACAATACCAAAGTTTGTAGTACCTTTGATATATCTGAGTATATGTTTCACGACTGTCCAATGCTCCATTGTGGGCGCTTCCATGAAGCGACTCACATAGCCAACGGAATAGGCCAAGTCGGGTCTTGTGTTAATGAGATACCTTAAACTTTCGACCACACTCCTATACTCCGTTGCATCAACCGCATGTGCTTCACTCCTTTTGCTCAGTTTAAGACGAGGTTCCATCGGAACATGAGTTGGATTGCATTCTTTCATGCCACACTTCTCGAGTATCTTCTTTGCATATGCCTCTTGGCATAGCGTGATCTCACCCAGCTTTTGATGTACCTCGATCCCAAGGTAGTAGCTCAACAAGCCTAGATCACTCATCTTGAATAACTCCTTCATCTGTAGCTTGAACTTTGCAATCTCCTTCTCATCCGCTCCTGTTATCAATAGATCATCAACATAGATGCCAACTAGTAGATGATCCCTTCCTTTACCTCGCTTATACATCGCATGCTCCAGTGGGCTCTTCTCGAATCCGAGAGAGATCAATGTACGATCAAGCTTGATGTTCCACGCCCGAGGGGCTTGCCGTAGCCCGTACAACGCCTTGTGTAGCTTCAAAACCTTGTGTTCTTCTCCCTCTTTGATGTATCCCGATGGTTGCTTCACATAAACTTCTTCTTCTAACTCCCCATTCAAAAACGCGGATTTCACATCCATGTGATGCAATTTCCAAGATTCTTGAGCTGCAAGAGCGATAAGTAATCTCACCGATTCCATCCTTGCAATGGGAGCAAACACTTCTTCGAAATCCACACCTTGCTCTTGCACATACCCCTTGGCAACTAGTCGAGCTTTGTGTTTCACCAACTTCCCTTCGGCATCCTTCTTGATCTTGTACACCCACTTGAGCCCTATGGCCTTGTGATTGTTGGGTAGATCGACAAGCTCCCATGTATCATTGTCTTTGATCGATCCCAACTCCTCATCCATAGCACGATGCCAACACTCCTCTGTATTAGCGTCCTCGAATTTCGTCGGCTCCTCGGTGAGTAAACACCGACCTTGTCCTCTCCCTCGCGCAGCTACTGTCGAAGGGTCTCCGTGGATACAACTCAAAGACACTTGAATTTTTCTGGAGTAGGTGGCCGTCTCCTTTCTTCCCGTGCACTTGGAGGAGACGTGGAAGCTGACGTAGTACTTGTTTCAGCGTCTACTGAATTTCCTGCAGTTTCTGTCGGTGTACTGCATGTTGGCGACGTGACATCGTCGCCCGCGTCCACTTCTGGATTGCCGCTAGTCCCTCCTGGACGGGAGTGTGCAGCTGATGGGCCAGTTGCGCTAGGGCTCTCGTCCGCGCGTGGACTGGATGGAGACGCCGAGCCTCCAGGTGCAACGCGTGAGCTGCTGCTCGTGCCGGGACTCCCACGCGGAGATACCTCTCCAGGCGTAGCGCTCCTGCTGCTCACTTCCGGACTTCCATCTTCTGAACCAGCGCCTAAATCCGTAACGCCACGGGACACCGTTTCTTGATCATCTACATGCGAATCACTGTAGACTACAGTAAATATTTCATCAGAAATTGATTGTACCGGTTCCGCGGATCCCCAATTCCATGATTTCTCCTCCTCGAAGACGACGTCACGTGTCACCACCAACTTTTTGTTCACTGGATTGTATGCGTGATACGCCTTCGAACCGTATTCATAGCCGATCATGACCATTGGAGTACTTCGATCCGCCAACTTGCTAGTATGCCCGGTCACCGTCTTCACATGCGCCACGCACCCAAAAGTGCGAAGATGATCAACCGAGGGCTTGCGCCCGTACCATGCTTCGTACGGCGTCATACCAACTACACTCTTAGTTGGCGCCCTGTTCAGCAAATAGACAGCTGTACTAACTGCCTCACCCCAAAACCTGCCTGGCATGCCTTTGCTCTTCATCATGCTGCGTGCCATGGCCACCACGGTTTGGTTCCTTTTTTCCACAACACTGTTTTGCTGCGGTGAATATGGTGCGGTGAGATACCGCCGGATCCCATGAGCTTTACAAAACGCCTTGAATTCATTGGATTTGAACTCCCCACCCCGATCGGTACGGAGGGCCTTTAACTTTGCCTCGGACTCCACCTCGGCTGCCATCTTCACAATCCTGAACGCTTGCAAAGCTTGATCCTTACTCTTCAGCAACACAACCCACATGTATCTCATCAAGTCGACGATGAGCAAAAAGTACTTGTTCCCGGCGGGGGTCGCCGGCGTGATTGGTCCGCATAAGTCTCCATGCACCAACTCAAGAACCTTACTTGCTCGATATTGTACCTTCCTTGGAAACGGGGCTCGCCTTTGCTTCCCAATGAGACAACCGTCGCACACCTGCTCAACATGATCAACACACGGTAAGCCACGTACCATCTCCTTCAGTCCAAGTTGTCGTAGAGCTTGGAAATTTAGATGTCCGTAGCGTGCATGCCACTTCCACGCTGAGTCTTCCATGCTTGTCATCAAACATACTGGATCCGCCCGATTGAGATTGAGGATGTAGAGTCTATTCTTCGACCTCTCCACCTTCATGATGAGCTGCCTTTGGCGGTCATATCCCCACAGGAACTCGTCCTCCAACACGATCTTGCATCCACGCTCCGTGAGCTGACCAAGACTGATAATGTTGGTCTTAAGCTTGGGAATATAGTACACGTCAGTGAGTACCTTGTGACCTCCATCCTTCAACTCAAACAGGACAGTGCCTCGTCCTGCAATCTCCACCTTCGACCCATCGCCGAATCGAACGGAGCCTCCAACCGTGAGGTTCAACTCAGAAAACTGAGCCTTGTCGCCGGTCATGTGGTTGCTAGCGCCTGTGTCGAGGTACCAAACGTCGTGAGCCGTCTGCATCCTCCGCGGGAAGACCTTCTCTTCCACGAGCGTGACGATCTCCGTAGAGGACTCCTGAGGAGTTGATTCCTTGGTGGTCATTAACTCGCAAGCTTCGAGCATGAGCATCATCGGTCCATCATCTCCTTCCTTCGCCATGAGAGCCTTCTCCTTTGAACGGTTGGGACACTCCGATTTGAAGTGCCCGAGCTGATTGCACTTATGGCAGCGAAGATTCTTCTTGTCGAATTTCTTCTTTGGCTTCTTCGGCTTGCTGTCCGACTTCTTCGCCGGGACCGAACCATCGCCACTGCCAGATGCCTTATCGCTCCTCTCCTTGGCGACCATTGCCTGCCACTGGGCACGTGTAAGCATGAGGTGCTCATCTTGATTCGCGTCGCCGTAGGTGATCTTCATCCGCTCGTCATGCGCCTTGAACCGTCCAACCAGGTCATCCATCGTGAGGGTGGTGAGATCAACGCATTGCTCGATTGCCGACACCACAGATATGTACCGCGGCGGCGCCGCGCGAAGGAAACGCATTACGACTGAGATATCTTCCAGCTTCTCACCTTGCGCGCGAATCCCGTTGACAATTGTGGCTACCCTCGAGGCAAAAGCGTCCAGCGTCTCATCTCCTTCCATCTCCAGGTTCTCGTACTTCTTCTGCAAGGTTTGTAGGGTCGCCCTGCGGACGCGCTCGTGCCCAAGATTCAACGTCTTGAGTGTCTCCCACGCCTTTGCAGAAACCTTCGAGATCAGGTGATGCATCACGTCCGCCGCACCACGGAGCCGATGGCCGTGAGTGCTGTCGGTCCTGCGGTACTGGCGCCCTTCTTGAACTCGTCGCCGCCGGGATCGACAGCCTCCCAGATGTCGTTTCCCTCCATGGCCCACTCCATCCGTTTCGCACACGTCGTGTAGTTGCCGCGATCATACCGCGGGTACTGCAACGACACCGATGCACCCGCAGCCGCACCGGAGTACTCGCCTTTCTCCTTGCCCGTCATGACCTCCCGTTACTAGGAGATCCTCCTCGAGGCTCTGATACCAATTGTTGGCCCAGCCCCAAACGCCGAGTGCAGTCCGGCGTGACAACGGCGAAGTATTCCAGCGAGTTGCGCGCACGTATAATAACCAGCTAACAACGATCAGCAAGCTAGCTATCTAGCCTGATCAAAATAACTAGCTCTCTCAACTCACACGAGTACGTACCAGGAAAAACAATGTTGATGGCTACAGGCCCCTCTCGGTCTTGTTGTTTGTATTGAATCTCACGGTTGTCTTATAAGGCTACTATATGGGTGCATATATATCCGGCAAGACGCAGCGTCAATACGAATATGTCTTGGACTACTAGTCCTACTCGAAACACACACGCACACGACACCGTTCCGTGTCCTATCGGAATTACTATTCCTAACATATATATCTTATATAAGCGTCTACATGCGCTTGCTAGCTCTTCACCTACTTTTGTTCACGTAGTTCATCTCAGTTGCAATTCTATGGTGGTGAAGTTTCTTTTTCCACGAGGACTTTTACAGTACCCCGAAATTAGTATGAACCATCCAATTTTCTTAATCCAATGGCTCGTATGATCCGGTACTCCAGGATTAGCCCCACGCAGTACCTAACTCAAAAAATCACAAAAACTCACGGAGTACCTCCATCTGAGGGGCAAAACGGTAATCCCAGCTGCTGCATGTTATTATTCGTCAAGTGGTGTAAGCGTAAGAAAGAGAGCTCAGAGAGGAGTCGTGCGTTGACGGACAGGACGAGGCGGCGGCGGTTTCGTGGGGAGCAGCTGGGCGTGATGGCGTCGGTGTCACAGCGGCACGGGTGATCTGGCCGGGCGGCGATCCGGCAAATAGGAGGAGGTGCGAGGTTAGCTTTGCGGTGGCGCTGCGGGGAATGGCGGCCAGACCCTGATGGAGAATTTTCAATTTCTAATCATCAGATCTCATCTCCTCTATTCATCTTCTCCAAAGTCCAAAGTGTATTGTTAGTTTATCTTCTCTAAACGGCCAGTGAACAAGGGGAGATTGGCCGCGATCTGCGTCCTCGGCCTAAACCGATCCGCGCAAAGGTGACCACTCTCGTGCAGGTAGCCGCCGCCCCTGACCGTGCCTGCCTGCACCTAAACGTCACCGATCCTTCTGGGGCCGCGTCAGCTGAATAACAGGGAGAAACGAGGTCCCGCTCAAGCTGCAGCTTCAAGCCTCGTTAAATTTGCTGCCGCTTAGGTCTTGTTTTTGGACGATCGATGCGATGACGGCAGGTCAAACGGAGCCATGCTTCTAACGAGATTTTGGGAGACAGTTAATCACATATATAATTTTTTTTTTGTAGCCTAAGAAAAATGACATTGTTACCCTCCATTACGGACGGACAGATTTTTATGGTACTCCACTTCATGGTTTGGTAGTACCAGGGTACCGTAAAAGTTACCTTTTCCACATCATTATTTCCTCTTATTGCCTCCTTGCTGCCATCGTCGTACCGGTCTCCTCCACGGAGCTCAATCTTTCCATGGTGCTCTGGTCGCCGCTATAAGAGGGAATGGGAAGGCTCTAATCTTCCTTGAGGCTTGGCGGCCTCCCCTCTCTCTGATCTGACCCCTCTCTCCATCTCTCTGCATGAGCACGGGATGGTGGCTGAGGACTGTGCGGGCGACCAAGCAGAAGCCTAGCAGCAACCTTCTTCAAGTTCAGTTATCCCCGTCCCCCTAAAAAGTCAGAGGTATAACCTAGACAAATAATTATTGTTGAGATATCTATGGATACAGAGCATGGTTTTATTTTTAGTGTGTTGGGCAGTGAGCATAAACTTCACAAATCACTAGCCGATGAGAAGCAGCGGGGCATAGATGGATGGTGGGAGGGAGGCGAGAGTGAATTGTTTTCAGTTGGAAGGTAGTCTCAAATGCTTGCTCCTTTGTATCTCCATGACATATGTATATGCATGATGGAGTTTTACTGCATTCATTTTCCCTATGGATTTTTGTTGATCTTGGCTTTGTGATAACAAAATAAGTCCGAAAAAATGAAAATTGGATGTACAGTGTACACTGCTGACAAGGTAGATGCTTGTGTTCTAATCAGAGATTATTCTTGCATAGATGGTTCAGTCGAAAAATTCAAATTTTCTTATGCTCCTTGAATCAATTTCACTGCAGTATGAAAAGCTTCTATGGTTTCCTAGGAACTACTAGAAGTGGTTCGAAAGGTTTCAAAGCGTTCTAAGGTTGGAAAAATGAAGCTACGACTGACTCGTCTTGGATAGATAATACCTCAAGAAGACTCTCACAGGAGGAAAGGAAGTTACATACCATTTTTTTGCAGGTTTGTTCCTAAGCTGGCAGAGCCAACCAACCTCACTCTTTCCCTTCTATTTCTTCTTTAATGGTCATCGTGTAGTTTCAGATATTGTTGTATATACGTAGCATTGTCCATGGCTTTGTTTCTTTCATACATGCTTGTTATGTCTGCAAATATTAATATACAAATACACTTGTTGGGGAACCTGTTTTGCCACCTGGTTTGCACTGGGAAAAATATAGAAAGATGAGAAAAGGCAACTAATGTCACATTGACGAGGGAGAGCAGAGAAATACTTTACAAAACCTCTTATAGCATTAAAAAGATGAGAAAATGCAACTAATGTCACATTGACGAGGGAGGGCGGAGAAATACTTTGCAAAACCTCTTAGCATTAAAAAGATGAGAAAAGGCAACTAATAACATGATTTAAGTTTTATACTAGCACAAAGTAGCTTGGCATTTCCTATTGGTTTCTCATCTGAGATCCAGTAGTGCTTTCGCTTTGACACTGTTTTGCTACTCCCATGTATCTCATCGCATTTTAATTATTGCCTAGAAAATAGATCCGGGAGTATAATTACTATGCATGAAACCCCTGTACATTTTTTTTGAGAGGTCGTATGTTTGTCGGTTTGAACTCTGTAGGGTTATGTGCATATTATGACACCTAACGGATTAATTTAATTATCGCTTCATATTTAATGATTTACTGAAACACCTGAGCTGCTATATATTTATAATCTCAATTTTTTAGGTTAGAGCTAATTAAAGTGTTCAGTTCATATTTATTGATTCCAAAAGGAGTAGCTCCATTGGCTACCTACACACAACCAGAGCTTCCCTCCACTCTATGGTGGCAACATGAAGGGCCACTTGGAAGTAAGTAATCTGATACAACTATCTGTTTCATGTAATTTTCGCTCTTCTGCAAGTAGACGATTAATTGGTACCATAAGTAACCCAGTTCCATTCTGGATGTTTCACCTTAACTTGTAGCAAGTGGGGTTGTTATATTTACGAATGCAACACTTACTTTGATGAACTAAACATGCCTTGACTTATTTGAATTTTTCCTTTCATTGGAAAGGTGGACAGATCTATACGCAAAAAAGAAAGTCAGATTCAAGTGACAGGTCCTGAAACCAAATGGAACTTATATGTTCTTCTGTGATGAGGTTGATTCACAGTCCTGCATTTAAGAAACATCAATCCTCAGTGCTCCTCTGTTGTGCTTCAGGATGTGTATAACTATTCGTAGTTATGTTATTGTTTGTTTCTACCATACTTAGAAAAGGAGAAAAAAACCGAAGATGTTCCTAATGACTTAAAGGTAATTTTAAGTTCCTTTCAGATTCAAATGCTACATGTGAATAGCAGCAGCAGGAGTGCACCAAAATATATGTTATTTGTTGGGCATTTTCTTCATAAACTGAGCATTAATTTAACTTTGTTGACAAGGTAAATAAGAACACTATGCTATCCTAGAGGTATGAGAGCAGATTGTAATAGTGAACATAGCTCACCTTCTGGCCTAAAACAGCACCCCTTTAGCAGCACGTAATCTTCACAGCTATTTGCTGAAAATCATGATTCCTTTGCTTGATTTGCTTTGAAACCCATGTATATGGTTCATGCCTGATTTTACCCGTGTGATGCAAGGAAAGAAGATATGTCAGTGATGAGCCAGCCATTGCTGAACTGGCCGGTGGGCCTTCCGCTGAGGAAGCTCTCGCCATATGTACGGCACCAAGTTGGCCCTCACCACCATCTACAGCTGGTTTCTATTCTTGGGGTCCACCGTCGAGTCACGAATGCCAACATGGTCGTCCAGCCGCTGGAGGAGGAAGATGGGAACGAATGACAGGGGAAGTGGCCGGATGGGATCTACTGGCTGGCGGCACCGGGTGACGGCCTTTGTGTGGGTCTCGCATCAGCAGCTCGAAGTAAGTCCGGGGAGGCCCAGCTCCAGTAGGCAACCACGAGCTTGGGGAGACCAGCACGGAACACGGACGGGCCATGGTGGCTCCGTCAAGCTCCATGGATGCTGGGAGCGCCCCTCCTATGGGGATCTGCTGGATGCCCCCGCGCGAGGCCTTCAGCTTCCTCCGCTGCTGCTCAGGTTCAGAACAGGTGATGAATTGGCAGCGTAATCTAGGAAGAGCATTGTAGTGTTCTCAGCTGCGTCTACTCTGGTGGTCGTAGTTGAGGACAGACAGTGGCTGTAGCTTCTCGGGAAACAGAGCAGAATGGGTTCAGATGGTCTCTTGTGGAAAGAGTGCAAAGGTTACTCGTGACTCTTGTCCTGTTGCAGCCAATTTTGTCTCGCTGTACATGATGATTCTAAGATTTGGACTCCTTTGCTGCAGTAAATTTTATACAAATTCAGTCTTTGTGTACAGATAACTCAGGTTGAGACTATAGAATTTGTCAAATAAATTCTAAGATAGCTCAACGCTTCGTAATTTGGACAAAAAACATGGTTAATTACTCCCATCTATTATTTGTCTACGCACCGTAAGTTCCATAACTTTCCAGAGTCCATAATGTTCACCTATTTCTTGAATATAAGTGTTCATCGAAAAAACATATTATCATTTTGTTGCCATCGCCATCATACCAAATATAAATCGATGCGAATTCAACGGAATCGTGCGCCAAAGCGTACAACTAAATAGATTAATTGGAAATATAGAATTCTGAAAATATTTGGTGCTTCTTGGCATGCTTCTGTATATACCAAAATCTAACAACTTCATAAACTATCGTTGAAATTTTGAAAATCAACGGGCCCGTCTTGAGGCATACTAGTCTGAAGCCCCTTTAACTCCGGTTGGGAGGCCCTCTATCAGCGGTTCCCCAACCGCTGTTGAGGGTTCGGTGTTAGAGGGGCCTTTTAACCGGTTCCTATCTGAACCGGTGTTAAAGGGTGGCGACGATGGCTGCCAGAGCTCAGTTCTTTAACACCGGTTCGTTATCGAACCGGTGTTAAGAATTCTTCTTGGCAGAGATTTAAACGCCTAAATCTACGCATGATTCTCTGCCCGTTAAGGCGTATTTCTGCCGGAGGGAGAGCGAGGAAATCGATCGAGCCGTATACTTATAAATCGTCATCGGTACATACGAGTACATGAATAATTAAGCAACTATTATTATACACAAACATCGTCATCGGCACATACATCGCCATCGGCACATACATTCATCGTTCATTTTGGTGGATATCTAAAGAGTTCTCCGCCAGCGTGACGACCTCATCAAGTATGAACCCGCCAATTCCTCTTGAATGGCTTGTATGCGTTCAAATGGTAGGAGTTGGTCCGCATCCGTTCGATCTGAATATATATGAAGAATGGGCCGTCAATATATATAAGAATAAAACTCAACACAATTGATGGTAATAAAATAATGTTGTGGACTTTGTTTACTTACTCTAAGTTGTTCTAGTGCGGCTTGGCCTGTCACATATCGTGTTGCGAATGAATTCGCAAACATAGTACCCATAAGTTATTGCCGTGTCCTTGATGCGCGCACTTTACGAGAATAGAGAGTTCAATCAAAATAATAATCAATAAAGCATGATATAATGGAATTGGAAGCTAGCTAGTATTACTTACATTTTGGTCTACAAATTTTAGTTCTTGACCATTCACCCGGCCCTGCCGTGAACATTTTCAAACCCTGTCCGACAAAGAAAATGGATAAAGGAGTAATTAATTACTTATTGTCACGAAAGTTGCCGATCTAGTGCGATAATATGATTGAAATTACCTGGAGCATCTCTCTAAGTCTGCCCATAGCTCTTTTTCTTTTCGTAACGAGTCCATGACAAGGACTTTTCTGAGTCGGGTTGAATGACTAGCAGAATAAAGTGGAACCTACGACGCATAACTCATCATCAGTTACACTTAACATCGAGTAAGCGAAAGCAGAATGTGTACAAGAGAGAGGTGCAAGTACTCACGAGAAGTTATAAGGCAATAGTATTTCCCTTTTGGTTTGTTGTCTCAGTAAAGACTTTAGCAAGTAATCTTCTGTTTGCCCGGGTTTGTCTCTTACCACTTCTTCATGAACTCTATTTGGGTCAACGAACCCAATGTCAAAAGGGCCTCCTTTCATGCATTCCATAACCTTTTTCCTGCATAATAGTATATACATATATGGTGAGCATATATATATACATGCAATTAATGAAGTGAATGAGGTGAGATAAAAATTACAGAAATAGTACTTACACACAATAAAGGCTGATGGCAGATTTGTCGAGTTCCTTCTGATTGAATAGAAAATGCAAGTCTTGAATGTTGAAGTCGATCGCGTCGTCTCCGCACAAGAAAATCTCATCTCTTATATGCGCCGTGATCCATTCTTCTTTTCTCGTCTTGCAGAAATGAAGGTACCACTTGTGCAATTTCGCATCTTTGTTGGTAGATTTTTGAGCTCCTCTTTCTTGACTAGATTCTTCCCATACTTCCATGGCTGTATGGGGTTGACATCGCATTTGGGCAAGTTGTCTCCCATGACGTTCAAGTATGCAATGTAAGTCATCCCCATCTCATTGGCCTTTCTTTGTAGCTCTGCCTCGTAATCATCTACGGGAGGGCGTCCGTTTGTCAAACATTTGGAGCGGCGCATGATTGGTTTTCCTGCTCCGAGCATGGGAACTGTTTTACGGTGCCTCACGACTGCTACTTTCAGTCTCCCTACGGCGCCTTGCATCCGCCTTCAAAATCTGGCGCTCGTAGTCCGGCACAAGTGGGGTTTCAGGTTTCAAAAGATTTTTGTAAAACTTCTCCACCACCGCCGGATCTATTTCTTCTTCTTCAAGGTTTCTACTAAGTGGATCCATAGTTTCTAAAACAATAATATTATCACACAAATATCAGTAATACATCTATTGAAATTCTCAAGCAAGGACGATGATATGACAGGTTAAAAGTATTGAAATGTAACCCTAATACATGCTTGGTCATTTCAAACCCTAATTCGGAGAAACCCCGGATTCATATGAGAGGGTACATTTACTTCTTCTAATTAACTTGTCATCAAAGTTGATTAACATAGCATGGTTATTATAATGCTATATTGACAACGAGAGGTGGCGACGCTAGGGCGAGAGCGGGGCCGGGGTGCGTGGGGGTGTGCGTTCGAACCAGCACGACGTGATGGTCTACCTAAAATGGGCGACTCACCCTCGACGCGTGTGTAGGCTCAGCGAGGACATAGGAGGTCAGGGTCGACGGCATAATGGTGGCGGTGGTCGTCGGCGTGGCACAAAATATACACATGCATATACAATACACATACAATACAATATTTCCTATAGGAATCCTATAGGAATCAATCCTACAAATCAAACAACCACCATAGGAAAATTTCCTATAGGATTTAATCCTACAAATTTCCTATACAAATCCTTTGAATCAAACATGCCCTTACTTATATCCATGGGATGGCGACGACGAGGGTGGTGTGGGCGAGGGCGACGGCGAGGCAGACACGTGGCGCTCACCGGTGGGGTGACGTTGGTCTCGTCGGGCGGCGGTGCTCGTCGGACGGATGCGGCGGTCTCGTCGGGCGGCGGTGCTAGCGGCGTTTAGGCGTGGCCTATGAGCTCCGAAGCGGCGGCGGCGAGACGCTCCTGCACGGGGAAGAGAGCGAGGTGGTCAGTTAGGGTTTAGGCGTGGAATCGTTCCGAGGGTCAATTGGCGATTATTTATTTTCATCCCAAGACTATGTAAATGAAATGGATTGGCCAAACAAAAAAATACTATACAGAAATAGACAAATACTCCATATTTCTCGAATTTTTTGTGTAGGCGATCATCAGCTACATTGTACAATCACTAGCAAGGAAATAACAAAGTTTCAGAGCTCCACTACCGGTGGAGCTAGCTAACTAGTAGATTCCTTTCACTGCGAAAATATATGCTTATATTTTGAAGATGAAATTTGCAAACATTTCAAATGAAACTTGCAAAAGGCTATCTGTTTCACATGGCCACACCTGCAAAAATGAGTACACGCCACACGAGACACGACCGCCTCGAAACCGCTCGATCACGATGGGCTGCTGCCCGTCGTCGGCGCCGAGCTGATCTCTCGGTGCGGACGACGTCCTCGCCCTGATCTCCGCCCACCTCCGCGCGACCTCGCCGCTCTCTCGCCTCGCGCCGCCTCCGCCGCCCTCTCCGCGCCGACAAGCCTGGCTCGCCCAGTGCCGCCGCTCCTCCGCTCCTCTCATCCGACCTGCTTTGGCGAGCCCGTGAGGCTCCTCCTGGCCGTCTGCTTCCTCCACTCCGTGGCTCCGCAGCGGCCTCTGGCGCACAGAACCCGAGCTCGGCAACCTCGTCGCCGCGCTCCGGGCTTCTTCTCCTTGTCGCCGTCCGCGCCATCCCGAGAGCTCTCCCAGCGCCTCCTCTGGGCCCCCGTATTGAGATCCTCGCCGACGCCAGCCACCCACGCTCCTCTTCCTCCACGGCCATCACCGGGCTCCCTCTTCCCGGCCTGCTCGATCGCGCCCTCAGCCCCCACGATGCACGCTCCTCCTCGAGGCCACGTGGCCTTCCCTCCTCGCATGCCTCGCAGTTCCCCGCCTATCGCCCGGCAACCGGCGTACGCTCGGCGCCCTCGTGCGCCTCCCGCTTAACGCTCCGCCCGGGCTTCATGGCCCGCTCTTCAGCGATCCGACGAGACCTCCCGTGCTTTCGCGTCGGAGGCGATCTGCTACCACAGACTAGCGGGGAAGAGAGGGTCGGCGAACCTCGGCGGGCAATAGCGTCGGGGCAGCGAGACAATGGTCGGGCTCTGAAGCGGTGGCGAGCCAGCGTCGGAAGCGGCAATGGTCGGGCTCTGAAGCGGCGGGCCAGACTGGTCGGTGGCGCTTCTATCGATCGATCTGTGGGAAGAAAGGAAGGGAGGAAGGTGAAATAAATACCCCCCTTTAACACGGTTCGTGTTGGAACCGGTGTTAAAGAAAGCGTTCAACAGCGCATTTATTCGCCCCTTTAACACGGTTCCGCCACGAACCGTGTTAAAGAGTAATAATCATCTTGTAACACCACTAACACGGTTCCAGCCACGACGGTGTTAAAGGGGTGTTAAAGGGGGCTTTTTAATTCAAAAATATGATATGAAATTTAGAAAATTCATATCTTTTCATTTCAACTCGGAAAAATATGAATAATATATCATAATTTTCAGAAAAATAATATCTATTCATTCATGTAAATCATTTTATATTTACTTTACATGAAATTTTTTAAAATAAATAAACACTTATTTCATGCATTAAAGGGGCTTTTTTAATTCAAAAAATATGATATGAAATTTAGAAAATTCATATCTTTTTCATGTCAACTCAGAAAAATATGAATAATATATCATAATTTTCAGAAAAATAATATCTATTCATTCATGTAAATCATTTTATATTTACTTTACATGAAATTTTTTAAAATAAATAAACACTTATTTCATGCATTAAAGGGGCTTTTTTAATTCAAAAAATATGATATGAATTTAGAAAATTCATATCTTTTTATTTCAACTCAGAAAAATATGAATAATATATCATAATTTTGGAAAAATAATATCTATCCATTCATGTAAATGATTTTATATTTACTTTACATGAAATTTTTAAAATAAATAAACACTTATTTCATGCATTAAAGGGGCTTTTTAATTCAAAAATATGATATGAATTTAGAAAATTCATATCTTTTTCATTTCAACTCGAAAATATGAATAATATATCATAATTTTCAGAAAAATAATATCTATCCATTCATGTAAATGATTTTATATTTACTTTACATGAAATTTTTAAAATAAATAAACACTTATTTCATGCATTAAAGGGATTTTTAAGATATATAAAAGAACTGAAAATTAAGATACATGGCGATTAAGTAACAATAACCTACCGAACTGAAAATTAAGATACATAAAAGAACTGAAAATTAAGATACATGGCGATTAAGTAACAATCGGCGAACTTGTTTCGGAATGTTGGAGTGATTTAGTCATGCTCCTGCCTACACTGTAATACTCGCCATACTGTCGTCGTAAATACGCCGCCGTAGTCATCATTGTCGTCGTTGGGGTCACCGTAATTGAACCTCTGGAGAGTATCGTGGGCTGGACTTGAGGGTAGCGTGGGCTGGACTTGAGGTAGCGCAGACGGGGTTAGAGTCGGCGGGTGTCATAGGCCATGACGCCTGGAGAGTCGACCGCCACCATAGCCGACGGCCGGCCTCGTTGAAGTTAGGAGGAGGTGGGCCGTCCTCGTGTCGGCGGCGCCTCTCATGCCGATCCACGAAGAAGGCTTCCCAAGTAGGGAAATAGTCGGGATGCCATCCGGGATTCCTCCTGCTCGGCGTGAGCTCAAGTAGTAGTGGTTCGTGATGGCCATCCGTGCGCCACACCTAGAGGGACAGGAGGAACGGCACACCTCCGGCCTCGACATCCAGCCGGGGACACGATGGCGTGGCGGGGGTGGTTCGAGGCAGCGCCTCCGCCTCTAGGGGTTAGTGCTACGGTGGAAGCCATGGGAAAGAGTGATGAGGTTGCAGATATGAGTCTAGAGATGTGCAATGACAATGGAGGCCAACCCCTACATATATATATAGTGAACTAGCGGGAAGAACTGGAGGAAGAAGCGGCGGGAAGAAAAATGGCGGGAAGAAAATGGCGGGAAGAACTATCGGGAAGAAAAATGGCGGGAAAAAATGGCGGGATGAACCTTTTAGTCCCGGTTGCAACCGACTAAAGATGAACCGTAGTCCCGGTTGGAGACACCAACCGGACAAAACACAATCAGCACTAATAATAGAGGTGAGTGCATGTCGACATTATGTCGTCGGCGTGTACCTTGTCCGGATGGTGTCACCAACCGGGACTAAAGATGAACCTTTAGTCGGTTAGAGACACCAACCGGGACTAATAGGGGTGTGTCGACATTATTTTGTAAGTGTCAACACTATGTCGAGCTGCTTGTACTATAAATAGGCATCCTTGTGAGTCCATCCTCCGGCCGTTTGAGGGGACACCACTACGGCGATTTCGAGGAGATGCCGGAGCCGATCCTCGGCATCTCAGAAACTGGTCATAGAGGCACTCCCTAATATGTGAAATTAGTTAGCTCCTGGTGTATTGATCTAGTTAGACAAGTTACAAAGCTGCAAGATGGTTTTCGAGGCGAGGACACCACTACGGCCAGTTTCAGGGAAGCCCAGTCCTCCGGCATCTCCGAGAAACTGGTCATAGAGGCACTCCCTAATATGTGAAATTAGTTAGCTCCCTGGTGTATTGATCTAGTTAGACAAGTTACAAAGCTGCAAGATGGTTTTCGAGAGCAGGACACCACTACGGCCAGTTTAGGGAGATGCCGAGCCGATCCTCGGCATCTCCGAAACTGGTCATAGGCACTCCTAATATGTGAAATTAGTTAGCTCCCTGGTGTATTGATCTAGTTAGACAAGTTACAAAGCTGCAAGATGGTTTTCGAGAGCAGGGACACCACTACGGCCGTGTGGCGACCGTGTGTGGAGATATGCACACCACTAAAGCTGATCATGAACGCGGGCACCCCCACCGTAAACCCTCCACTGGGGCACCAGCTGCCGCCGCAAGCAACAGGCCACCCGTACGCTGGCGGGAGCGGGCG
Organism: Avena longiglumis; assembly: GCA_030063025.1. NCBI lineage: Eukaryota > Viridiplantae > Streptophyta > Magnoliopsida > Poales > Poaceae > Avena > Avena longiglumis. The sequence goes on from CP125977.1 coordinate 524,442,626, forward strand.
TGCAGGCTGTGGGTACAAGAACTGCGGCCAGAAATCAGCGGTTGGGAGAGCAGGAGAGGTAGCATCCTGCGGGGAGGGCGCTGTTGGAGCGAAGGCGGTTACAGGTTGAGGCGAGAAGGCGGCCATTGGTGGGTCGCTCTCTTTCTCGCTTGAGGACTAGGAATACTGGGGCAGGCGCTCTACTGAAGAAGAAGCTGCAGCACGGTGTTTATAAATAGCAGGAGGGAGGAAGGAGAACGGAGCGGTGGTCTCTGATCCGAAGGATAGAAGGACTACTCTAGTGTAGTCGATTTTTTTCTTTTTTTTCCTCTGTGAGATGATGAGCGGTGAGCCGCTTGTCTACTTTAGATCCGGAAAGTTTTTTAACTGCAACAACGAAAATCTAGTGTGGTTGTGTGCTTACTCGTAAAGGAGATCAAATTCAAAATGAGAATACTGCCACGCTTCTCGGGCATTTCACGAACACCTCTAGTGCATATGAAAAAACACAAACTAGCACTCTTCACCTCTTGCTAGGCTCCAAAATGTGAAAAAATGGAAGAGTGGGCTGGGGTGGTGTCTTATATAGCCCCTTTACACCGGTTCGTGCCACGAACCGGTGTTAAGGAGAAGTCTGTGGCCATTGGTGGAGGGACCTTTAACACCGGTTCGTCTTGAACCGTGTTAAAGAAACTCCTTTAATCTTGAGAGGCCACGCTGGTACGGCCCCCCCTTTAACACCGGTGTTAAAGCCCATTTTCGGGATCAACAAAAGCCCGCGTTTCCACTAGTGCGCACTCCTAAATCTAGTAAAAGCCATGGCGATGATGAGTATGGGGCTCATCGTCGCGCTGCATGCGCTGGTGTGTGTGTCTGCTGTTGAGGTTCAGTGTTTTTTGTTTGTTTTCCGCAATTTGTAGGCTGTATATATAAAGACGACTCCAGATACAAGTCAAATAGTGCCAATCAAAAATATAAATGTAGCTAGGAATTCTAGGGCCACTGTAACCATCAGATGTGGCACCAACACGACTAGCGTATAGCCACATGAAAACGCAGATTCCATGTCTAAGTGCAATATCTGCCATCACGACTCGCCTATAGCCACACGTACTCGCTACTTTCAAATGATTTTTTCTACGTGCGAATTTTTTCCACCCGGCCTTTGATGGTGAACTATTGGGTTTGAACAAAATATCTAAGTAGAAAGGAGTATAAGAATATTTGAAATAACTAGCACAAATACCCCATGCCTTGCACCGAGACAAAAATCTTTTTGCAGGATTCATACATGATCCTGACAGTTATCAACTGAATTCGTGTGGATTGAATTTTCTCAAGACTGCATGCATGTTCTCGTTCATTTTCTTTCTCTAGCACATCGTACAGGCAAGCCCATCGCGCCGCCGTTGCCTAGTTGTCTTCCGGGCCACTTGGGAGGCCAGAGTTCTCACTCAGGGCTATTCATGTGCTACTCTCCTCGTCTCTAGTTTGTGCTCTTGTTGCTCGGCTATTCATGCGCTACACTCCTCGTCTCAGTAGTTGGTGCTCCTGTTGCTCGATGGGATGTCATGAATCATCTTAAGAAAAAAATGAAGTAGCACATTCGCACGATTGGTCATGCATTCACATCTCATCATAACCAACATTTTCTAAAAAATACACTTGTCGCCACTCTGATTCCATCCTACCGCCACTCCTTCTCTCCTCCGGCCGAGTGGGCCCTGCTGCTTCTGTTCTCCATCCTGCCACCAATGCTTCACTCCTCCGGCCGCCGGCAGCCTTAGCACGTCGTGTCCCCTACCTGGCCTGCATCCTCCACGTCGCTGCCTCCGCGCCGCAGAGTTCCCCTTCTGCAACCCAATGCAAGCTCTACCCCTCGTGCACTGTCTCGTCCGCGCACGCCAAGGACCAATCGTCGATGACACCAGTGATCCCCTGCTTCATCCGGCCGCCTCATGCTACCTCGCCGGTGGAAGCTGGTTCTTCTCCTCCGCGACTCGCCTTGGCGCGTCCTCGTCAGCCTTGGCCTCCCGTGATCTGTCCTGTCCGCGCACGTCAAGGACCAATCCTCGACGACACCGGCGGTCCCTTGCTCCGCCCGGCGGACTGCTACAGCTACCTTGCCGCCTGCAGCCAGTTCTGGTCCGCCACGTGTCGTCGGGGTGCGTCCTCGCCGACCTTGGCCGCATCCCAGGTCAGTGCCGCCCATGGGGCTACCACATGTTTTAAAGTGCTTGTTTTATCTTTATTAGTGAACACGGTCTTAAAAATATTCAATTGTTTTGTAATGCCTAGAATTTTTTTAAATAAAAATTGCTTGTTATTTGATTTTGTGCATCATCATGACATCATGCATATTTTTGCTCTAAAATATTTTAACCCAATTTGTTTTCTAATTACTACCCTCCTTTAATTTCAAATTAAAACCTCTCGTCTTTCTAGAAATTTTGTTTGTCTAAAAAGTATTTACAAATGTTTAAAAATAAAACATAGTAATAGAAATAGTTTTCGGGGGAGTCAGCCACCGGGCAGGCACAAGGCCCAGCCAGCAGTCGGCCTACTACCCCAGTACACCCCAAACCCTAATCCTAAGCACCACACACACATGTATTAACATTTCCAATTAACACAATAATTATAGCATGAGAAATAAATATTTATCATAAACAAGGAATAAGATAATAACCACTTTATTATTGTCTCTCGGGAATATTCCCTTCATGGACATGTTTGGAACTTATTCTGCAACAATGATTAACATCGGTACATAATTATACACACACATAACATGAAGATCTCTATCGTGTGAACCTCATGTATTACTTATCAATACCCGTAATATTTCTTCTCGATACTTTACATATACGAAGGTGAAACATTTGAGTTATCCTCGTTGCCCGACATGTACTATGTACTCATTCCTTATTATCGATGTTTATGTGCTAAGCAACTTGATCACGTGTCCGACCGGACGATGACGAACATCATAATACATGAGTGCCCCTAGAGTGTATCCCTCACTTGAGGAGCAATTCCCATAACTACTTCATACAGAACAGTGGAATATTATCCAATAAGATCAAAGACCGACTTTATGATTACCCCAATCACATAGCAACGGTTGAAGATCCTGCCACATCCATATCGTATCCAAGTTTATTTAGGTCTTATGGTCAGGATATTATAGTAAAGGTAATACTTTTTTATGAGAAAATACCGCTAACAATATTGATGATGTGTTTCTTGGTGTATCAAATTGGGTCTATCCATCATTGTTGTTCTGTCAACAACTATGATCTCACATATCACCGGCAACACTACAACACTTTGATATTTTTCCCAATAGTCAGAAAACCAAAACTATTAGTGATATATGAACTAGTCTTAGAGGTGAGACTAGGATATATAATTGTTGTTTATAATTGCACACTTGTATTAGGTTTTTCCTCCAAATACTCATTATTCGGAAGCAATACAGTTACAGCGCACGTAACAATAAACTTAATTATGAAATAGAAATATAATATTGCCTCTAGGGCACATTTCTATCACCTAGTCCCACCTCTACAACTAGCTCATGTGTCATTTGATATGATCATGTTCAGATAATCAGATGTCAAGTGCAAAAAACAAACTTATAGATAAGTGTGTTATTCCAATTCTCACCTCTAACTAGAGAGATAACCTCCTTTACAAACCTAAAACATCTTATATTCCTAAACGAAAGGAGTACAAGTTAACTATAGTGCCAATATATAAAAGAATGTAAATTTAGCTGGGACCACTGTTAATTAGCATCAGATGTGATGGTCGTTGCCAACGACACCACGACTCGCCATATATGGCCACATGCATGAAGTGCAATAATATCTGCCAACACGACTACTCTAGCCTATAGCCAGCTACACGTACTCGCTACTTTTAAATGTTTTTTTCTACGTGTAATTTTTCCACCCGGCCGTCTTTGATGGTGAAACTATTGGTGGGTTTGAAAAAGGTCAGAGCGAGTTACAGCGGGACGACTGTATACGGCAATCTTTTTCTATATGTATGTAATTTTTTCCATAGTATATATATGCATCAAACTCCCTCTGTTCCACATATAATTAAGTTCAGCGTCAGCTAAACAGAAGGTGTACAAAACTTCTAAGTAGAAAGGAGTATGAGAATATTATTTGAGATAATACATGAACCCCCACAACACTACAGGAAATTGCCAGCAAAATAAAATTACGGAGTATATAGATGGGGAGAACTAGTAGCCTCTATCAAACTTCCGTGTATTGCTCGGCTGCCGTGTATTTCTCGTCTGATTTGGACAGTAATTAGTGGTCGATCCAGCAATTAATGCATGTCTTATTCATAGGTCTTCATGTCGATTTCATGGGTGTAAGTACCACGATAGATGCCCTCCTTTATTTGGAGCCACATCTAATTACTGTCAAGCTTCATGCACTAGCCAACGCAACCAAAAATCCGAACTGATGGAAATGACTAGTTCAATCCACTTATACACTTCAACACCCCCTCTCACGTGTGACGGGGAGAAGTCAACACGTGCAACTGAAAGAGAGCGACGGCGCGCGAAATTCACGTATGACTCAAGAGACCTATACGTGGACACAGAGGTAGGGCTGGACATAAAACTCGAAACTCGACGAGTTTAACGAGCACTCGTTTGCTCGGCTTGTTCGAGATCGACTCGTTTCCTTAACGATTCGAGCCGAGCTGCAGTTTTTGCTCGATATCCTTAATGAGCTAAATGATCGAGTTAACGATGTTCGTGAGCTACTCGTTAAGCTCAGTAACAACCAAGGTATGGCCCACTTATGTTGCTACATGTCTAATCTGGTGGCCCATCTAAGACAAACAACTGGCCCATTAAGGAATACCCCATCTTCACCTTCTCGATCTAGATCTGTTGACCACGGCACCAAACCGAGTCCTGCCGGCTGGAGTCCTTCTCGTTCGTTCCAGGCCTCTCTACTCATATCAATTCACGTGGATAAATGTAAGATGTCATCCAAGCACTGCTATCGATAATTATCTGTCATATTTTAATACAGGTATATATGTGGTTATAATTATCGTTTTTAATTATCAGTATACCTTTGTCTATGCATTTTCTTAACGAGGAGCTCGCGAGCGCTCGATAACATCTAACGAACTGAGCCGAGCTTTACTTTTTGCTCGTTATGCTTAACGAGTTTAATGATCCGAGCCTTAATGAGCGTGAGCCTTAACGAGCCGAGCCTTAACGAGTCGAGCTGCTCGATAGTCCAGCCCTACACAGAGGGGTCTACAGCAATTTTAGGATAAATTGCGAAAGCCAGGACTCGAACTCGAGACCTTAGGCTATGATACCATGTTAAGCTTCATGCACTAGCCAACGCAACCAAAAGTCCGAACTGATGGAAAGGACTAGTTCAATCCACTTATACACTTCAACAATTACCACAAGTGAACATCAATGCCATAAGCCCTTGAAAATATGCTACAGACAATTCTTGGCATGCATGGGAGGCACATCAAATTGGTCGATCTTTTACAGACGACTATGCTGAATTCTTATATTTGCCTAGGGACTAACATTCTATCAAGTACTAGTTTAATACCCGTGCTTTGCTACGGACACATTGCGTTCCTCCTCTATGCCGCTCCACGGGCACACCCTTACAAAACATCGGAAGAAATAGATATGAACAATTAACAATGTGTGACATTTCAGTTTTTAGAGTAACAAAATCACATGACGCATTACAATTGATTCAAGCGGCTACAATAGTATATAAGACGAATTGAACATCCCCTTAGGACATTGAACCATCATTGCAATTGGTCTCAAATAGAGTACTATTTTCAACAAAATATGTCGCGTAAGTGAGCATCTTCCAACATAGAAGTCTCACGGGTAAGTTAAATATCATAAGTGCTAAAAAGATAGAATTGATAGTGTCTCACTTCCAAATCTTAATGATGGACCATCCTTTATACTTGCAATAAATTCTTGGAAAGCACTTCAGGAGAAAAACAAATCAATAATTTCAATATAATCAATACATATAGCAAGTAAATGAGTCAAGGAGATTAACTTGAATTGTTTAGCTGTGCTAAGTGTATTTGGTTGTGCACGTCAATTAAATATCTGAAGGTGTATATTTTGGTCAGAGTTGAGCTTCACGACTACAGGGCAGCCTTTGATGGACTTCAGGAAGTCCGACGACATCTTCACCGGCCCATCGCTGCCCGAGACGGCCTTCTCGCTTCTATCGCCGTTGTTGCTCGTCTCTCTTTTAGAGTTTGTCGCCTCCTTGTGCGGGTGAATTCCAACTGCATTGAAAGAAACAAGAGTATTGTGAACAGCTATTTGTTATCCAATATTAGACTTCTTTATATTAACAAAATTGTACTTAATAAAGTCACATGGGTGAAGAGTCATACTTCATTTAGTAAACTGAGGTCGATCTTCTATACGTTTTTTTATCCAATGATTTTCCTCCCATGGTTAATCTCATATATTTTCGAATGCGAGAATATTATAACTTGACCAAGTAAAGAAGAAAAAACAGCTATCCAAATGTTTAAAGAGGAAAAGGCTCAATATCAACACGATTTGTTACCATAATATCATATCCAAAGCTCAATACCAACATGATGCCAAAAAAACTAAAGAAGCACCATTGTCTCTTATAGCAGTTTCATAGTGGCAACACGGATCCCTCAAAAACAATAGTGTAAACAAGAGTTAAACTAACAAGTGCCAAAGTGACCAGACAACAAGGAATTGATACAAAAATTACAAACTTGAAAGGTAGATGAAACTATTAGCAAATTTAAGACTAAGGGATCTACCTTGTTCAGAAGATCCCCAATATCATTAGTTAATGAAACATGAATGTGCCTAAATTGATGCGGACATCTTGATGGTACCAAAAGATGTAAAGAGCAACAAAAAGAACATAACGTACCTACAAGGTAACATTGTAATAAGAAAGATTAGTGCACTTCAGTTAAAGTGTGTATTCTGTACGACTACGGTGTGAAATATGAATGCTAACTCAATATCAGACACCATTTGGGGCCGCTAAACTACATCACTCCCAGATGAGGACATGCCCTGTCCTGTCTATATATTAGCAAACAAAGCTGTCAGAGATACTAACATACCAAGTTGTTCTCTAGAATATTCTAAATGTAGTGGAGGTATTACATGAGAATATATTGCGCCGATAGTAATAGTATCAAACATGAGATGCCTTCCATCTTATCTTCGGATTTCAGTCGAGTGTATTAGTTGATAGATCAATATAACAACACTTCCGAAGGAAAGACATTCTTATTTTTTCCCTTTAAACTGAGTTTTGTTTACGTCTGTACCTAGCAATGAAGCGAAACATATGGTACTTCTTTGAGTAGACAAGCGAAAGGGGAACCCTTCATTGCAAGGTACAACATGAACAGGAACACATTTGAACATACTAAAATGATAATTGAATGAATGGCTAACATTGTACTCAGATAGTGACCACATATTGCCAGAACCCCACTTACCGGTTCATTCTAAAGCATGGTATTAAAGGAAATTCTAAAGCTAAATTTTTTAAGGGATCTCTTGACAACTATTAAACCAAGTGATAATCTAACTTGCGTCGCCTAAAACTAAACCACCATGCGTGCCTTAAATTAAGTACTTGGCAAGTAAGATATGAATATTTGGTTGAAAGTGGAGACAATTCCCTAAATTTATTACTACAAAAGAGCAAGAAATTGCATGCCCACTACCTGCTTGTAATCAAACAATTTAAAGGGCTACAGGTAAAGCATGAACTAATTACCCGTGTGCTTGCATCATTCCCTCACTGCACATCCTTTGTCAGGTCGATGATGCACACCAACTCACAAATAGAGCCACATGTGTGCTTCCATCACTTTCTCGCTGGCTCCCTGGCCATCTTTGTTCAAGTTGATGCAGCCGTAAGAACTGTTGTCGCTGTAGTCATCTTAACCGACACTCCAGCCTGCCCAGATCCTACCATTCGTGCACACACCAAGGATGGCAACTCGGGCTGCGCACAACCTGCAAGATAAAAAGAAGTCAACAATAACAAATTTAATACTTCTCCCTAGCATCGAGTAACATTCATAATTTGAAGAGAGAAAATTAGAGGCCTTTGCAAATTCGCAATTGAAGAAAAAGGTGATCTGTCGAGTGTTGACTCAACAACCTGGAGTCCACAGATGACACATGAGTTCCATTGCAGTAGATAAAGTGGACACTTGTAGAGTACAACCCAGAACACCGTTTGGTCAAGTTTTTTTGCTATCCATCTATTACTTACACTCGCTGACGATCGATGCAGTTTATACTACCAGCTAGTACTAAGTATTAACTGACATCAGGAAGTGAGAAGGCTCACACAAGGTCCAATTTCTTTCGACGAGATCGAGCGCCCAGACGGACACGGTGGTGGGATTGGCGAGAAAATTATTCTTCAACGCCTCTGATGCACAGACCCTGGGATTGGCGTGAAATTATTATTCACTTCCATCCGATGCGCCGGAGGCTTCTAGTCCACACCGTCGTTCGTCTCCGCGGAGACAAGACAAAAGCGTTGAGGAAGCGCCCGGCCTGCTACTCCTTGGTTCTGGACAGAAAACATAACCGCATGAAGGATTTGTACCTCGGTTATGTAGGGTTCTATACCTGTACGGATGGAGCCGGTCGCCCCGTCTCTGCCACGTACCTTCCGGGAGAATCCAGATAGGAGAGGGCGGTTGGGAGGTAAGACCACTTCACCCTAGCTCGTCGGAGGAGGTACTTGCACCGCTGCCTGAGGATTTGGGGAATGGGGCATGGGCGCGCGTGCTAGACTGCAGCGATCTGACACCATGTCGGGCTGGAGGCGCTTCGGAAGGAGGGCGTCCTCCTTGGAGGTTATCGGGCTGTTAGTAGCGGTGGGAGGGCGTCTGGGGCGGCGGTGAGATGGAAGGGATGGCGGCGGGACCCTGTGCTAGGGCATGGGAGGAGGTTGGGAGATGATGATGCGTCGTGGGACTTGAGCTTTTTTGTTTGGGTGATCTGAACTGGTATTCTCCACTTAGGGGTGGCATAAAGTGTAATTAGGTAAGACAAGTAATGAGATGACGCATTGTACCGTCGGATGCAGATCGTACCATCCTGATTGTTTGAATGTTTGATGTCAAAGTATCAAAGTGCGACCTACCAACACCAACTTCTTTTTAATAGTAAAGATACACAGGAACACGGTCCTAGAAAGTTGGTTGATCGTCATGAAGGACAAAAAGATGTTGGATCCTTTTGCCATATAGGAGTCAACTATAGTGCCAATATATAAAAGAATGTAAATAATGTAGCTAGGAATTCCAGGTCCAGATGGATGTGATGGTCATTGCTAACGCCAAGACACGACTCGCGCTCGCCTATATATGGCCACTGCTTGCTGCTTGCTCATAGCCACATGAAAACAAAGGCATTCTTTGGGGTTGATGGTGAAACTATTGGGTTGAAAAGGTCGTCAGAGCACAACTCTCAGTGGGACGATCGACCGTATACGGCACTCCACAGAGAATATTCATGCAGCTAGCGTGCAGAAAACATCTACTCTCCCCGTTTAAGAAAAAAAAGACATTTTAGTTTTATGAAATAAATGTATCTAGACGTCTTTTAGTGTATATGTTCGCTGTAAATGTTTGCGTATGGGGGGTATAACGCATAGCACCCTCCGGTGTCTGGTCTTTGTATTTATATTAGAAAAGTAGGTTACAGGGTACAATACGGTATATGATACCGGTACAAATACAACACAACTATACATTTAATCTATAGTTTAACACCCTCCCTCAATCTCAACTGAGCTCCGAAGATTGAGATTGTGAACACAAGCCTGGAACAATGGCAGTGGGAGAGGTTTAGTGAACACATTTGCAAGTTGATCTTTAGAGGATATGAACCGTATCTGAAGCAACTTCTGTGCAACCCTTTCTCTGACAAAGTGAAAATCAACTTCGATATGCTTGATACGAGCATGGAATACTGAGTTGGACGAAAGAAACGTTGCTCCAATGTCGGCGTACCAACTAGGATCGATAGGGTAGGACGATGTAGACCCTTGTGGTTCAGCAGTAACCGAGAGTGCAGAGAGTTGACGATCCATGTAACGACGGTCTTTGCCGCTGCCTAGGTAGTCGCGCTGGAAGCGCTTGAAGAAACAGGATGCAACGTGACCGACCCTCTCACAGATTTGATAGGTGGGCCGATTGTTGCCAGGAGCACCATTGGGAGATGGACGTCCCTGAACATCGCCACCAGTCTTGGGCTTTGCCTTGAGCCTGAAAACGCTGATCACGTGGCTGCTCTGAGCGGTTGGAAGCCTGCTGCTGCTGGTAGCCTTGCGGTGGCCTAAAACCACCTGCCCGATTTGCCAGATTGGCCATGTGAGCGACGTCCGCAGCAGCCTCAGCACGGTGCGCGTCGATGCGGGTCTCTGTAGCAAGGAGTTGCGAGTATATGTCACGAACTGGCATCGGATCCGTGAGGGCTCGAGCAGAAACAATTTGAACCAGAGAGTCGTAGAATTGAGTCCAAATACACTAAAAAAATATGGGCAAAACAGCAGCAGGTAGTAACAATGCAGGTACTAGCAGTGCATCAAAGCAACAACATGATGGCCATGAGACCAGAAGAAGCAGGAGGAAGCTGTATGTAGAAGAGGAAGCACATTGCAGTGAAGACAGTGATGTTGATTCTGATTGGGTGGACTCTGAAAATGAGCTAGAGGCAGATGATGACAATCTGTTTGATGAATGGGTGGATGAAACATATGATGACAAAAAGGATAGAAGCAAATGTCAAGAAGATAGTGATTATGACATAGATGCAGATTTGGAGGAGCTTGAAGATTCAGACATTCCAGCTGCAGAATCAGGAGATGAAGTGGAAGTGAAGGACAAGCAAGGAAGGAAGAAGCTGAAGAAGAAAGTTAAGCTCAGAAGGTGGAGGACAGAGAATATGAAAGAACTGGAATTCAAGATTGGAATGGTTTTTATGTCAGTTATTGAGCTTAGAGGAGCAATACAGGAATACATTGTGAGGCAGAGAGTTGGTGTGCATTATGTTAAAAATGATTTGCAGAGAGTTAGGGCATGCTGTGAGGAAGGATGCCCATGGTACCTGTATGCTGCACCTTCTAGCATTACCAAAGCTTGGACTATCAAGAAGTACCAGCCTCAACACAACTGTGAGAGAAATTTCAAGATCAAGCAATTCACAGCAAGATTCCTAGCTGGCAAATACTTGGAGAAATTCAGGGCTGATGACAAGATGTCATTGAAGAATTTTTCTAGGCTAGTTGAGCAGGATTTCAACATGTCAGCCAGCAGAAGCAAGTTAACTAGGGCCAGAAGGTGTGCACTGAAGCAAATTCATGGTGATGATATGGCACAGTATAATTTGCTATGGGATTTTGCTGCTGAAATTAGAAGATCAAATCCAGGAAGCACTATGTTTGTCAGTGAACATGCTGGTGTGTTTCAGAATTGCTATATGTCACTGGATGCTTGCAAAAGAGGCTTTATGACAGGTTGCAGGCCTATTATAGGTATTGATGGCTGCCACATGAAAAATAAATTTGGTGGTGTGCAGCTGTGGGGGTTGATCCAAACGATTGCATTTACCCTCTGGCCATTGCTATTGTAGAAGGATTAGTAGGCATGGCATCATTGGACATTACAGTGTGTGTGCAATAAACTGGACACAACAAGAGAAAATGTCCAGCACTTGGCAGAGACAAGGGAGACAATGGAGAAATAAGCACCAAGAGTGGAGAAAGAAGCACCAAGAGTGGAGAAAGAAGCACCAAGAGAATAGCTGCGACAGAGGAGGGCAAGCACCTTTCTTTCCTGATGGAATTGCTGACACAAGAGGAGCAAGCATATCAGCCTGAGCCCATTATGGTAGTATTTCCTAATGATGAAGAGCAAGCACAGCCTCCTAAGAAAATGCCAGTAAAAAGGAAGTGCAGTTCCAAGGTAAAATACTACCAATTCTCTTTTTTCCTTGCATATTTCTCTATTTTACATTTTGTCATATTTGTGTAGAAACAAATAATGCCACACACTGCCACAAGTGCAATAACACATATTGTAGCATCTACAATGAGCTATGACATCACAACATCCACTGTTATGCAAGTTCTGCAGGAACAAATGAGTCATTTCTTCATTTCTGTTTGAAATTCTGTAGTTCTGTTTAAATAACTAGTGCTAAATTTGATCTATGACGGTAACACAAATGTCCCAGACTTCACCACTGGTCCTCTACACGAGAGTCGGTTCATAGTCATGTAGAAAACATCCCACCTCCAAGGGCAGTGCAGGACCTTTGGGTTTACCAAGGCAGAAGAAGAAGCCTGTCTCTAAGAAGAAAACTGATGCTTAGTTAGGTTGCTCACTAGTTAGGTTGCAATATTTTGGTCTGTCATATTTTGAATAGGTTTGTCAGAAACCTAATGCTTAGTTCTAGCTCTGGTTTTAACCAAACCTGTTGGTCCCAAAACTATCCCTTTTTTCTTGTTGTAATGATAGTTTATCTGCCTACTTATCAGACAATTATTCTTGTTCTAATGAAAGTTTATCTGAACTTGGCAATTAAAACAACCTTGCATTCATCCATGATTTGTCCATTACATTCATTCATCCATCATTTGTCCATTACATTCATTCATCCATCATTTAGCAAGTACATCATACACCAGTACAACAATGACAATAACTAGGCCAACACAAATTATTTTGCATAGCTTGATGAGCTCATCCATGTTCTGCATCACCCCATCCATCATCTGCAGCCCAGCATTTACATTCTCCTCCCCTTTTTCTTCAATTCCATCAACAGTATAACCATTAGCTATGAGAAAATCAACATAGCTATCTTCACCATCCTCCCAGTAGTAGTGGTTGCAAGGATTAGGACCAACCTGCGCCAGTTTTCAGCAAAAACTCATAAAAATTCAGAAAACTGCAGCCAAAACAGTGTCCAGATCCATCAACCAGCAAACTTACACGATGATTAGGGCATTTGTAGAACACTCGGCCTGGATTTGCGCTTGATTGAGAGACAAGACGGATTGTCCTCCGAACTCCACAGCAGGGACATGGCACCAGCGGCAGATTTCCCGTCGGCACAGTAGCTGCGGGTTGGGCCAGTGCAGGAGATGCCAGCGAGGGGGATGTAGAAGCTGGCTTCCTCCTCGGCCTAGTGCCAGCAGACGAGCTCGCCGAGCTTTTCATGGTGCTGCAGCGGGGGCGAGAGAGCAAACAGAGAGAGATAGAGAGACAGAGACAGCGGAGGGCTCTCGAATAGGAAGGCAACTAGTTATAGGGGTTCATTTGCAAAAAAAAGCAACCGCCAGCCGCGGGAAAACTCCCGCCAAACTCTCCTGCAGCTTACGTGGCATGGTAGAACCAAATTAGGACCTGCGGTGACTCACTTACGAAACAATTAGGATTTGAATGTGCATTTTGATAGAACTAGGACTAAATTGACCCACAGAGGAAAGAATAGGGACCGCGGGTACGTTTTTCTCAAAGCTAATTTGCATATGATTGTACAAGTTCTAATTATTTGGTGTTTGCTTAACAGTGGATACAACCATGAGTCTCACTGAGATCCTGCGAGATGCTCAGGACCTGAATGGCAACATAAGGTACACAGCAGAATGCAATCTCAGTCAGCTCCAACACCTTGATCTTCCCGACTTCCTCCTATCCCTGTCAGCAGAGCTCTGCAGCAATGAGAGTCCACCCGAGTGTAGAAGGCTTGCTGGAATTATCCTTAAGAATTCAGTGGACGAAAGGAATTCTGCAGATGGCGACCTACTCATTAATCAATGGATCAACTTATCAAATCGAAGATTAAGGAGTCGTTGCTGGTAACGCTAGGATCTTTGGTGCCTGAAGCATGGCACGCCTCATCACAGGTTATTGCAAAGGTTGCATATATTGAGATACCCCGCCGGGAATGGCTAGACCTCGTTGGAAAATTACTGGCCAACATGGCACAGCAGGGTGCATCTCCTGCTTGTGCAAATAGAATTTTCACAGGTGCGAACCTTCCTCGCATCGTGGCTGTTTTAGCAAAGAGAAGCAAAGACGTTCCAGAGGTGTCCAAGGAATCCTATGGAGCTATATATTTTCTTGCCAAAGGTTATGAGTCAATCTCATCTGAGCTTTCACCTTCCCTTAGTGATATTTTCGATGTTCTCTTTTCTACTTCAGCACTTGCTAAGGAGACCCCTTTCAGGCTTCCAACATCTACATATGCTTATGAAGCGTTGTGTGAGGTTGTGAGAGTAAGCAACTTACAAGATTATAAAGCTTCAGTGGCTAATGGAGTTTTAATGCCTCGTGTCATGAGAAGATTGAACACGGTGCTTGATGCGAAAGCAAGTTTATCAGGTGACAGGATGAACAAATACGATCTTCTGGTTTTGCTGTGTGGCGTACTGCATGTCATAATCAAGAAACTGGGCAACACATTTGCACTGTGGCGTACTCCATTTGTGTTGCTTCTGTTTTGCCTTGTGTCTTGACCTGTGATGGTTCTGCTGCACGTGACAAAGCAGCGCTTGCCATTGGTGCCCTTGCCCGTGCCATCGGTCCAGATTTTGCTGATCACATGCCTATACTGTTGCAGTATTTTAAGGTGAAGCGACTCTTCCGGACCTATTTGCGGGTGATTGGTAATATCTTCCATGTCTTGGGAGACAGAATCCTGCCCTACTGTGATGATATGATGGATGTTCTCTACAGAGGTCTCTCAAAACCGACTCTTAAACCTGCAATTCTTCTAGAATGCTTTGGAGAGATTGCTCTTGCTATCGGCAAGAATTTCGACAAGTACCTGGAGGCTGTAATGAAAAGGCTGAAAGACGCTGCTGACCCAGGATATTATGACGATGTTTTGGAAGACGATGAGGTGGAGTACGGTAACCGTCTTAGACAGGGTATATTTAAGGCTTACTCTGGCATATTACGGAGTATAAAGGACCCGTCATCTGGGTTCAAGGTAGCAGCGGATCTATTCCTGTTCACTCAAGCTGTCTGCAAGGATCAGAGCAGGTCATTTTCTTGTGTTCATTGCCTTGTTCTTTGTGTCTACTATATAGGAGTAGGTTCTTGTTTCTGTGTATACTTATCATTATGTGCATCTTTCAGGGATAGCAGTCTGAAAAACACTGCGGTTGGTGATTTTTGTACGACTTTGGAGTCATGGACAAAGGAAATGATCAAGGATCTGACGAAATGTTAATACGATGTCGTGGTTAATTCTCTCGCACTGGGAGTGGGAGGGCTCTCTACGCACAGTGGGGTTCTCAAGGCGTTGATCTTCTTTGTGTTATATAGAACTAGTGTACATTGGTAGTAGGGGCTTCACGTATATATACGGAGATGGAGCTAGTCAATCATATATCCTCCTTGTGGCAGAAGTGTCTCTTGCTCTTGTTCAAAACCCAATTCATACTTCTTGGGGGGACTTCAACTTTTGTCAGTTCTTTACACCCAAATGGTGCAAATTAGGGATCAGAAACTCTTTGTTTTCTTTACCCAAGTGGTGTCCACCATTCCACCAGATTTCATTAAACACTAAACTGCAAATTAGGGATCAGAAACTCTTTGTCAGTTCTTTGACTGAGCTGATACAGATTTCATTAAACACTAAACTGCAAAGTACAGTACAGTATTGTATTGTATTGTATTTGACCTCACATGCATGGAAGTGAAAGATTTCTCACGACTTGACTTGTTGCACTCTTACTCGCTAAGTGCTACTTTCTCACTCGTACTCTTACGTTGTGAACAAAACAGGTGTCGACAAACTCAGTATAGGCAAAACCAAACTACAGATGTAACAGACACGAAACTAACATGGACCACCTTTTCATGCACCACTTACATTCATAATTCCTTCTCTCACCTCTGTTTCTTTTCGATGCACATTTTGGTACAGAAAGTTAAATGCATCAATCTTTCTGAACAAAATCTATGAACAATTACTGGACTACATTATTGACCACCAAATTGTTCTGAACGTTAATTAAAAAAAGTTACAATGAAGCGTCCTAAGAAAATTGGGCACTCATCTACGTAACTAAAGAAGTGAGAGTGAAAAATCTACAATCCATGAACTCTTGTACCTAGAACAATATGTCCTGATTTGATCAAAGAACATGTAACCAAAAATTGGAACTAACCTTCAGGAAAATCAATACATACATGGAAAAAATTTCCGATAGAGAAATCCGTCCATGAAAAATAATAATGTACCGATACATCCAGCCAGACAGCGAGATCCTAGTGACCACCATGACAGGCAACACTAGGGATCCACGGCGGTTAGAAGGTTGATGACGCCGGGGACGTATGAACAGGCATGATTACTATGAGAACTTGAAAGATCACCATTCTAAAACATCTGTATTTTGACCAGCTATTGATGAATAGAAAGTGACAGTCTGTCGGAAGCAAAAATAATACAGTACCAAATTATGTGCAATTTCTCTATCAATCTAGACCACAATCCAAATTCAGTACCAAGAATGCAGGCAACAAATTGTCAGTCAAATAGGGTAAAGTATTTAGAAGTCAGCTGATTGACATAAGCTTCGGCTGAGCGCAGCCAGAGATTGGAGGCTGGAGGTGGCAGTTGGATAGGCAATCTAATTGTCAGTCAAACAGGGTAAAGTATTTAAGTGTCAACTGATTGACAGAAGCTTCAGGTTTGGGAACTTGAATCCTTTTGGTAATCATTCTCAAACAACCATCTAAATCGGCAGATTGTCGTACCTTGGTATCTGTACCTTGGGCAGAAACGGTTCGTCCTCTGACGCAAGATACGGCCACCGAAATCTCAATTAATGCTCCCAGATCGCGCAGACGTTCATACGTCCACAAAGTATATACGAGAGTCAATGCGTAAATTGCAATACAATGTACAGAATTATACAGGCTGCTTACAAACAGCACAAGTGCGCAAGCAGGCGTGTGCGTGTGCGTGTGCGTGTGCGTGTGACCAAAAAATTTACAACCAAAATCCTCACAGCACGATCACTTTGTTCTTGCGGAACGGGGACAGCAGGGAGAAGGACCGAGAAGCTGCATTCATACAGTAAACAGGTACGGTTATTTCATAGTATTTATTATTGTTCTGCCAGAACAGACAAGTTCCGACAAGATTAAAACTCAGCTATAGTAATACTTCCTCCGTTTCAAAATATAAGATGTTTTAGGTTTGTAAAGAAAATGAATCTAGACTTCTTTTAGTATGTAGATTCATCCCAAAGTTGAGTGAACCTACATACTAAAACAAGTCTAGATACATCTCCTTTATAAACCTAAAACATCTTATATTTTGAAACGGAGGGAGTATATAAAACAATAACCTTTGGACGAAGGAGGACCTGCAGAGTCGTCTTGCGATATGAGGTTCTTCAGCATTGAACCTGAAACATGAAGCACAATTAATCATCGACCACTTGCACTGAATCAGGTGTCGTCTCTTAAATCTGAACCCCAGAGACCGCGTCGACCTGCTCCATCGGGCATCTTCCAACTGGGCGTTCCGCTGTGTGGCTTAGGATCATACCTTAGATGGCGCGGCCCAGAAGCAACCACCTGTTGCTGGATGGCGTGCGAACACAAGACCTGAAGCAGCACACCATAGCGCGCTGAACGCTGTTTTGAGGACCTGAAGCAATTTCCGTTATCATCTATGAGTCTGCGGGTGCTTGTTGAACGGAGTTACAGCAAAAACAGGCATAGATGATAACTGATTAATTGATTTGAGGCCCTTCAGCGAAAGACTGATTTGTCGAGGTATCCACTTCCATGTTGTTTCATTGAGACCGAGAATTACCTTCTTCAACAGTAGGTAGGATCCTTGTCCTTCTGACCAACATCATCATCACCACCGGACTCATCACCCTTACGTGTGCTTTCAGACAAAAAAAAAGGAGTAAAACCAGGGTCAGGAACAAAGTCAGTAGGCTCCTGACAAAACACAAAATCATATCCCTTCAACTTCAGCGTCGCAGTGCTTCCAATATATGGCCCGTTTGTATCCACATATTTCTGTAATGCCTTGGGATTCATCATGACCACACAAACATGAACAATATTGCGACTATACAGTATAGGTAGGTAAACATCCACAGTTGTCCCCAGCAAGGAAATGTCGGATACTATGGGGAACTCCCTCCACATGTACCCAAAGCCGAGGAAAAACAAACTTGGGTGGGATATCCTGCACCTCCCATACACTGACAACAATCTAAGCATTGTGAGAGTGTAGAGGCAACTGAATGTCTATAAACCCGCTGAAGGTCTTGAACCCAGGGATATTTAACAAGAAAAGCATCATCCCATACGGAAGAGCCTCCCACTTCCACTGGGTATTGAGCAGGCAAATTCATGTCATATGAGCCTCAATAACTGAGGCACTGCAGGACCAACAATAGAGACTTTGGCCACAGGAGAGCACTTGGGAGCAAGCTTAATTAGCCTTATAAATACCATCAGGTAGCTGATTAAAAGGGGTATCATCGGTACCATTCCCAGCCACCATCATGGTAGGCTTCGGTAGCTTCAGCGTGGGGCACCTATTAGTAGGATGAGCCAAATTAATTATTGCAAACTAGACAGTAGTGCTCACCAATTTCTTAGCCTTACCCTATTCCACCTCGGTAGCATTGTCCTGAGTAACTGCTCTAACAGGTGGAGGGAGGTGCATATATCGGTCCCGCGGGTGACGGCACGAACATAGGTTGACCCCGAGGAAACTGAGTTTGTGGAGGAATTACAGGAGGTTGATCTGACGTTAACCGTAACGTTCTTCTTTTTATTCCACGGTATACTCGGATTTCCAGACTGCATAGGAGATTGTGGGAACACCTGTTGTTTCATGTGCGGAAACATCTGCTGAAACTTTTGAGGAGGAATAATCGGCAGGACAACAATCCTAGGAAAAGGCGTCGACGGCTGAAAGAATTGGCACTGTGGAGGCGGCATGTAAGCAGGAGGGCCAGGACACGATGTGACGGTGGATGAAGCGGTTGAAGCAGATGGGCTGCCGAAAACTGTCCTCCTCCCTAGCTAGGAGAAGACATTGTTGGCAACCCAGAGATGGACGTAGCTGGAGTCGAGGAAACACCAATAAGGTTCGCGACAATGTCGGTAGCAGCCGATGATGTTGATAGGGGCAATTGTGATCCCGATGGCACCATGTCCTTCAGAGGCACGTACAAGCATGCATGGCCACCTTGTTTGAGCTCCAGCCCCTTCACACGGATATGGAGCGTGGTGAGATTGTCCTGGATGGCCTTGTTGGTCTTTTGGATTGCATCATAGCATCATACCGTGGTTGGTATCCATCGGGACAGTCAGCTCTTGTGGGTGGGTGCCGTTATGATGCGTTTGATTCAAGAACGCCGCCGGAGAAGGATACCTGAACGCTCCAGAGGCTCGGGGTCGAATTCTAGTGACGTGCAGTGCCGAGGAGCAGGAGGAGCCGCACACTGGCGGTGAAAGGCATAGGCAACACCGGCGAGGGACGCCAGCGGTGTGGCGCTTAGACTGCAAGCATAGGCGGAGCACCTCTTGAAATAGGCTTTCACCTCGCTTTATAAATAAAGCAAACATCCACAAGTTACAGAGTACAACATCATCCAAACAACATAAGCTGGGGCCACAGCACAAACCGACACAAACACGAGAGCCCAACATGCAAGAAAGGGATCAGCGCACTAAGCTCGAGAGCACCAAAAAAGAAGAGCTAGGCCGGACTAGGGGGAGGGGGGGGGGGCGCCTCCAAGAGTCGCCGTAGAGTCGCGTCCAGCCTTGCCTTGTCCCGCTGTCTACACAACGGGTACCAGAGCTGTAGAGAAGCCAGAAAGCGGAAAACCGAGTCAGAAGCGCGTCACGGGAGAATCTTCTCAATCACCATCTTATTCCGGATGTTTCAGAGTGACCATGACATCGCAGCGAACACTAGCCAGAAAAGGCGGTTTTCCGCTTCTGACTCGGTTCGCTTGGGTTTCTAGGAAGTCACCGAGATCATGGGCCTGCCAGTCCAGGCCCAATGCATCTCTGGTGAAGTTCCATAGGAACCTCGCCGCGGGATAGGTGAACATTATGTGGGTGCCCGTTTCGGGGATCCCACATAATGGACATAACCCGTCCCCCGGCCCATGTCTCTTGGTCACCTCGACTCCCGAGGGAAGTCGATCACGAAGCAGCTGCCACACAAAAATCTTAATTTTCAAAGGAAGTGGGGCCTTCCAGAGGGGCTTGGTCCAGGTGAACACTTCGTGGCCAAAAAGGGCGCGGTAAGCCGAGCCAACCGAGAAGGACCCGGAGGGAGTGAGCCTCTAGGACACCCCATCGGGCGCGTCGGTCAGGGACATTGGGAGCTCCGCCCTAAGTTCCCTCCATGCTTCAGTTTCCTCCGGGCCAAAGGTGCGACGGAACGAGATGTTCCATGTTCCCTCAAGAGCCTCAACGGATACCCGAAGGGATGGATCGGAGAAAATGGCAAAGAGGCTCGGGTATACCACACGTAAGGGGTGTTCCCCGAGCCAGGAGTCTAACCAGAACATGGTCCCCTCCCCATTCCCCACCTAGACCGTGATCCCTAGCCTGATCTTGTGCTTGATCTCCTGGATAGAGCGCCAAAACTGAGAACTGTCCCGACGGTCGCAGTCCAGAAGGGGCCGACCTTGCAGATATTTGGCCTTAATGAGCTTGAGCCAAAGGCCCCCATCCTCGCGAAGAATCCGCCAAACCCACCGCAGCATTAGGGCCTTATTAAACTGGCGAGACGATGGGATACCTATGCCCCCAAACTCCTTGGGGGCGCAAATGTCTACCCATTTGACCATGTGGTACTTCTGGCGTCCCAAGGGGTCTTGCCAGAAGAACCGAGACAGCTCCTTGTCAAATGCTCCATGTACCCCCTCGGGGAGGAGATACATGCCCATCATATACATGGGCAGACTGGACAAACAAGAGTCGATCAGGACCGTCTTGCTTCCTTTAGAAGTGAATCTGCCACACCAGGGTTCGGACCTTGAGCGCACCCTGTCCCACGAGGTCCAGTCCGTATAAGGATCCCGTATCGCGGACCGGCATCCCTAGATAAGTGATGGGGAAGGAGGAGAGCCGACAATTAAAATTGTCAGCTATCCACTGCTGCTCGTCCTGAGAGAACCCCAGCGCGATAATCTCACTCTTGTCTAAGTTAATCCGTAGCCCCGACACCTCCTGGAAGCAGAGAAGGAGGAATTTGAGGTTCGCAATATCTAGGGACGAGCCTTCAATCATGATCATTGTGTCGTCTGCGTATTCAATCATTTCCGCTAGGGCATCCAACGCCGCGTTAAAGAGAAGGGGGGACAGCGGGTCCCCCTGTCTCACACCGCAGGAGAGGTGGAAGTAGGGTCTGATCACGCCATTGATGTTAATCGCGTTGCTCCCGGTCATGACGAATTGCATTATCCAGGTGATCAGGCGATCGTCAAATCCCCGTCTACTGAGGACTTGCCGAAGAAACCGCCAGTCCAGATGGTCGTAGGCCTTCTGGAAGTCAAGCTTCAAGAAGATGCCTCTCGACTTACTAGACTTGATCTCGTGGATAATCTCATGGAGGGTGAGGATCCAATCATGTATGAATCTGCTTTTGAGGAAGGCAAATTGATACTGGTGGGTGAGACGCTCCATGACCGGGGCAAGGCGAGACGCGCAGACCTTCGCAAAGATCCGATGGATGACATTGAGGACCGTAATGGGCCTGAATTGACGAATGTCCGAGGCCCCTATTACCTTAGGGATCAGGGTAATCACGCCAAGATTCAGCTGACCCATCACAAGAGTCCCAGTATAGAATTCCTAGAACAACGGCATTATGGCATAGGTGGAGCATGGCGTCGGTTTGTTTGGGACGAGGTTTTGGTATAGGGGGATGGACTGCTGTAGAGAAAATATTTAGAGGAGGAGGAGGAGAAGAAGAAGAAGAAGAAGAATAAGAAGAAGAAGTAGAATTCTTCGCTCCGGATAGTTCCTTATTTTTCTTGCTTTCCAAGCGATCCGGAGTATCGGCCCAAGAAACACATAATATTATCTGCACAATATCAGAATCGCGAATTACTTGCTCAAGTCCAACGATCCAATTGACTCCCGAATTACTCCCTCGTCTAGCAACTCGTCCCCCGGCAGTTAGCCTTAGAGCATCTCTAACAGAAAAAGTCGGGAACCGAAAAACATGAATTTAGTCTTCCGAAAATGTGGGGACGAAGATTTTGCAGCTGACGCAGAACAAAACCCGTAAAACACGAACTGAAAAAATGCATTTCAAATATCATGGGAAAATTCATCGATGATTATATATAGATGGCATTTGATGCTCTGATTGAGCATCATAAGTTACATAATCAGATTAGCAAACCTAAATTACATACTACACCTAACCGGGCTAACTAATTTGAAGCAAAATGCGACCAAATTGGCCTCTGCGCGTGGCGGTACTGGTGGTGGCAGAGCGTCAAGGCGGACGACGATGTCGACGTGGGTGAAGAGCTTCACTCCTCGTTGTGAAGCTCGACTATCCCGATCTTGACGCGGCGGACGCGCTCCTCCCGGCAAGCCGCCTCGTACTCACGAACTTGGCGGACGGCGTCCGCCTCCTCCCGGCGGAAGCGCGCGGGGGCCTCCGCCGCCGGGATCACAGCCACCAGCGCGACGCGGCGTCCTCCTCATCGGAGCCGTGCACGTAATCTCCCGCGGAGAACGTGGGCTCCCGTGCGGGGACGAGCTCCTTCTCGTCGGAGATGTCGTAGACGGGTGGCCGTGGTGGGTGACTCGAACCGCCTAACATCGGCGAGGGACGTTGACGTCAAGCATAGGCGGAGCATGGCGTGGGTTTGTTTGGGACGAGGTTTTGGCGTGGGGGCTTGACTGCTGGAGAGAAAATATTTATAGGAGGAGGAGGAGAGTTCTCCAGTCCGGATGGTTATTTTTCTTGCTTTTCAAGCGATCCAGAGTATCGGCCCAAGAATTGCGCTGTGGCCCAAAAATATTTATAAGAGCAAACTTTATTTGTTTCTTGTGTTGAACCTTATAATGTTGTGAGGATGGTTTCTTTATTTATAAAGAAGAACGAAAGCCTATTTCGAGTTATGTGAGCATTAGCTTCTTTTAGTCCAGTTATTAGCAGATTGGCGTTTATAATCCCTGACCTTTTTACCCGCAAAAAAAGTAAGCCAACAACAACGGAAAGTATGAAATTTGTTAACAATGATACAAATATGTTTTTTTCCACCACTGTAATTTAAATACAATGATGTATCTTAACTTATCATTGCAAGCATATTCATCGCAAATGAAATAAATAGTTGTACAGTTCACCTAGGCTACAAATAAATTATTCAAGTAGACATGAAGTGAAACTACATGACATACCCTGGTCTAAAGTGAACTAGTAACATAATACAACTCCATGAAAAATACATGGTAATTCATATGAATAACAGGAAGGACAACATTGTGGTGTTGCACATAAATACTTAGCGTGGCATAGTGAGTGACGATGAAAGTTCTTGTTCTAGACTGTAGCAATTGGAGATGCCTTTTGATGTTAAATTACCAGCATTGACAACATTCATTGGTGCATCGGAATTACGAACCTCTGGGCAAAATAAATGCTCAATCTCTTCTTCAGTAGTTGGGATAATTTTGCACTTTCTTAGCCGCTTAGTTCTCAGGAATTGCAACCTCATATCTACCTCTTTCATATTAGGTCTGTCTCTTCCTTTGACTCTTAAGCATGCTTCTATAAGTGAGCAAATATCACCAATCTCTTCTCTGTTTGACTCTTTGACAACCTGAGGATCCATTATTTCCATGGCAGCTCCCTCTTGCAATCCTTCAAAACGAAATAATGGAACAAGTTTTGTTTTGCACCTAGATCATTGATAAAGATTGGCTTTTTCTTGTCAAAAGTTCAACAGTATTACTCCAAAACTGTACATCACTCTTTTCGCTTAGCTGCCCAAAGATAGTAATACTCTGGATCTAGGTAACCAAACGTTCCTTGGACAATAGTCACCACATGAGTTTCATCAAGTGAGATAGACCTTGAAGCACCGAAGTCAGAAATCTTTGTAGCAAAGCTGCCATCCAATAGTATATTAGCAGATTTCACATCTCTATGGAAAATTGGGATCGTGAAGCTGAGTGTAGATAAGCAAGTGCCCCTGCCGCTTCAACTGCAATCCTAACGCGATCATCCCATGACAACAAGCATTTAACACTAACGTCAATGTGAAGAAGGTCATGTAGTGTACCATTAGATATGAACTCGTACACCAGCAAAGGAACCTCAGATTCAAGGCAACAACCGAATAGCTTTACCACATTGCGGTGAATCATCTGAGACAAGATAGCAACCTCATTGATGAACTGGTCTATCTCAATTTGCTCCACAATTTTGGATTTTTTAATTGCCACCACCCTTTGGTCAGATAAAATCCCTTTATAAACTGTACCATGTCCTCCACGACCAAGAACTCAAGTGACATCAAAGTTGTTGGTTGCCTTCTCTAGTTCCTGCAAGGAGAATATCTTTGTTTTGTTTGTGGCGCTTTCATCTGAGATCAGCTGCTCCAAGAGTAGGCCTTGGTTTTTCTTGAAGTGTGCTAGTCGGATTCTCTTCTGGATGCCTTTCTTCCACTTGTTGGCTAATACAATTGCACACAATGCAATAATTATGGAGCCAAGGCCGCATCCCGTTCCAGTTGCGATACCTACATTTAACCATTGGTCTCTTAGTCACTCTGCATTCGCTTAACTGTAATTACAATGAGGATATTTTGCTATTGCTAGCTAGGACTTACCCAAAATGAGACCGTGTTACTTTTGACATAACATCGCCTTTTAATCGGATCAAACACTTTTCTATGGGGGCAACTTGCATGTGTGTAGCTTCCAGGAAAATTTTGGCATGTCCCATTGCAGTAGTTTGATACCGCACATTCATCGATATATGTAGAAAATTCTTGTTGGTTATATATTGCTGACAAATGTATAACAACGTGCTAAAACAATGCCAAACTAAATTTGTATGATCTCCATGTATCATTGAAACTCCTTTAGGTTTACGTGATGTTTTTCTTAAACAAGCAAGGTGGCCCTCACAAATGCGAGGACATCATCCTTAATTTGTCCATGTTTGATCTTTGTTTTGTATATAAATATATAATTATTTTGGTACCAACAAAAAGGAACTATATTATTTACAAATAATTAAATCTCCTGGAATCGGGCCCGTTATATTAATATAACAATCACATGATACAATGAACATCCGGGGCGCAAGACAACCAAGCCCAAGAAAAAGAACAAAAGAGAAACAAATGCCAACATTGGCATATCGATGAAACAAAGACGGCCCTCTACTGATGCACCCTCCAGAAAGGTCACACCGCGCTCCTGGTGGCATTCTGAACTGTCGTGTACCAAGCAACACCTTCAGCAAGGGATGTGACGACTACGTCGGTGCCATCCGGACTGGTCATAGGGTTTCCCTCGGTACACGAAGGGCATGGGAGGAGCTACCAGACTCCCTTCAGGAAGGAGAGGCAACACCGGCAAGCGTCACCGTGTCAGTGCTGGACAAAGACGATAGGGATTTATCCCACCCCCAAAGAACCACCACCCAACCCACCGCCAACCAAACACGCCACCATGGAAAAGGTGCCATTTTCATCAACTCACAATGGGAATCGGCGTGAAGCCTCTAGTCCCGAGCAAGGGGATAGTGGTACCGGGGGTAATAGCATTGTAGCTGCGCGAGAGGGAACTACCATCACCGCTATCGTAGTACGGACGTGGCAATAGGTGCACACCAGGTCTCGGGCCCGACCGAGCCTAGATGGGCCTGCAAAGCCTTTGTCGCCATGTTGGAGCAAGGGCAGCCGCGAGCGTGCTACCAACCCAGACCCCTCGCCGCCCTTCCTCCACCTCTAGGGATCCACATAGGAGCGCGTCAGGCAAGCCCATACCAATCCAGACGGGGCTCAAACGGGCGCAGATCTGGGCCGAGATGAGCATCACGGCTAAGGATGGCAATTTTACCCGCGGGTACCGTACCCCATGGGTAGGGTATGGGCACACTTTTATATCCATGTGTAATACACATACCCTACCCATTAAATCACGGGTACGGGGCATGGGTATAGACTTGTACCCATGGGTATACCCATACCCTACCCATTTAAACTGACATGTCAAACTTATCTATAGAGTTTGAGCCTATGTGGTCGAGAAGGCTAGGGACGAGTATTTGATTGCGACTTCTAAACTTTAATTTGATACTTTCATGTACTCGTCTACTATTAGTAAGTAGAGATTATTGTATTTTTTTCAAATATACTATTGATGAAAGTAAAATTTTGAATAACTTATATACTATTGGATATATCCACCGAGTACCCAATGGATACGGGCACCATTGTGGTATGTGTATGGGTAAAGTTTTATACTCGCAGGTACGGGTATGGGTAAGTTTTTGTACCCATTGGCTACACGGGTATGGGTATGATATTGCTCTACCCTGCCCATACCCTACCCATTGACATCCTTATCGCCGACCACAACCCTTTTTGCCCATGCCGCTTCACCGACGAGGGTTCGACTCGTCAATGTCCATTGTTATGGACTTGGGTTTTGGAGAAGGAGGGGATGCTAGAGATCACGGAACGACTAACAGACTCGCAACACGGGGACACGAGGTTTACCTATGTTCAGGCCCATGGAGGAAAAACCCTACTCCTGCTTGTGTGTTCTTGATTGATGTCGATGCCGAAGGTTACACAGGTGTGCATATGAGATCTGACATGGGGTGTATGCTAGGGTTGTGTGTCATCCTCCTCGTTGTGCCCTCCTAGCCTTTATATAGATAGGCTAGGTCCCGGGGTAGGTCGAGTCGGTTATAGATTAGGGTTGAACCCTTTGAATTTCTATATAGGTTAGCCGTGTCCTCCAAGAAGTCAATCTCTCTCCGTGCTTGGGCCATCCGAAGTATCCTTGGGCTTCACAATTGCGGTAGTCCCTTCCTATGGGCTTCCACTAGGCTAGACTAGGTAGGCTAACATCAGGTACCCATAGGGCATATCCATGTCACCTGCCTTGTCGTAACAGATGCACCACATCTCCGTCCACCCCGCCCGCAGAAACCATGCCGCTGCCGAGAAAAACCGCCACCATCCAGGGCCCGCGCCCCCTTTCGTGCACCGGGTAGAGTCCCCCTACCACTGCCAGCCCTTAACGGGCAATGCCTGACGGACCACATCGGAGGCGGCGAGAGAGGGTGAGGGGAGGAGGTCATATCGGCGGGAGATGGGGTTCGCTCGTTGCCCACGGGGGAGGGGGCGAGCAAGCGGGCCTGGGAGAAATTGTTGGCAGCACTCCTCATAATCAAATGTTGCTGATTTTATTATACTACTAGTATATTTTATAATGCTAGATTGTAGATTAGTTTAGTTGGTCTGGAGGTGGTTTGGAGGCGGCCATATGGTAGAACATGAACGGATCTAGGGTTGGGTGCGGGTGGATCAGTGTGGGCTATATCTGGCTCTTGTTGCGCACGCGTTTTGGAGTGCACAACTATCCTACTCGATGGTGGGCTTCGTCCATAGGATGTCAGGGAGAAATCCCGGGGATGAACAACCAACGATCGATGTTGTGGTCCTGTTAGGTGAAATCCCTAGTTTTAGGTTCTCGTGCGGGCGACAGATATAATTACATTGCACCCTCCCAAGAGTCATCGCCTTAGAGAGATTATCTCGTTAACGCATGTTTCTCTCGTCGTGGAATTGGTGGATGTTGGGAGGTTGGCCCCAAGTGGATATGATGATTAATTGTGAGTCGAAGGGGTGGCCACGGAAACCAAGGTTGGCAACAGTTTCATGGGGTGGATCTGTTGCTTTCATGGATTGTGCTACAATCTTGTGTCCCTAGGTCATTGATGTTAACCGCTCGGCCGACCTTCTCAGTTGAGGCTATTTGACCTTACATCGGGGTGACGGCCCTAGACCTTGGTGCATTGGTTATGGTCTATGTACGGTTTGCCCGTGCAACTTTGGGTTCCGGGCGACCGGGTCATGCGGTGTTGTGTGTAACTACCTCGGTGAACTACGCTCCTAGATACAAGCCTGGATGAGAGATAGCGGTTGAAATAGTACGGTGGGGCCCCAAAAGCCACTCACTGGTAGTCCTTTCAGACGTCCCAACCGCTAACCTCTCAACGGGACTGTCTGAGGCGGCGTGGTCGGCAGCGAAGGATCAACTACGTACACAAGTGGGTATGTGCAAGCCACCATACAAGAGTACATCACAGCCATCCCATCTAGAAAGAAAAGAAATATATATAACGCATACGGCAAGATTCAAATGACCTAGATAGATCTATATTTTAGGATAACTCCTCATACAACACACATCGAGTATCATGCGGGCGGCAAAGTAATCAGTACGGATAAGAAGCAAATCGGCATAAGATGCCGGAGAAATAAGCACATCCCAACTAGGTCTCACGGATCCCGTTCCGGAATCTCTACACCGAGCGATCGTTGCCCACATCTTGGCTTCTTCCACCCAAGATCCGTCACGAGAAGGTACTGTTCATCTGAATCAAGAATTTATCGTGTGAGACCCTAAATTTTCGGCCAAGTCTTAATGCCTCTAAAGGGACACAACACAGGGTGACGCAATTGCAGCGAAAGATAAACCCTAGCAATTCTCTGAGATAAGCTAACCATCCGCCTAACCAATGATAGGCGGATGTCCGTGAATTAAATGCATGATTATAATGGTAATCTCATCCGATCCATCCTCCTCACCTTACCAACAAGGAAGCGGACGAACAACCCCATCCGTTGGCAATTTTATTAACCATTCCATGAGTATTGCTATTTACTAGTCAAGTTACTTAGTCAAATTAAGGCGGTACTTTAGTTATGCTTGTCTATGATCAAGCGTGCTCCAAGTCGTCCATAACCATGGACACGGCTTTGAGAAAGTTTTACCGGCGGTGCACCAATAGCAACACACGCTCGATCAACCTCGGAAAAACCAAATCAAAACCCAACGAGGCTTTCACGGTGAACAATCACAGATTCAGAAATATTTGAGGCCACCTTGGAGTATACCCGCAACGAAGTAAGCAAGCTTCGAGACGGACTCAAGGTTTGCGTCAATGGCTGTAAGCGACAGCAGATCCCCAAACGGGGACTGTCGATACCGCGTAATCACTCCGCTTACCTAAACAGTACAGTGTGCTATTCGCACAAACATAATATACAGTAGCATGGCATAAGTACAGGATCGTAAATAAAACCTCAAACTAGTTTGTGGCCCCAAGGAATAAGACGGAATCAAGCTCTGGCACAGGGGGGTCCCATATACCTCCCGGATGTGGATAGCGCGATAAATCAAGGAACAGGAATCAAGTACTCGGGGTCTTACGGGACACAAGTGAGCAGGAAAAACCAAATAGCAGATGTTGCTCACCGGTGCCACTTTCTTTAGTTATCCCAGAACTACTCAGGTTAAGTTGTTTAGGTACCTCGTTATACGACAGACACTCACAAACCCTACACATGCTGTTCTACGACTCGCATGGCTCAAACAACTCCTATAGTAATGGCTCATGGGATGGAGGAACAAGCTTGGTGGAGTTTAAAAGTAAAGGCTATGCATACTTGGGATTCAATTTAATGCAATCGCGACTCGATGATGCAAGAATAAGATAGAGGCAATAGGTACTGTATGTATGCAAGCATGTGGTAGTGCTTGCCTGGTATCTCTGTTGAAGCAAGGGACGGTTACAGGTAGTGCTCACGGTTCTCTTGATACAACCCACCGGTGTCTGTCCGAAAAACCAAACAAACAAGGCCAACATGAATATAGAGCACAAGCATATGAATAAGATGCGTCAAGCAAACAATCATGCCATGATGAATGATGCACAATTTACATGGCAAGTAAAGTAACATGGCATGGGTGAGGTGTGGAGGACAAGAATATAACATTTAGTTGGTTTTAGAATCACATTTGTTGCCATAACAGTTGTTATTCATTATATAGTTATATGATGCATGCTGCAATTGAAGTCATGGATAGCATAGACAGAAAGGTCTCGTCGAGCTGATCAATTTAGACTACTTATTTGCTAAATTTGGAAATACAAAACAATAGTTATGATTTAATGAAAAACCAGTGGCAATTGATGTAATTACACTAAACTTGGAATTTTACTTGTGCAAAAGTCAAAATAGATGGCATATTTGAATTCCTCTCATCTTGCTGATATTCAAACATGTATTATTTGCCTAATTTGGATAAAGTATGAAAAAGTTATTAATAATCTGAATAGAATTTTGAATTTTGAATTTATTTAAACAGGTTTGAATTTGAAAACAGATCTGAAACGTTTTCCACTTTTTCTACTCATTCCTGAGTAAACTACAGTGTGGGGACAGGGGTGCTACGGCGCCGGTGGAACAGAACAAACTGGACTGCGGGTTGATTAAACAGATCAACAGGAACCTTTTTATAAAACTCCCAGAGACACTGACAACGGGCCTGGAAGGTCCGCGGGTTGATGAACCAAAGGGAGGGGCTACGTGCAAGATTGACCATGGACGCTTAGCGAACGAGGCGGCGAGGAGGTACGGTTTGATTAAACCAAACCTCGGGAGCCTTTTGCAAGATCCCCACGACACTGGCGGTGGGGCCTCGAGGGCGGGTTGGCAAAAGAAACTGGAGGGTTTTGCAAAGAACAACCGCCTTGTGGATCTTCCTCTGAACCTGTCTGAACCATGGCGTGTGTATGCATGCCGGCTTGGCGCAGAGGGTTGAACTGACCGGGGCGCTTGCGTGTGAGCCGCGGTAGGAGTGCGGTTGGTGCTAGGAGGGACGTCGGCGGCTAGCTAAGGTGTTGGCGTCTTGGAGCGGCGGCGACGACGACACCACCGTGCAGGGTGCTCGACGGCGTGACCAGCGCAACCAGGAAGCGAGCGAAGGCGGGGCGTTATGCGGGGATCGAGGGGCTTACTGCGGGCGTCTTGGCGTGGTCGGTTGAGCGGTGGTAGCGATCCACGGCGAGGCTGGCGTAGCTAGGGTTTCGTCGGCGTCGCTGGTCCCGACGTTCTGGCGCGTCTCCTCCTCGTCAGCTCCAGGCGTCGTGAGCTCCGGGCCTCCTCGACAACACGGCGACTCGCCTCGGCTAGATTATGCAGGGGGGGTAGGGCGTGTGGCGGCGAGAGGCGTTGGGTGGCGTGGAGGAAGGGGGGTGCGAGGCAAGCCTCAGGCGGATCTGGGAGAGGCCAGGAGGCGAGGAGAGGATAAGAAGGAAGAGGGCAGGTTGTGGGCGTGGGGAGGGAAAGGCAGGCGCGTCGGCCTCCTCCCTTTCACGTGCTCAAGATGGCCTGTGGGGTGGCGTGGTGGAAGGAAGGGGAGGGCTGGCGGGTGGGGTGGGAGTGGGCGTCTGGCAGAGAGAGAGCTAGAGGGGAGGGAGAGAGAGGGAGTAGCCTCGGTTAGATAGGGTTGGAGCTAGGTTAGGAGAGAGAGGGGCATGGGTCGAGCTAGGGTTTAGAGTAGATAGGAGGGGGTCTGGTCGGGTGTGGGGCAGGTAGGGTGCTGGGTGGTTGAGCTAGAGTTTGAAGGGAGAGGTGAGAGGGTCATGGGGCATGGAAACATGCTAGATAGGGGGAAAAGGAGAGGTAGGTTTTTATTTGGGTTTTGTTTAGAGGTAGAAGTAGATTAGGGATTATGTTTAGGATATATGTAAAATAGGGTTTAGTTTAGGGTAGAAAGGAAAAAGAGGGAGTACTGGTTTTGCATAGATTAAGGGTAGGAGGGTGGTTTAGGGTTTGATTTAGAGAGGGAGAGGAAGGTGACACTCTAGTTTGATCAAGCAAACTACAAGCAAGCACTAAGCAAGAAAGAGCAAGAAAAGAGGGAGAAGAGAGAGGTGGCCCAAGGGTGGTGATTTGGTCCTCCTTTGGCCCATGCCTGATCCAAGCAAGAACAAGCAAGCTCCAGAGAGAGAAGGGTAGCTAGGGTTTTATACTAACCAACATGATCAAGCAAAGAAGAAGGCTCCATTTAAAATTCCAAACAAAAGCCAAAAGCTAGGATAGATGGTACTTGCATGGCCCTTGCAAGACTATTAATGCCCAAATTATCCTTGTGAAAACAATGATGTTATGATGGCATTTTCCCTATGCATTCCCAAAAGGTGGGCCAGGCCAAGCAAAGGTTATGGGGGATCCAACCAACAACATGGGCTAGGGATAACTCAACAAAAGGCCAAGCCCATATTATTGGATGGTGGAATTATAAGGTGGTGAAAGAAAAGGTGGTGGAGTCAAAAGAGAGATGCCCCCAACTCAACTTGGGCATTTAACAATTTATTAAGACCCAAATACAATATCAAGAGGCAACTACAATTAATCATGCACATGAGATAAGAACCAAACAAGAAAAGGTTTTATATGATGCTCAGATGCAAGGTGATATGATGACATGAGCATGATATGATGATGATGCAACAATTATATGTTGGAAGTGGCCCTTTTATTATTATGACATGTAGCATTACGGGTTAGACAACTGGGATGCTACAACTCTCCCACTAAACAGGAATCTCGCTTGAGATTCTAGGAAGAAGAAGAAGAAGACACAAAGAGAGAAGGATGGTTGACACGTAGATCATCTTCACGCTCCCATGTTGCTTCATCAACAGAATGGTGTGACCACTGCACCTTGCAAAACTTGATGGACTTGTTGCGAGTCCTACGTTCTGCGGTCTCAAGGATTTTGGTGGGGTGTTCTTGATAAGAGAGATCTTCTTGGAGGTCGATTAGCTCATGATCCACGGTCTTGCCGGGGTCTTTGAAGCATTTCTTGAGCTGAGAGATGTGGAAAACATCATGGACTTTGAGTTTTTCCGGAAGCTCTAGTGCATAAGCAACTTTTCCTCTTCTACCACGTATCTTGAAAGGGCCGATGTATCTAGGAGCCAACTTTCCTTTGATACCGAAGCGGTGTGTTCCTCTCATGGGAGTGACACGAAGGTAGACGAGATCACCAGGGGCATATACCATATCTGTGTGCTTCCTATCATAGTTGCTCTTCTGACGACTCTGAGCAATCTTCAGGTTCTCCAGAATGATATGCACCTTCTCCTCTGCCTGAGTCACAATGTCAGGGCCAAACCAGATCCTTTCTCACTTTGACCAACCAATGGGAGTTACGCACGACCATAAAGAGCCTCGAATGGTGCCATCTTGGACTCTTCCGAAGTCGTTGTTGTAGGAGAATTCAGCATATGGAAGGCATTCTTCCCACTTCATGCCAAAAGAGATGACGCAAGCTCTAAGCATATCCTCCAGAATCGATTGATTCTCTCCACTTGTCCTTGAGGCGGGGTGGTAGATCTTTGAAGTTCAATTTCGTTCCCAAAGCTTTTGGAAACTCTCCCGAACTTTGAGGTGAAGATGCTCCCAGTGAACTGATTTCAAGTGGAACCCCATACAAAGAGACAATCCTGTTGATATAGAGCTCACAAGAATTCGAAATTGTTTCTTTGACTGGGAGGAAGTGAGCCACTTTAGAAAGCCTGTCGATGACAACAAAGATTGCATTGTTGCCCTTCTGCGATCTTGGGAAACCAGTGATGAAGTCCATCTCTACTTTCTCCCATTTCCATTCCGGAGGTTGCAATGGCTGTAGAAGACCAAATGGTTTCTGATGGACAGCCTTCACTCTGCGGCAGACATCGCATTCTGAGACATACTTGGCGCAATACCTTTTCAGCCCAGGCCACCAGTATTGTGTTTTCAAGTCCATGTACATCTTTGTGCTGCCAGGATGGATAGAAAGGACCGAATCATGTGCCTCCTTGAGCAATTGATCTCTCAGACCCGGGTAGTTTGGAACAAACATCCGGTGATCAAAGAAGAGCGTGCCCTGATCATCAACATGGAAGGATTCATACTTCGGAGTGCCAAGCTTAGAGATGAGCTTTCTGGTGTGCGGATCGCCTCGCTGCCGAGAACGAATCTGTTCTTCCAAGAGAGGAGTAGCCAGAAGATTCAGGAGATGCCCTTGTTCCACAATTTCCAGGTTCAGCTGACGGAATTCCTCACACAAGAGAGGTTGCCGCTCTTCTACCATGAGGTTGTTGACATAAGATTTACGACTAAGCGCATCTGCCATGACGTTTGCTTTGCCTGGAGTATAGTTGATGGTCACATCGAAGTCATTGATGGCTTCAATCCATCTCCTTTGCCGAAGGTTGAGATCAGGCTGAGTGAAGATGTACTTCAAACTCTTGTGGTCCGAGAAGATCTCGCAACGGTTACCAAGCAAGTAGTGCCTCCATAGCTTCAAAGCCAAGACCACTGCTGCTAGCTCAAGGTCATGTGTGGGATAGTTGACCTCATGCGTCTTCAACTGACGAGAGGCATAAGCAACTACCTGTCTCTCTTGCATAAGGACCGCACCCAATCCTTGCAAAGAGGCATCGCAGAATATCTGGAAAGGCTTAGATGTATCCGGAGGAACCAAGACTGGTGTGGAAGTGAGCTTCTCTTTGAGTGTCTCAAAACTCTCTTGACAAGCAGGAGTCCACAGGTACTTCTTGCCTTTCTTGAGGAGATCGGTAAGAGGCTTTGCTATCTTCGAGAAGTTCTGCACAAAGCGACGGCAATAGCTAGCCAAGCCGAGAAAACTCCGCACTTCCTTGACATTAGCAGGAGGAAGCCATTCAACTATTGTCTTCACGGTTTCCGGGTTGACTGCAATGCCCTTGGCAGAGATAACATGGCCCAGATATGTTACTTCAGGCAGCCAAAACTCACACTTAGAGAACTTTGCATATAAGCGGTTCTCACGGAGCTTGTTCAGGACACACCGCAGGTGCTCTTCATGCTCCTCCTTGGACTTGGAATAGACCAGAATGTCATCCAGATATACCACCACAAACTTGTCCAGGTACTCCATGAAAACGGAGTTCATCATCCTTGAGAAGGTAGCAGGTGCGTTGGTGAGACCGAAAGACATGACCGTGTACTCATACAGGCCATAGCGAGTGGTGAAAGCTGTTTTGGGCACATCTTCTTTGCGAATCTTGATTTGGTGATAACCACTTCTCAAGTCCAGCTTAGAGAACACCACAGCTCCTGCTAGCTGATCAAATAGATCATTTATCCGAGGAAGAGGATATTTGTTCTTGATGGTTTTAGCATTGAGAGCCCGATAATCAACACATAGCCTATCGGTTCTGTCACGCTTCTTCACAAAGATTGTTGGGATACCCCAAGAAGAAGTGCTGTGTTGAATGAAACCCAACTTCTCTTGTTCATCAAGCTGTCGTTTTAGTTGAGCCAACTCAGAAGGACCCATTTTATATGGCCTCTTGGAGATAGGAGCCGTTCCAGGTTCAAGCTCAATCACGAATTCAACCTCGCGATCAGGAGGCATACCTGGCAACTCTTCAGGAAAGACATCTGGGAACTCACAGACCACTGGTACTTTCTGAATAGCTTCCATAGCATCATCATTAAGAGTAGCCAAGGAATAGAGCTGGACAGGAGGAGTCAGACTTGGAGAAAAGACTACATGGCCTTCAGGAATCTTCAGAGACACTGAGCGTTCAGCACAATCGATCACAGCTGCATTTGCTGTCAACCAATCCATGACCAGGATGACATCAATGTCAGAGTTGCCCAGAATAATCAAAGAAGCCAAGAATGAAGAACCACCAATCTCCACTTTGTTGCCATGACTGATCTTAGAAGCTGGCATTGTTGCTCCAGGAGAAAGAACCATCAACCGCTTTGGAAGGGGAACCAGGATTAACTCATTCTCATGTGCAAACTTGTGAGACACAAATGAATGAGATGCACCAGAATCAAAGAGAACTCGTGCAGGAACTGAGTTAACTGAGAGCATACCCATGACAACTCCAGGTGCGAGCTCAGCTTGAGAGGCGTTGACGCAGTTAGCTCGAACAACCGCAGACCCGGGCTTAGTGTTGATGTTGAGAGCCCGAGGCGGTGGTGCACGAACCGAGGAAGAGCTTGTTGCAGATCTTGGCGGGGGTGGAGGGAGAGCTTTGTTCTTCAATGGACAGTTCCAGTTTCGATGTGCAGGATCTCCACACACGAAGCAGGCACTAACTGGACGTGGAGCAGAGTAGCCAGGGACTCCGCCAGGCGCTCCAGGGTAAGGGTTGTTGTAGCCCCTGGGAGCCGCAGTGGTGAAGTTTGATGGCATTGGCGCGTAAGTTGCAGGTCTTGGTGGAGCCGGGAGCGACGGTGGGGTGTTAGGAACCCAGACACGCCGCTTAGAAGGAGCTGCCATAGCCGCAGAGCTTGATGCATCCCTGTTATGTTTCTTGGACTCCTCAAACATCTGCCTGCTTGCCTCCTCTTGAAGTGCCATGTGCTGTAGCTCCAGGAAGGTTGCCGGTCTTGCATGCGTGATTGCATACTTGATCGACGCATTGAGCCCTTGCCTGAACCTTTTCTGCTTCTTCTTGTCATCAGATACCTCATCACCACCATAGCGAGACAGGTTCATGAAGTTCCTGATGTAGGTGTTGACGTTATCATTTCCCTGCTTCAGGTTGAGGAAAGCATCCTTCATCTTTTCCATCACGATCTCTGAGAGAAACTGTTCTTTGAAAGCTGCAGTGAACCTCTCCCAAGTTGGCTGGAACCCAGTGCAACTTGCCTTCAAGTAGTTCTCCCACCAAAGAGCTGCGTCTCCCTTGAGAAGGTGAGTAGCACACTTTACCCACTGCTCGGAACATCGTGATCTCGAGCAACCTTGAGATCTCACGGAGCCAATCATCCGCATCAAGAGGACGGTCAGACACATCAAACTGCCGAGGATTGAACTTGAGGAAGCTCTTGATGTCGCCACGCTTGGGAGGTGGAGGAAGTGGAGTGAACTCGTTCCTTCGGACGCTCTCCTCAAAGCGCAGTTGGTTCTCTTGCATGGCCGCCAAAGCAGTAGCTATGCTTGACAGTGAGCCCGGTACGGAGGAATGTCCTCCTCAGTCCGCGTGGGGAGCCATCCCGTCATTGATGTAAATCTGAAGTCGATTACTATAATGGAAGATGATAATAATCCAAAATAGTACCAAGATGGAATTAACCAAGATTAAAGGATACAATTCTTGAGATGATATTAAAATATCAACAAAGTTCATAGCACCTAAAAGATATTAAGCATATCGCACACATTGAAAAGGAGTGTGGTACACAAACATATCAAAGAAAAATTTTCCACAAATTTCGCATTAAAATACCAATAGATGCATAAAATTACTTAACGAATCAAGATTAGTGACTCTACCGATTCAATATACAAAAGCAAATGATACAAGTAGTGGTATGGTCGACTCCATCCCGCACTCAAATCATTACTCCGCACATGAACAAGTGGAACACATATCCTAACCCTTCTTCTCACGATTTAAACCTAAAGATTGATACTACGGAAACGAACACCCCAACAAGATAGCGTCGGATACAAAGAGGAAGATAGATTGCGTCGGTTTACAAAAGCCTGTCGGTATGGAATGTACCAACAGTTGATAACCAAAGGCAGATAAGATAACAACTTGGATGCAACAGACAGAGGGAACACACACACACACACACACAACCTATGGTACTACGGAACCCCGAACACGTGAATCCTAGTTTGAACTTAGAGAAGAGGATTGAAACGTTACACTTCCTTACCGTAAAAAGGGTGGGTGGGTAAGAAGAAAAATGGAAGCAGTCCTACTCGCTTT
Organism: Avena longiglumis; assembly: GCA_030063025.1. Classification (NCBI taxonomy): domain Eukaryota; kingdom Viridiplantae; phylum Streptophyta; class Magnoliopsida; order Poales; family Poaceae; genus Avena; species Avena longiglumis. Next base: position 524,480,547 of record CP125977.1, read on the forward strand.
TGTTTTTCCCTATATACATAACTACTAAAATATTTGCTAGACCGACAACGACTGCTTTGAAACCACAAGGTCGGGATGGCTCGATACCAATTGTAACTACCTCGGTGAACTACGCCTAGATACAAGCCTGGATGAGAGATAGCGGTTGAAATAGTACGGGGCCCCAAAAGCCACTCACCGGTAGTCCTTCGACGTCCCAACCGCTAACCTCTCAACGGGACTCAGACGTATGAGTCGGCGAAGGGATCAACTACGTACACAAGTGGGTAGGTACGCAAGCCACCATACAAGAGTACATCACAGCCATCCCATCTAGAAAGAAAAGAAATATATAGCAACGCCATACGGCAAGATTCAAATGACCTAGATAGATCTATATTTTAGGATAACTCCTCATACAACACACATCAGAGTATCATGCGGCAAGCAAAGATCCGAGTACGGATGAAGCAAATCGGCATAAGATGCCGAGAAATAAGCACATCCCAACTACAGGTCTCACGGATCCCCGTTCCTAATCTCTACACAACGATCGTTGCCCACATCTTGGCTTCTTCCACCCATCAGATCCACGAGAAGGTACTCATCCGAATCAAGAATTTATCGTGTGAGACCCTAAGGGTACTCAAAGTCTTAATGCCTCTAAAGGGGACACAACTGGGTGACGAATTGCAAAAAGGTAAACCCTAGCAATTCTACAGATAAACGCTAACCATCCGCCTAACCAATGATAGACGGATGTCCGTGAATTTAAGTACAACAGTTATAATGGTAATCTCATCCGATCCATCCTCCTCCCTGCTTACCAACAAGGAAGCGGACGAACAACCCCCATCCGTTGGCAATTTTATTAACCATTCCATGAGTATTGCTCTATTTACTAGTCAAGTTACTTAGTCAAATTAAGGCGGTACTTTAGTTATGCTTGTCTATGATCGAGAAACTGTGCTCCAAGTCGTCCATAACCGCGGACACGGCTTTCAGAAAGTTTTACCCGGCCGGGGTGCACCAATAGCAACACACGCTCGATCAACCTCGGAAAAACCAAATCAAAACCCAACGAGGCTTTCACGACTGAACAATCACAGGATTCAGAAATATTTCAAGGGCCACCTTGAGTATACCATAGAACGGCAAAGCCGAGGCGGACTCAAGGTTTGCGTAATGGTCGAAGCGACAGCAGATCCCCAAACAGGGACTGTCGATACCGCGTAATCACTCCGCTTACCTAAACAGTACAGTGTGCTATTCGCACAAACATAATATACAGTAGCATGGCATAAGTACAGGATCGTAAATAAAACCTCAAACTAGTTTGTGGCCCCGAGAAATAAGACGGAATCAAGCTCGCATGGGGTCCCATATACCTCCGGATGTGGATAGCGATAAATCAAGGAACAGGAATCAAGTACTCGGGGTCTTACGGACACAAGTGAGCAGGAAAACCAAATAGCAGATGTTGCTCACGGTGCCACTTTCTTTAGTTATCCCGAACTACTCAAAGTTAAGTTGTTTAGGTACCTCGTTATACGATGACACTCACAAACCCTACACATGTTGTTCTCGACCGCATGGCTCAAACAACTCCTATAGTAATGGCTCATGGGATGGAGGAACAAGCTTGGTGGAGTTTAAAAGTAAAGGCTATGCATACTTGGGATTCAATTTAATGCAATCGCGACTCGATGATGCAAGAATAAGATAGAGGCAATAGGTACTGTATGTATGCAAGCATGTGGTAGTGCTTGCCTGGTATCTCTGTTGAAGCAAGGGACGGTTCTGGGTAGTGCTCCTGGTTCTCTTGATACAACCCAGCCAATTCATCCGAGAAAAAAACAAACAAGGCCAACATGAATATAGAGCACAAGCATATGAATAAGATGCGTCAAGCAAACAATCATGCCATGATGAATGATGCACAATTTACATGGCAAGTAAAGTAACATGGCATGGGTGAGGTGTGGAGGACAAGAATATAACATTTAGTTGGTTTTAGAATCACATTTGTTGCCATAACAGTTGTTATTCATTATATAGTTATATGATGCATGCTGCAATTGAAGTCATGGATAGCATAGACAGAAAGGTCTCGTCGAGCTGATCAATTTAGACTACTTATTTGCTAAATTTGGAAATACAAAACAATAGTTATGATTTAATGAAAAACCAGTGGCAATTGATGTAATTACACTAAACTTGAATTTTACTTGTGCAAAAGTCAAAATAGATGGCATATTTGAATTCCTCTCATCTTGCTGATATTCAAACATGTATTATTTGCCTAATTTGGATAAAGTATGAAAAGTTATTAATAATGAATAGAATTTTGAATTTTGAATTTATTTAAACAGTTTGAATTTGAAAACAGATCAAACGCTTTTCCACTTTTTCTACTCATTCTGAGTCGCTTACATGTGGGGACAGGGTTACGCCCACGACGTGCTCGAACAAACGGATCGCGGGTTGATTAAACAGATCAACAGGAACCTTTTTATAAAACTCCCAGAGACACTGACAACGGGCCTGGAAGGTCCGCGGGTTGATGAACCAAAAGGGGAGGGGGCTACGTGCAAGATTGACCCGCGGACGCGCTAGCGAACGAGGCGGCAGCGAGGAGGTACCGCGGGTTTGATTAAACCAAACCTCAGGAGCCTTTCTGCAAGATCCCCACGGACGCTGGCGGGTGGGGCCTCGAGGACTGCGGGTTGGCAAAACAGAAACTGGAGGGGGTTTTCGCAAAAGAACAACCGCGCACTGTGGATCTTCCTCTGAACCTGTCTGAATCGGCGTGCCGCTGGCAGCGATGCGCTGGGCGCAGGTGGGTTCGAACCCGCGACCGGGGCGCTGCGCGTGAGCAGCCGCGTAGGGTGCGGTTGGTGCTAGGAGGGACGTCGGCGGGCTAAGGTGTTGGCGTCTTATTGGAGCGGCGACGACGACGACACCCACCGTGCACCGAGGGTGCTCGACGGCGTGACCCGCGCAACCAGGAAGCGAACGAAGACGGGACGTTGTCTGGGGGGATCAGGGGCTTACCGCGGGCGTGCTGGCGTGGTCGGTTCGGGCAGGGGTGGTAGCGATCCACGGCGAGGCTGACGGCGACCGTAGCTAGGGTTTGCGTCGGCGCTTGGTCACAGCGTTCTGGCGCGTCTCCTCCTCGCTCCTGGCTCCAGAGCGCAGGCGAAGCTCCCGGGCCTCGACAACACGTGAGCGACTCGCCTCCCGCTAGATTGCAGGGGCAGGGGTAGGCACGGCGGCAGAGGGCGTTGGGGTGGCGTGGAGGAAGGGGTGCGAGGCAAGCCTCAGCGGATCTGGGAGAGGCCGGGAGGAGGGCAGGAGAGGATAAGAAGGAAGAGGGCAGGTTGTGGGGAGGGGAAAGCTGGCAGGCCGGCCTCCTCCCTTTCACGTGCTCAAGCATGGCCGGGGTGGCGTGGTGGAACCGGGAAGGGAGAGGGAGGCTGGCAGTGGGGTAGGGGAGGGCCGTCTGGCAGAGAGAGAGCTAGAGGAGGGAGAGAGGGAGTAGCCTCGGTTAGATAGGGGTTGGAGCTAGGTTAGGAGAGAGGGCATGGGTTAGCTAGGGTTTAGAGTAGATAGGAGGGGTCAGTGGGTGTGGGTGTAGGTGGGGTGGTTGAGCTAGAGTTTGAAGGGAGAGGTGAGAGGGGCATGGGGCATGGAAACATGCTAGATAGGGGGAAAAGGAGAGGTAGGTTTTTATTTGGGTTTTGTTTAGAGGTAGAAGTAGATTAGGGATTATGTTTAGGATATATGTAAAATAGGGTTTAGTTTAGGGTAGAAAGGAAAAAGAGGGAGTACTGGTTTTGCATAGATTAAGGGTAGGAGGGTGGTTTAGGGTTTGATTTAGAGAGGGAGAGGAAGGTGACACTCTAGTTTGATCAAGCAAACTACAAGCAAGCACTAAGCAAGAAAGAGCAAGAAAAGAGGGAGAAGAGAGAGGTGGCCCAAGGGTGGTGATTTGGTCCTCCTTTGGCCCATGCCTGATCCAAGCAAGAACAAGCAAGCTCCAGAGAGAGAAGGGTAGCTAGGGTTTTATACTAACCAACATGATCAAGCAAAGAAGAAGGCTCCATTTAAAATTCCAAACAAAAGCCAAAAGCTAGGATAGATGGTACTTGCATGGCCCTTGCAAGACTATTAATGCCCAAATTATCCTTGTGAAAACAATGATGTTATGATGGCATTTTCCCTATGCATTCCCAAAAGGTGGGCCAGGCCAAGCAAAGGTTATGGGGGATCCAACCAACAACATGGGCTAGGGATAACTCAACAAAAGGCCAAGCCCATATTATTGGATGGTGGAATTATAAGGTGGTGAAAGAAAAGGTGGTGGAGTCAAAAGAGAGATGCCCCCAACTCAACTTGGGCATTTAACAATTTATTAAGACCCAAATACAATATCAAGAGGCAACTACAATTAATCATGCACATGAGATAAGAACCAAACAAGAAAAGGTTTTATATGATGCTCAGATGCAAGGTGATATGATGACATGAGCATGATATGATGATGATGCAACAATTATATGTTGGAAGTGGCCCTTTTTATTATTATGACATGTAGCATTACAGGGGTTAGACAACTGGGATGCTACATTGTGGCTCGTGCGTGAGTGGTATTATGTTGGGACGGTGGTCCTAGAAGGTGGTGGTGTTGATGATGTGTATGGCATGGCTGAGGAGTTGGATGTAAACAGGGACGGAGCCAGGATTTGACATTGAGGGGGTGAAGATACTGATGATCATATATAAGATTTTTTTATAAAGACAACAACTACCTATCATTTTGTGTTGGAAGAATTGTTTGGATAAAAAACATAACAGTATATCAAAGTATCAGCATAGAACTGATATTAATATGTAGCACTAAATCTTAGACAATACAAAACAAAAAAAAGTTTATATTGGATCAACTTTATATCTATGAGTATAAAGCCTGATAATTCTATTGTAGGTGACCTTCCTATTATTATTTCCCAATTATTATGCAATAAGTTGTCGTCATCACCGAGCAAACATCAAACAAAAGACGATTTTTTTTTGTAAATTAATCAATTAGACTATTATGCAATCTATCGACAAAATAATAATGATTTGGTACCTTCAATTAGAGCGAGAAAGATTGATTTCTATACTCGATATCACAACATGCTTGTTGCTGGCGTTGCGGCATGATTAACAAAGGTAGAAACTGGCGAACAATATGGCTAGCTACCATGGCGCCACGGCCGCGGCATCACGTGGCATCTGACTACTGAGTAGGAGGTGCTAGCTATTAGGTCTAGTTACACAAACAAAAAATGTTGGAACATGTTACTATGGTTGACTCATAAAACGAATTCATGGGATACATTTGGCTTTTGGTATAGAGAAGCACGACAAATCAATTAATTTGGGCTTAGTGTTAATTAAAACTATGAGGCCATTAGTTTAGTACTAAAATCAGCACCTATGTATTAAGGGGGGCCGCTGGTTAGGGGGGCTCTAGCTCCTGCTAGCCCCCCCTTGGCTCCGCCCCTGGATGTAAAGACAACGGTCACGGAAGTTTGGTAGTGTTGAGGGTGTCGACCTTGTGCCGCGTGGGAGAAAAACGATGTATCGCTCAATGTTGTGTTTTTGGTCGATCTCGCTGTGTCGTAGCTCTGGTCGATGGTAAGCTTCTTCATCTTGGTTGGAGCGCCCCACACATACTCCTCTCATAGCAGCCATGGCATAGCTCTCCTGGGTGGTAATAAGCTTCTTATATTCGCCCGGTTTACCGTTAATTAACCAAGCAATTATCTTCTTATTAATCAATAGAATGGGAAAAGCTTTTTCCTCATTTCAAAGAAAAAGTTCAGGTCATGTACATATAATGGTTATGATATGTTTATGCATAATTACGAAGATCTAAAATATGTGATATGTTCAAGTACGGTTACGTGGTTCTAATGGTGGGGTTCTACTAATAAATGGATGGACCACAGTATTCTATTTTTTGGAAATTTCTAGGAATCTGTGCTATTTTTCTTCAATAATGTGCTTTTAGTATATAATAATTAATTAATATACTCCTTCGATCCATATTTGTTGACTTAGATTCATCTAAATAAGAATGTATCTAATCAATTTCTAGTGCTAGATGCATCCGTATCTAGATAAATTTGAGTCAAACTAATATGGGTCTCCAGATCATCCAGGGCGTGAGGAGGGTAATCGTAGCGAACCCCTTGCGCATGGGCTTGGGCAGCGACTGGTGCACCGCGAGCCACCAATCGAGCAGGGAGTGCTCGTCGCGGGGCGGCGCGCAGGGCAGCCTAAGCCACGAGAGTGTGTCATGCCAGATCTGCCGCGAGAAGGGGCACTCCATGAACAAATGGTGCAAGGACTCGGGCAGCTGATCACAGAGCAGGCATCTGGGGTGGTGCTGCAGCCCGCGGCGTGCAAGTCTGTCGGCCGTCCAGCAACGGTTTTGCGCTGCGAGCCAGTGGAAGAATCGACGCGGCGGGGCCCAGTCTTCGGATGAGCCTCCAAAGACTGGATAGAGGGCTCCGTGGAACATGGCTTCAGAATGATTTGGCGGTGTAAGAGCCATCCTCAGTCCACCTCCAGATAAGGCGATCAGGCTCCTGAGTGAGCACCGTGCTGCCAACCTGCTGCCAAAGGCATAGGTATTGGCCTATCTCGTGGATGCCGACCACGCCATGGATGTCTCTGGCCCAGGCGTTAGCGTTGAGCCCCTCGGTGACAGTCTTGGTTTTGCGGCGCCTCTTGGGAATGCAAGCGTAAAGCTGAGGCGCGATCTCGCTAATGGCCCGACCATCAATCCAGCGATCCTCCCAGAAGAGGGCAGTATGCCCGTTGCCGACAAGCATGGTGGTGGAGGCGAAGAATATGGCGCGCTCGACGGGGGAGGGCTGGAGCTTGAGCCCTGCCCAGGCACGGCCGTCGTTGGTGCGGGAGTACCAAAGCCATCTGAGCCTAAGCGAGATGCCCGTCTTCTCTAAGTCACGGACACCGAGCCCGCCCATCGAGAGTAGCCGGCAGACGCGCTCCGCTGACGTGGCAGCTCCGTGGCTATTTTGGCGCCCTTCCCAAAGGAAGCCACGCTGGATCTTCTGGAGCTGCTTGATGATGGACTTGGGCGGGTCGAGCACCAGGAGCTGGTGGAGGGGAATGGCGCTGAGCACGGCCTTCAGGTAGGTAAGACGCCCGACCTTGTTCATGAGTTTCGCCTTCCAAGTGGGCAGGCGCGCCGCGACTTTCTCCACGAGCGGCTGCAGCTGTGCGGCAGAGGGGCGACGGATGGTCAGGGGGATGCCCAGGTATGTCAGGGGTAGCTCCACCACGGGACAGCCAAGGCACGCAACGGACGGCAGCGCCGTGTCGGGGTCACAGTTGAGCAGAGAAGCGGAGCTCTTGGCAAAGTTGATCCGCAGGCCTGACGCCTCACCAAACAGCCGCATCATTTCCTTGATGGCGGTGGTCTCGGCTTTAGAGGGGCGGCAGAAGAGGATGACATCGTCAGCATAAAGGGAGCATGTAGGTATCCGGCGACTGGGGTGGAGGGGCTGCAGGATGGGTGTCCACCACGTGCTGAATGAGGCGGCTTAGCGCGTCCACCGCAAGCACGAACAGCTGCGGCGAGAGGGGGTATCCCTGCCGCAGCCCGCGACGGTGCCAGATCGGTGGCCCTGGGTCGCCGTTGATGAGCACCCTAGTGCTGGCCGAAGACATCAGTATCGTCAGCCAGTCAAGGAACCTGTTGCTGAACCCGTAGCACCAGAGCACCTCGAAGAGGAAGGCCCATGATAGAGTGTCGAATGCGCGCGCGAGGTCGAGCTTGAGGAGGATACGCGGTGCGCGCAACTGGTGGAGCGATCTGGCAGATTGCTTGACCAGGACGAAATTGTCGTGGAGGCTCCTTCCGGGGATGAAGGCGTTCTGGTTCTTGCTAACCAGGCAGTCGAGCTTGGTGGCGAGGCGCAGCGAGAGCAGCTTGGCGAACGTCTTGGCGATCAGGTGGATCGGGCTTATGGGCCGGTAATCTGGAGGCCTCGGCGTCGGCGCCGGCAGGGCGTGAAGCGCCTGGTTGAGGCGGTGGAAACCTCGGCCTCTCAACTCGAACAACTGCTAGAAGGTGTCTATCACGTCCTGCTTGACCGCCCCCAGCACGCCCGAAGGAACTCTGCCGTGAACCCATCGGGGCCCGGCGCCTTGTGGGCCGGCATGCACCTAATCGTGCCCCAGATCTCAGCCTCGGAGAAAGGTGCGTCCAGATCCTGCAGGTCCACCCCGGGCGCAATCCGGTGGTCAAGGTTGAGCGTGTGCGCCCGGGTGGCACCGGTACCCATCAGCCCATCGAAATGCAGAAACGCGGCCTCGGCCATGCCGGGCTGATCTGAGATGGTAACGTCGCCGACGCGGAGGGCGTGAATCCGGCTCTTCTGCTGGCGGTACGCGCATTGCCGGTGGAAGAAGGCAGTGTTGGCGTCGCCATCCTTAAGCCAGGCGATCCTAGCACGCTGCCTCGCAATGGTCCTCTCAAGGGAGGCCAGCCCAAGGTGGGTGACCTTGAGCTGCCTATGGAGCCATGCCTCATGGGGCGAGAACTGCCTCGTCTCCTGCGCAACGTCGAAGCGGAGGATGACCTTGCGGGCGATGGCGAGCTTCAACTTGATGCAGCCCACAGTCTTTGCGCTCCAACTGGTGAGGGCCCGTGCCGTGGCCATCAAGCGGAGCGCGAGGCGTCGAAACGGGTCGTTGTCGTACACAGACTGCCAAGCCGCCGCGACGGTCTCATGGAAGCCATCCGTGCGCAACCAGAACTCCTCGAACACGGCGTTGGGAAGGAGGGAGGGCGGCAATCAAGCAACAGTGGGCATTGGTCAGAGACCACCGACGCCAGGCATCGCAGGTGGCAAGCGTCGTGGATATCCTCGGTCGAGGTGCGTAAGAATGCACGAGATGGGCCAGGCGTGGAGGGGGAGGTTGGCCGTTGGTCCAGGTGTAACGGCGGTCGTTGAGGTAGCGTAAGGTCGTTGAGCACGCAACGAAACCGGCCCATCATCCGTCGGTTGAGGTTGCAGTTGTTCTTGTCGGCGTAGATGAGGTTGAAATCGCGACAAAGGAGCCAGGCCCGGCAAGAGGCGCGCGTGGCAGCCTCGCAAGAATGCCACCTTGTCGGCGTCGCTCTGTGGCCCGTACACGACGGTGATCCACCAGGGCGTCCTAGAGGTGGAGGCCACCTTAGTGGCACGGTTAACAGACAAGCAACTGGGGACACGATTTACCTGTGTTCAGGCCCGGAGGAAAACCCTACTCACCGCTTGTCCGCTTCTTGATCACGGGCGAACCGAAGGTTACAGGTGCGCAGATCGATCTGGGCGTGATGCGTAAAGTAAAAGTATGAGTCGAGTTGTTCTAGGACGTGCCCTCCTGGCCTTTATATAGACTTAGGCAGGTCCCGGGCGTAGTCCTAGTCGGTTACAAGTTCTAGGGTTTTACCCCTTTGAATTTCCTATCTCCTCTAGTCTTGCTCTCCAAGGATCCGAAGGCGTCATGGGCCTTGGCCACCCGAAAATCTTTATGGGCCAGCGTATATCTGCTGTGGGCCTTCCTTGGGCTGGACCAGGTATGCTGAAGTTATGTACCCTGTAACACCCTCAGAATCGGACCTATGCAAGTTTTAGCGAAACTCACCAAACCCGCATAGAAACGATTCAGCAATACGTAACTGAATC